>JAPKLW010000001.1:1896183-1937818 GCA_026898455.1 Plectranthus barbatus
TTCATTTGTAATGTAGAGTGAATCAAGAATCAAGAAGTAGAGAGAGAAAATTTTTTTTTTCAGATAGAGAGTAGAGTTTATGTAATAGTTTCATTACAAGTAATAAACTCAGAAAATTTCCCCAAGTATTGTAGCTCGCACGGTCGAACCACTTCCTTTAGTTCGAACAGCTTATTTCGAACCACTAGTCTTCCTCGTACCACTTTGTGATTTTTTGCATCCTTTGTATTCTGGGCCAACATAAACTTTGATTCACTGAGATATCATTTGCCACGGTCCACAGATATCTTGCCTTTGTCACCTTACCTCGGTGAACTAAAATCTATTCATTAATTCTTTCAGGAAAGAATACAACTTGAAACTTCTCGCTTATATAAACAGGCAGGGGTCAATCCTCTAGCAGGTAAAGTTTTATCCATCAATTTGTATTTCCTTCTATCTTGAATCTTTGATTAGCTTGGTGCTGCATATATGGTAGATCTATAATCTGTTGTAGCTTTTTAGGTACAACAGTTACCCTCCCAACCACTAATGGGCATTCTTAATGTCCCAATGGCATCGACTTTTTTTTTTCCCTCAATGTATAGTCGAAAAATGGCTTTTTTCTCCTTAACTGGTATGGCCATTCAAAGCGATTTGGAATTATGATCTGCGTTGAATGTGTTCTAGCCCCTTCTTTTAATTATAAAACAGTTCTATCCAGCCATTTTCATATGGATGATCATCTTGTTATTTTTATTTGTGCTATGAAATGTGCTGTGTGTTTTGCAACCCTAGATGAATACTGTATCATATCTTTTTCGTGCTTTCTGATATTCCATCTGCCCCTTGGTAAATGAAGTAATTTGCTTCTGTTGTAAGCAAGCTTATTTGAATGTTAACTTCTAGTTTATGATTCTTTGCGACTTTGCCATTCATGCTTTTCACTAAATGTCAACCAAAAAACTGCTACTTTCTAGTTGTGAATGTCATTATTGCTGTTATGGGTTGGGCTTCACAAGATCATTTTCACCAGATTGTTGATGTCTTTTAAAAAATGATCGCCAGGATGTTTACCAACCCTGGCTACAATACCAGTCTGGATAGGCTTATATCAGGCTCTTTCGAATGTGGCAAATGAGGTGCACAAGAAACTGTTTATTAGTGTTGGCACATTTATTGTTACTTGGTCTGTGATCATGATTATTCCCTTTTTTTTCTCGTTCCACTTTAATGATTAACAGGGACTGCTAACTGAAGGGTTCTTTTGGATTCCTTCTTTGGGGGGACCAACAACTATTGCTGCTCGGCAAAGTGGATCAGGAATCTCCTGGCTGTTTCCATTTGTGGTATGGAATTTACCCTAAAACAAATTGGATCTTTTTGCAAATGATATACTTAAACATCAGTTTCATTCTTCATGCTATCATTCCTTTTGAAGAGCATGGGTCTCCATCAAACACATTTGGCAAATATGATCCATATAGCTGAATCCCACATAGTGGGTTGAAGGTTTCATTATTCTTGTTACCAGGAATACATCTATACAATTATTATATTTGTTAGTTTGAATAAATGGATGAGATGCATTCTTCATTGTGGTTTCCGCAGGACGGACATCCTCCACGTGGTTGGAATGACACAGCAGCGTACCTTGTTTTACCTGTTCTTCTAGTTGTATCACAATATGTCTCGATGGAAATAATGAAGCCTCCGCAAGTAACTTTCCACTTAGTTTGATATCTTTCCTTGAATCATTTGTCTTGCTATGCTGCATTAATATCTTAATTATATTTTGGTAGACAGATGATCCAGCTCAAAAGAACACAATGCTTGTACTTAAGTTTCTGCCTCTCATGATTGGCTACTTTTCATTGTCTGTTCCATCTGGATTGTCAATATACTGGTAATTCATAGTTTTTAATTCTATTTTCTGGGGTGCCAATACATTTTTTGGCTGGTCATGACTCGTGTGTTTGATAAAACATGCTAGGATCTTTCCTTTTTCTGAATTTTGCGTAACCCTTGGTTATTTAAATTCTAAAACATTCATTTAATAACCTCAATATTATATGCCTGATAAATTGTAGAATGAGTAACTAGAATGGAAATTTGAGGATGAGGGATGAAAATGAGAGGGGAACTAGAGATTAAGTTAAAGTAATTTAGCCTACAATGAGATGTTCAGTAAAGTTGTTCTAAGTTTGGAATCTAATACTGCAGTTATGTTTTTATTTAACAAATTATGAATTTATTACTGCATAATTTATTTACATATTCTAGTCTGTATGGCACTTAGAAGTAAACTACTAAAATTCTCGTTCTTCTAGGTTAACAAATAATGTTCTTAGCACGGCACAGCAAGTATGGCTACGGAAACTGGGAGGTGCAAAGCCTGCTGTGGCTGAGAATGCCAGTGGGATTATCAGTGCAGGACGTGCAAAACGGTCAGGTGCTCAGCCAGAAGGAAGGGGTGAAAGGTGGGGTTGGAATCTCAATTATTTTGTTCTTTGATGTTCTAGAATGTGTTACAATAATTATTTATTTCTGATACAGATTTAAGCAGTTGAAAGAGGAAGAAAAGAAGCAAAGAACTAGTGCTCTGCCTGCAGATGATGTTCAAGCTCCAGCTCCAGCTGCAGCTGATTTCGAGCCTGAAAATGATTCAGATACTGAAACTGAATTGAAGGTAAACTTTTAGCTCATTATGTCATATGAAAAAACCTCCTGAAATTCCCTTTCAGTTGTCTAATAGTGCCAATATATGTTCAATAACTTGATTTTTCGATTGGAAAAGAAGTCTGTGCTCCTGCCGAGATGCTTATTCCTCGTCCTAGCATCTCTTTGGTGAGGAGAGTTTTAAAAAACTCTTGAACATCGTTCTCGTTCTATACTTCTCAAAAAATTGCGGATAACCTTATTGCACACCATTCTTTAATATGAACCTGATATAATGGCATCTCACCCTTTTGTTTTAAAGAGAAGTATAAACAACTTGGCTAATGAAAATACTCCCGAGAATGAAAACCACCTAATCCTTATTGGAATGCCCATTAATAATTTTGCATTTCATTATTTACTTCAAGTTATCATTGTTAGTTAATAATGAAGTAAAAGTCTAAACCTTTAGTTTAAAAGCTATTCAATCCACATTTCAAAGATCAGTAAAATATTGCTTCTCTCCCTTTTCATTAGAAAGAATTTTTACATATATATATATATATATATATATATATATATATATATATATACAAAATACATGTGTTGATTTATTATTAGTGATTCATGTTTTAGTTAGTACTCAGATTAACGTCCTCCTCTTTCAGATAATGAACTTCTCTTGTGCCGTGTTAGGAATTATCCATCTATCAATATTTTATTTTTAATTGAACTTAAAGAGTGCAATTTTTTGTTATAGGAGGATAAGGAAGTTCTCGATGAGGCATATGCATCTAGCAGTTCAAAACCAGTCCCTTCTGGTCCTAGGAGAAGTAAGAGGTCAAAACGAAAGCGTGCGGTATGACTCCTATGAAATTTTGTAGTTACAATGAACGTTGTATATTGTCCAAATTTCAAATTTATGTATAGCAGCCACTTTCTTGCTGGTGAATAGTTTAAGGGCATCCACAATATCATCAGCAGATTTTGTTAGGTTGAGAATCATTGGTATCATTCAGCATGTCAAGTGTATCTAAGTTGTGCAAATCAGAATTAGAGGCTACAGATTACAACAGAAAACATGAATAGTGCTCCATTTTCTTATCTGACTAGAAGAGAACTGCACTCTTTTGTTTCCAAAGTAAGTTTACAGTTCGAGCTTCGAAGTAAGATTGTGTAGCAATTAGTTATTCATACAATGCCTTCTCTATCTCATTGTCATAATATTAAAAGCCGAAATGCAAACTGTTTTTCTTCATTTCCTCTCAGGCACTGCTGAACCTTTTTGCTTGTTATTCTAATTATATGCATTTAATCCTAGGAAATGATCTTTTCTATGTTCTATAGCTTGGTGTTGCTTTATATAGTAATTGGCCACTTTCTGAAAATAAAGCTTAACTGAATCATCTGAGAACTTGAATGGTATTACAGGGTACTATGATCGTAAGATCAATTAATTATTTCTAACCCCCCAATAGCTAAAAATAAATACTTGCTCTACATACAAGAGTTATGCATTTCGTCAATTCTTGGATGGTGGGCGGTTATTTCCTACTGGGCTCGGTCCAGATGGTGCCTTACGAACCTTTTTCTCATAAACCTCCTTACTGTTTCTCTGTCATATGAAGAAAAGCACTTGATCATTTCAGCAACATTAACATAATACAGCAAACAGGTACCAGAGTGGAAGAAAATGATTCTGCTTGTGTACTTACCTTAAACTCCTGACTGCTACCTCCTTTGTTCCTCAAGTCATATGCAGAAGTGCTGACCTTGAAACCTCCTGCAACAGATATTTGAAAGGGAGTAGCTCTAGTTAGAACTGGGGTCTTCAATACCAAAAAGGTAAAAACATGATTATTGGTTCATTCTTTTTTGTGTGTGTGGTAGGGGTGGGGTATGGGATGGGATGTTGTAGCGAAAGGGAATTGCTCCTTCACGAAGACTGCGATTTTCGTGTTAATAGCAACTACTCTTACCTGTTGTTGTTTGTTGAAATGTGGATGAAGTAGTAGTAGCATAGTGCAGTTGAAATGGCACCAGTATGAGGCACAGCAAGAGAAGGGGAAGTATATTGTGTAATCCTCTCATCTCAAGTTTGCAGTGCAGAAACAAATGGAGGAGTAGAAATAATGAAGAGATATGGTGAGTAGTAATGATAGCAAAATTTGAAGGACAGGGGATGTGGTGTGTAATGTAAAAGTTGGTTGGGATCCAAATACAGTGGTGGTGGGTTGAGGAATCTGGGTTTCATTGTGAGTTGACTTCTTCATACTCATGATTGCATTCATCATGCTCTTCAGTTGAAGTCTTTCCACTCATCATTGAATCAACTATGTGCTGCTGTGTGGTTTTGCATGTATTATAATAATAATATGTTTACTTTTTTGAATTTTCTCCAACTGTGATGTGTTTGTACTTGTGTGTGAGTGTGAGAGTGGGCAGTCCCACTGGCACTCACCACATCCCTTGATTTTCTCTTTTATTATCTGGATAACACTCTCCATCTCCTTGTGTTGCACTGCACATAATAGTTAGTAGTGAATCCATTCAATTTTTGTGATTCTACAAGACTTTACATTATAAAAATATAAAATAAACAAAATTAAGCAAAACTTATATTTTTTTTACTCATCTTAATCTCTAGCCTTCTTATATCATCTTTTTCTTCATTAAAATTTTTTTTTTTCTTCACGACTTGCTGGTGAAAAGATTATTTTGTAGAAACACCAAATTATTATACTATTAAAATGAGATTTCAAGAAAAAATTCACGCAATTCAATTAGGCGGTGCGATTTTACTGAAATTTGAAACCAGTAATTTGACAAATTTCTCACACACTAGGTAAAAATTCCCTTTACCTGATGACAAAATTCCACAATATTTTCTAATTACTCCATTATGAAAGAGTGTTGTTTGCTTAGGGCGCATTCATGAACAATTTCCAAAGGTATAGTTATCATTATCAATTCGTTCAAGGTTTAAATATATTACAAATTATATATATTATTTAAAAAATATGTTAAATTATCAATTTGTTTTAAATATTTGTTAAAATATCAAACTTAGCACGTTTGTTTTTTTAGATTAAATTTTTTGTTCTCATTATAAATTTGTTTCAAGGTCAAAGTACAGACATAAAGCCTTTTGTTATTATTTAAAAAATATTATTTATATATATATATATATGTTGAGGTTCAATTTCGTACGAATACGGGGTTAAGAAATCAAGGAAAAATAATCAAAAATGCATGTAGGTGACCGTTATGTGTGCAAAAGTGATTAGACCATTAGGGGTCCAAATACAAGTTCCATAATGTTCTAAACCCTAGCGGCCTCTTTGCCCACAATTTTAGTTGTGGTTGGAATTACTTCTGGCGAAGATAGGGGCTGCTGCATTTTTCGCAACTGCTAAGCCTTATCCACTGGATGCGACCTTGACGACCTCCATTAGAGACTTCTGCTGGGTGACCTCCTTGAGAAGGTTTATTTTGGTAACTTTCTTTGCAGACCTGCTCTTGCATGAGAATGTTCTCATTTGATTATCATCTTGGGAGATCACATTGAGGCGATCATCTGAAGTTGTTCTTCCCTTACGATCAACTGGAGACTTCCTTAAAGTAGTAGTTCCCATCAGTTGTTGACCAATTTTTTCAAATTGTGCCATGACTTGATCCTCAACTTTTGAAATTGGATTCCGATCCTTCTTTCCTTAATGGATCTGATTGAGTTCACTTAGATCTCAATCCCAATAATATACAAAATCTTTTGAAGGAGATTCTATATATGATATTTTAAGCTTTGAAAATAAGAAATAGGGTGTTATTAGTCCATAAACCTGGTGGTCTCTTGTTAAAAATTATGAATCGGTAGGGTGAAGTGATTTGTGTTTCGGAAGGAAATTGGATCTGGGCAACAGAGAAAAGTTTATTATTATTCCAGCAACAGAGAATCGAACAAGAAGAAGATGGAGATATTCATATTAGGGCTAGCACATTGAGTTATGGCATTATATTTAGTGTATGTTAATTATGTCCTTTAAGTTATTTAATTATATAGTTAAAATATATTTAAATTTACTAGTATACTAAAGCAAAATAGTTAACACAAGTCTAAATTTTTTTTAATGGGAAAGTTAGGTACTCCTATTTTTGTAAGCTTTGTGCTTGATGTATTTTATTTTAATTTTATTAAATTATATATATAGTTGTATACGTATAATATAGAAAATAACTTATATTAATATATAATATTAATGAATAAAATTAAATTTATTAAAGAAAATATACAAATACATCAAATTGATAATTATATTATGATATTTTTTTAAAAAAATATTATGTGTTCAATTCGCACATCGTGCAGGTATAAATTTAGTATCAAAAAACAACAAAATAGTACTCCATTTTTAATATTTAAATTGATGAATACACAAAGTTTGTTATATAATTTGGATATTTTATAAGAGACAACTAGTATGGCACCCGCGCCGATGCGCGGGATAATTAATTAATTTGTTTAACAATATTATGTTCACTTATATTTGTATAAAAAAACATGCAAAATTTTTTAAAAAATAATTTTAGATAATATATGTGCACAAATATATAATATATTTTATACATTCTGAAATACTTCCTTATATACAACATTAGCAGTACATGAAAAACTAAGACTATCATCATCACTTCCTAATATCTTGAGGCCGCTTCTAGCTAGTTGTAATTCTGGAAATAACAACATACAATGGACCATGAGTAAAGACAGGTGTATTCAATAAAATGTCAACACTTGATAAAGATTGTCATTGACTCTTATTAATAGTCATGACATATGAAATAATAAAAGGGAACTGTATTCTCTGAAGCTTGAATGACAAACGTATATCAGAAGGTGTCAGAGTCACTCTCGGAATAAAAAAAATAATAGGAGTATCCACTTTGAGTATCATCTTATGATTTGACAATCTCGTACATTTCAAGTCATTCAAATATTCAGGTGTGTGCAAATAAGTCAACACATTCATCAGTCCATCGAATTTACACATACTATCTGAACTTAAATAAACCCTACTGTCAGAGAGATATTACGATCCATCATGTATTGATTCACCGAATCAACAATATCCATTTTTGGAGCCAAAATGGCTCTATCTTGCAAATATGATAAATCATTATTGCCAGATAATACATTAAGATACGCGCTTTTGACAATTACCTCTACATGGTCTCCAGAAAAGTTAAGGTAAATATCAAGTGGTATTTGGACATTTTCTTATCCATCATTATCACCATCTCTAATTGATGCAACCCACTCTGAGAATGTTTTTAATTTGGAGGCTTCAACTTCAGAACCCATATTTTGGAGTCGCATATTTTTCGTCAACATCAAAACTATCACATATTTCCATAAATATTATGAATTGATAGTGGCATTGACAATGTCTTATCTTTTTTCCTTTGGTATAACAGATAATATTTGTCCAAATCACCACCAAAGACCATTGTTTTTCCTCTAAATGGTAGCTTGTATGATGAACTATTCTTAAACCGCATTAGGTACTTCAAGGTTCGATCAAGAGCTTCAAAACAATACTTATGCATCATAGGAGCCTCATCCCAAATAATAAGCTTGCAATTTATAATCAATTCAGCTAATTTAGTTCATTGTTTTATTTTGCAAGATGAATTCTCATTAGGAGTCAGTAGAATGGAAAATCTCAAGTGAGCAGTTCTTCCACCATGCAACAACAAAGATGTTGTTACGCTTGAAGCGACATTTAGAACTATGTGACTTTTACATCTTATTGCAGCAGATAAGGTCTTCCAAAAAAAAAATTTTGCCGGAAACACCATAACTATAGACAAAGAATACTGTAGAACCATCTAATTCAGCTTTTTCCATAATTACATCATACACATGACGTTGTTCATCCGTTAGCTTTTCCAAGCAGTCTACATGTTCAAATGCTAACTCTTTACGGTTATAGTTCATTTCATCCATTATCAATCGATTCCCACTTTCAAAGAAATATTGAACTTGGATAGGGAAGCTCACTGAAATCTTTAAGATTTGTTCTGGTCTTTTGCATATTTTTCTCAAGTTCGACCAGCGTGAGATTCTTTATATCTTCAACCCACAATATAAGAGCTGCAAAATGTATAGTTTAATTAAAAAATAAATAATGTTAACAAATTAATCTTTAGAATCTTTGCGCCTTTTATAAAGTATATCATCCAAAAGATAAGTCCAACATATCTCCCATACAACTTCAGGTTTGCTCATCGACTTTGCAGTGAGTAGATTGCTAAATAATCGTCTAATAGACTCTGAAGTCCCCCAATCATTTGCTTCAATTATTCCATTAACGAACTCTTTATCATCTTCCAACAAACCTAAAGCAAAGCATGCATCTCGATACGACTCATACTGAACTCCATTTATAAACATCAATACATCATGTCCTTGTGGCATTCAGCACCACGAACAACATTTATCAACATTATGATATAGTACGAATCACCACTTCTTGGTGTAACATAGTAGCAACTTCTTATTGAAAAACCCTATTTCCTTGGAACCCATTCTCTTATTTTCTTTTTCCACACTAATTTTGTTGGAAAATCAATATAAGTAAACTCTTTAGCTTGTGGGTATTTCTTGTTTGCTTCAAACCAACCGCGAAACATGCTACGACCAACACTTGGTTGATTGACTACATATTTTATCCCATCTTTGTCATTGCAATATGTTGTTCATTCTTTAAGTGAAAACTTAAACGCTCAATCGGAGGATCTCTAAAATTAATATCAAATCCAAAAGTTCTCCAAGCTGCCTCACACGGTGAAATATACCTACAATTATAGTACATTTTTATTTCATCTATTGATTCTCCTTGTTTAAGATCTTTTTTTGTTCTCTCACAAAACTCAGTTGTGGCTCGATCATTTCCCTTATTTATGTACTTAAAGAGATACTTGATAGTTCTCAATTGATTGCACCATTCCACGTTCATGTGAGCTCCATACTTGATCAATAAATATTTGTTGTGTGGAACAACATATCTATTATCCAAATCAACTCCATTTTTGTTCATCGTCCTCCATTATTCATGCGCCTGTACTGAGGATAGCCATCCTGATTACCAGTGCTCTCTTCCAAGAATATTTTTGAAAAATGCTTTGTACATTTACGTGCAGCTATGCTAGGTGAATTTATTCGAGCAATACCACATGGTATGTGAATCATGAATTCAGATACAACTTTGCAATAACATTCATCTTCATTTTTGTCGGGTATTTTAGCTCATATAATCTTATCTGTATCAGAACATTTTTATAAATAGAATAAGTAAATATTTTATAGATAATATTATAAAACATGGTATGAATCGTCAATTTGCATTGGGAAATGATTGTGAATTAAAAACTTACCTATTTGATGGAATGATTTTTTGTTATATAGATTCTTAATTATCATGCAAACTTAAAATTTCAAAATCAAAATCTCAAATATTGATACATATTTAGTTGAAAAAAGGGAGGAAACTGCATATCTAACAAAATATATTGATAGATATTTAATATTATCACTCAAATGAACATTTATTTTTTGTTGAAATTACAAATTAATATTTTTATATATTAATGTACATTTAGTTTTATAAATTTGGAAATATTAGATAAATTTTTATTTGACATATATCTAATTAAAAATAAATAAACGGATTGCATATCTATTACATTATATTTACACATATTTGATAAATTAATAAATTAAATTAATATTATCACTCAAACCAACATTTAATTTTAATTGCAATTATAAATTAATTTCATTTCATATTTTAACGTTCATTTAGTTTTATAAGCTTAGTATATGTTAATGAAGATTTATTAGCAATATCAATTGAATTTGATTTGATACACATTTAGATCAAATAATTATTAGTTAAATATTTTAAAAATGGATTAAGTAAATTGTGAAGGGATTTTATAAATTATTTTATTTTCTAAATTTTTTTTAAAGAGATTTTATTAAAATTTTTATTAATTTTAAAAAAAATCAGAATATTGGTGGATTTTTTACATCACTAAGTTGCAATATATTTGTGAGTACTATACAATTTCATTTAATATTTTTAGTTAAATTTTTATTTAATAATAAAGAACATTAAGTGTTTTAATTTTTATCTTAATTGTTCAATTAAATCAATATTTAAAATCAAATTATTGTTATGTTTGCACTCACTTTGAAGTTTCATTTATTTATTTATTTTAAATAGTTTTGTTTAATAATATTTTCAATTTAACTGCTTAATATTTAAATGATTCATAAAATTTATATTTAAACAATGAAAACCAAAATAAGATTTCTATTATTTTACACCCATTTTTTGATTTTATTTACTATTCTTAGTCATTATTTTATTTAATATTATTTTCTAAATAATAGTGTCAATATTTATAAAAATAATATTTAAATAAATTAAATCACAAATCGATTGCACTTGTATTCATTGTTAGCTAATTTGCCGCCACATTATGAAATTATATAATACTCTTATATTACTTATTTTATTATTTGAATTGAATGTCACATTCTGAATTTATATAATACTCTTCAATTGCTAATTTTATTTCCCATTGAGATGTTTTTCTACACTGATTACAATATAATTGTATGTATAGATTTTTTGCTCGTAAAACAATCAATAAAAGCATAAAAATTCAATAGAAAAGAAAAGAATGAACGAAAGAAAAAGACTACAGTCGAGAGTTTATAACAAAAAAATTTTTGTAAAAAGAAAAAAAAATGATGAACCATACAATGCAAAATACAATTGGTCTGCTGATCTAACGTATAAATGTGAAACTTCGAGCAAATATACATTGTTTTGATATTGTCTTCCTCTTCACAAAATACTCTTCCATTATTTGAATCCAAATAATTTGATCTACAGTAATAACAAAAGAAAGAATACTAATCTAAAGGAAAGATGCACAATTAAAAATTTTATTTGAGAGGTAATAGAGAATTGATGAAATTATAAATGGGGAGCTCATATTTATAGTGTGAATATAACAATGAGAAATTCAAAGCTTGATTTTATTTTGCCATGAATCCCCATGATTTAAGGATTGTATTAATTTGATTACCAAATTATTGCCAAAATATTAGTCAATCAATTTTAAAAATATCATAATTTTATTTGTTTTGATATATTGCCATATTCATTAAATCATTTCCATAAAATGATTAATGTCTACTCCTAATTACCTAAACTGAATCTAATTCATTTTGATCCATACTTTCCGAAATCCAAAAATTAATGTCTAGCATGGGAAAATAATATTTAAAGTAAAATGAATCTAATTGATTTATTAATATTTGCATCAAACATTAATAGGGAATTAGTAATTAAAGAAAATCCAATCTAATTGGTTTATACTTATTTATCAAACTATTTAGACTAATTCTAGTTTATAATGTGTAACCTTACTTTTTTAAAATCCTAAGATATTTCGATTAAAATATTACATTTTTCTGAAATTTTGATTATAATTCAACTGATTAAATAATTATAGAATGTTTTACACAATAATTAATGAACTGTATAGATAAATTGATGAACAATAAATGTAACTAAACATACCATGTATCCGGCCTTACTTTAATATATATATAGATATAGATATGGATACTTATATACAGTGTTATTTCTCTTGAGCAAATATATTGATATGCTTTTAAATATTGTCGAGCTTATGAAGACACAACAAATAAATTCATTCATACAAAATTAATTATACAATATTTTCCTAAAATATACAAATTAATTCTATATAATTAATAATTAATAAAAAACAATCTAATTGATTTATAGATGTTTCCCAAAACTATATATATTTTCTTTCTTAAAATACGATGAAAATTCAAATTCAAATTATAGTGAAATAATTATAAAATGTTTTACACAATAATTAATGAACAGAATAGTTAAATTAATGCAACTGAATATTTCCATATACTGCATCCGGTCTTGTTTTAATATATATATAGATAATATTCCTTATACATATTTTTTATTGTATATAACCATGGCTGTAAAAATCGCTAGGCGCTAGTTGGGCGTTCAGGTGGGGCCTAGCGCCTAGGCAGTTTAGGCGGGACTAGGCGTTTTTTAGGCGGTAGTTAATCGGTAAGTTAAATTTAATATTTAATATATAAAATATATATTTATCGATAAATAAGGTGTAAGATTATATAAATTTTAATTATTTTTAAAAATATATATAAAAAATAGGCTTCTCAAACTGATTAGGCGGCACGCAACATGCTTAATCGGCCACCTAAGTGGCGCGTAACGAGCTTGGTCGGCCACCTAAATCGGTGCCTAGGCGGATTAGGCGCCGATTACTCGCCAGACTGATTGGACAAGAGGATTAGTGGATAATCGGTTCGGTAGAGGACTGCCTAGCGCCTAGGCGGGGCCTAATCGATCCTAGACGGGGATTTTTACAACACTGTTATAACTATAAGATCAAAGGAGAATAAACCATTTAATAACTTAAACAAATTTGTAAATCTCGCGCAAAAACCGGAAAATTAGAGTTAGGGTGAAGATATTCACCTTGATAATAACTTGTCTGAATAACCTGCCAATGTGATAAAACTGATTTAAAATTTGATGCGTTGCCCGATTAATATATGTTAACATGTTGGTTGTTAGGTAATCTAAGTAATGGAGAAGAGAAATTCATTCAATCAATCAGTCATTGAGGTTTCTTGGTTTGTTTAAGCAGGTTGACATAATGCAGGGTGTGATTATGACAAAACATTATTTGACAATTAAGATATTTCAAGTATCACACTACTATATGATATTTGTGAGAAGTGAAGGCTAAAATTAGATTATATATAAATAAATAAAAACAATAAACTCAATATTAATATTATTTCAAAACTATGCTGAAAATCTAATCAATCCATCTTGAATGAATCCGGCGACTTTACAAGTTCTCGAATAGTTAGATTAGCATTAAAACATTATCAATTTGCACAACATCATCCACTTGCAGTTCATCAATCTCTATCTCATGGAATTCAGACACCTTACAACATTGACTTTCACTTATTTTATTCTTTCATTTGCCCTTTCTGTGATGCATTCACATAAATTTGTTTAATCACTTGCAAAATATCTCATTCCAGCCTCTTGTCCCTGCACGCCACCTCTTCCGCGGCGGCGATTATAGACGTGAAAGATAATAAGCAGCTGTTGTGTTGATATATCTTTCATATAGAATGGGTCAGGGGCTCAGCTGCATGACTAGTTAAGAGCAGGGGCTGTTTGCTGCAGTTCAGTCGGGCGATTTGAACTCTGTTAAGGAAATTTTGGACACAAATTCAGCTCTTCTTCATCATTCTACCGTGTATGATTGCAATTCTGCTTTGCATATTGCTGCTGCTAATGGCCAGATTGAGGTGGGAGTTTCTTGAATCAGTAAATTATTTCCTCTTTCTTTTTTGGATCTAAGAATATTTCCGTATATATTCATATTTCATGGTTTAGGTTCTGTCATACCTTATTGAGCAATCGAAGAAGCCGGATGTTTTGAATCGGCATAAACAGGTTTTTTTTTTGTGGAAAGTTTGGATTTTTAAGAGGACCCTTTTGTGGAAATCTATGATCTTGACAAGTTCTGCATGAATGACTTAATCTTTTGATGATTGTGATGCGTATAGACTCCATTGATGTTGGCTGCAATGCATGGCAAGACTTCCTGCGTGAAAAAGCTGATTGAAGCTGGCGCCAATGTATGCATAATTCATGACCTTTTTTTTTTCCCTATCAGTTTTGACATTTTAGAAATGAATCAAATGTTAGTATATGACTAATCTTGAGCTTTTGGGGGTCAGATTCTGATGTTTGATTCAGTCAATGGAAGAACTTGTTTGCACTATGCTGCATACAACGGCCACTCAGACTGTCTCCAAGTAATCATCTCTGCAGCCCGGAGCTCTCCGGTGGCAGCCTCATGGTAGGGATGAGAAAGCCAGTGCCACTTGTATTTTGTCATGAACTACTCGGTTCTCAACTCGATAATATATTTACAGGGGATATGCTCGTTATGTGAATGTTAGAGACCACAAAGGTGCTACACCATTGCACTTAGCTGCCCGTCAACGACGCCCTGACTGTGTTGGTATGCTGCTGGATAATGGAGCTCTTGTCTGTGCTTCCACCGGCGGATATGGGTAATCTTTGTTGCTCGAATTCCTTAATATATATATATGCGTGAAATGATGAGCTTATTTTACTCCACAGTTTCCCAGGAAGTAGTTCCCTTCATTTGGCTGCAAGGAGTGGCTCTCCTGATTGCATAAGAGAACTCCTCGCTTGGGGCGCCGACCGACTCCAAAGAGACGCATCGGGGTATTTTTTTTTATAAAAAAAATAGAATGCATTAATTAATCAAAAGTGGTTTCACTGTTAATTTCTTGGTTTGATTTGATAAATATAGGAGAATACCCTACACAGTAGCATTGAGGAAACACCATGGAGATTGTGCAGCTCTGCTGAATCCTTCATCTGCAGAGCCTCTTGTCTGGCCGTCGTCTCTGAAATTCATCAGTGAGCTCAACCACGACGCCAAGAAACTCCTGCAGTTTGCTCTAATGGAAGCTAACACCGAGAGAGAAGATGCTCACGCTTCTGATACTTTATCAGAGGTGATTCCACTTGGACTTCTCAATTCTCATGTAGATTCTTGGCAATGCATGCATAATCAAAACTTTAATATTTTATGATGATGTGCAGGCAAGCGATAGTGATCTCTGCGGCATATGTTTTGATCAAGCATGCACCATTGAAGTCGAAGAATGCGGGCATCTGATGTGTGCGCAATGCACGCTTGCATTGTGCTGCCATAACAAGCCGGATCCGGCGACGGCTTCCCCATCGCTGCCGGTTTGCCCCTTCTGCCGGAGCAGCATCGTGAGATTAGTAGCTGCCAAGCCTAAACCTGAAGCTGATAAAACTCGGGATGTCAGCTTCAGAAAGCCTCGAAGATCTTGGAGGTTGAGTGAGGGAAGCAGCAGCTTCAAGGGTCTGTCATTCGGGAGGCTGGGGCGTGGCTCCGGCCGGATAATGGCTGACAATGAATCGTTTGATAAGCCGTTGAGCCTCGATCTTTGAGGTGCCATTGTTGTGAGCTTGCTGCAATTGTTTTGAATGCCAAATAAACGGTTTTATTGATGTTTTCATATTAGTTTTTGAGGAAGGTAGGTTAGACACGCTTAAACGGTTTAGGCGGGATTTATCCATTAACTCAAGCTAAACACATCTAATATATTCTAATTGGGGATTAATAAACCCTATTTGGGTATGGATAAAACATGTCTAGACCGTGCCTAACGCAAGTTTTTGTGGTTTGAGCTGTAAATGAACCGAACCAAAATTTGAATTTTATAGTATTGGATTACAATAGAAATGTCATCTACTACTACACACATATATAGTTAACAAAATCTTGGTTTTATTGAAACATCATCACTACCATGGAGGATTACACCTAAACTCTGCTGCATAACATTCAACATGGCTGATCACGCCATCTCCGATCGAACCCATGGAATCCACAGAGACTTGTCAATACGCCTGCAGCTCATCTGCACCGGAGAGCAGTGACAGAGCAGATAGATGCCTCGAATCCTCGAAAGGATGATCTTCGGTCGTAGTTGTGATCCTGGACTTGTCTTGCTGATCACCCAGAAGGGCATTTTCTTCATTCAGTCCCCTCTCTCTCTCTATGTGAGAAGTTGAGTTTGAAATGGGGGAGAGATGTTGCTGATTGTTGTGATGAGGAAAGTCCGAATTGCATCGGTTGAGTGATTTAACGGAGGATTGTTGATGGGATGAAGGCCTGATGCAGAAGCTGCCGAATCCTTGAATCCCTCTGGAAACTCTCCTGGCTTTGTCTCTCTCTTGTTTGAGAAGAGGGCCTTTCTCGAGCAGCTTCAAGATTCTTTCTGACTTCTTCCTCACATTCAGGCCCCAGTTGAATCTGATGAAAAACATAACAACATGCTGCTTTCAATTCGATCAATATTTGGATCAAATCTGGTTAGAGAGAGAAAAGAAAACAATAAATACCCTTTGTCATCAACATGTTGGAAGTTTGCCATTTGTGTGATGACATCTCTGTCGCTTTGAAACTCCTCTGCAACTCTCTCAGGCCCATGGGTCAGCAAGTTCTCCAACACGATCAGAGCCTTGTACGACTCCCTCCAATTCTTCCTCTCAAACCTCACTAATCTACAACAAAATATTAAAATCAAAAACCATAAAAATCAAATCTTCGAAATAATTAATTAAAAAAAATCAGACCTTTTGTGCAGGATGTCGACGATCCTACAATAATCGTCCACCTCGAAAGCAGCCTTGGATATCATCTTCAACGTGGGAGCATCCGGGCCTTCTGGGCTCCCATTTGTGGCCTCCTCTGCCATTCTTGATAAACAAAAAAAAAAAAGAATAAAATCAAAGAGAAACATATATGTGTGAAAACAATGGTTTGAGAGTATGGAGAGAGAGAGGGGGATACAGTTGAGCAGGTGTGACGTCGGTGAGAGCCAATCTAGCAGTTTTGATCTTCTCCTTGAAGAAGAAAGAAGCCTGCTTCTTGAATTCATGGAACATGGGGCCGCTGCCGCTGCCGCTGCCACTGCCACTGCTGCTCAGAATCGACATACTTTCTTGATTGGATCCCAAACCAACAAACCCTTTTTTATTCTATTTTAATTTATGAGAATGCGAATTTGCATATGATATGATATGAGACAGGAGCGAGAAGCAAAGGGAGGAGGAGGAAGACAATTTCAAAGCTTGTAGTAATAGTAATAGTGATGAGACAGATTTTGAGGAGTTTGTTGTGTTCATCTACGGTCGGACTTTACAAGTAAGTTGTGATGAAAAAGGATTTGGATTTGGATTTGGATTTGGAAATGAATGCCAAAAATTAAATAATATTAAAAATAAGAAGATGTGTCAACATCTCAAGGGAGGAGTAGTAGTAGTGTAGTTGAAATCGTGATTGTTGATGTAAGGCAACCGCCGTTCATGCCCACCACTATTTAAATAGGAGGTTTGGTTTGAACAAGAGCTAGTTAATATATAGCTTTCTCAACTTTCTTTTTTATTTATTATTTTTTATTTATTATTTCTTTTTTATTTATTATTATTATTATTGGAGAGCTTACTCTACCTATTATATATAGATCTCATTTTGTGATCATTCATGTTTCATTATCGCCAATGTTGAAGTCAAACACGTCACA
Source organism: Plectranthus barbatus (assembly GCA_026898455.1). Taxonomy (NCBI): domain Eukaryota; kingdom Viridiplantae; phylum Streptophyta; class Magnoliopsida; order Lamiales; family Lamiaceae; genus Plectranthus; species Plectranthus barbatus. The sequence goes on from JAPKLW010000001.1 coordinate 1,914,164, forward strand.
TTTTGCATATATAATTCTATTTTCTTTGATTTCCAATATTTAAATTATGAATTGATATCTAGAGATCGGAGAATGCTTTCGGGTGAAAATCAACTTAAATTTTTATAATCGAAATTCTTTCCGACTAGAAAACCGATATCAGAATCGGCAGAAATTTGTAAGGAATATTTTCAATTTCAGTTATACTTAGAATTTTAAAAATTAATATAAGAAATTCAATATTTTATACATGAAAATAAAACAATTCAAATCAAAGTCCAAATATTATTATATGTTGGTGTATTTTTTTTTATCAGTCCGATTGATCAGTTTTGCTTAGATACGTACATTATAAATTATTGTGAATTCTTTCAAATATATGACGAATTATGAAAATATGTGCTAAACAAATTATTTTGATTGAACACACAACCTCATCTCCTAGCTTTCCCCTCCCACTCGATCCTCTCTCTCCCCTTCACCCTCATTTAATAATAACTATAAACTTAATCTTTAAATTCAATTGATTATTTATACTTAGGATTATTTTAAATCAAGTATGTGTTGATAAATATACATTAAGAAATAATTTCATAACAATTTTTATTAAATAATAAACCTAATTGATAAATTTAATTTAAAAAATGTGTTGTGTTCAATGGATTTCAAATTTTTCTTAGAACTAACAAAATGGAAAAAATTAACTCAACTTAAAAACTCAAACATTCTTATTTTAAAATATCAATTCAGCAAATTAAAAATTACTACAAGGTAAGCTGGTGTTGGACAGTTGATATGGTAAATTGGCAGGAAAGGATAGTTGACATGGGAAATTGGTAATTAACGTCATAAATAAATGAAATTACATAATAAAATGCACATAATGTAACATATAAATTCATAAATTTTAAAGTATAAATTTCATAGTTTGGATAAATTAACACAATTAATCCATATAAAAACAATAGAGATATAAATCTCAATTTTAACATCGACAATTATATATAAAAATTCTTGAAAAGAGATTGTGTGGCCCATTACTCCTTTATTAAAATTACCATATTATCATTATTTTGATATATAATTTTCTTGGGATGGAGTGGTTGCGAGATTTAGTATATTTAATATATTTGGTGTGTGTGGATATGTAATATGATTATCTAAATCATGAGCTTACATTGTTGGACTAACAGTCGCCGTTTTTATTTTGGATATACAAGATATAATTAAATCTAATAAATCTATAAATATGATGTATAGAATAAAATTTAGATATACAAGATATAATTAAATCTAATAAATCTATTCTATATATCTCTATCTTTTGGAATATCTTCAATGATATCGTTAACACCCCCCGCAAGCGAAGCGTCGGATTAACAGAGACGCAGAGCTTGGACCTGAAGAGTTCGAATGTTGGACGAGCAAGACTCTTAGTAAAGATGTCCGCTACTTGAAGATCGGATGGGACGATCTGTACACGCAATCGACCAGCTTCCACAAGCTCTCTCACAAAATGATAGTCGAGATCAATATGTTTAGCTCTTTTGTGAGAGACCGAATTTTGAGCCAGAAAAATTGTGTTGCGATTATCACATAGAATTGTAGGCAGCTTTAGTGGAGAGGCATGAAGATCTTTAAGAAGATTAGAGATCCAGACAACCTCTGCGGCTGTGTTGGCAAGAGCTCGGTACTCGAATTCACAGCTCGAACGAGCCACTGCTGGCTGCTTATTGCCGGACCAAGAGACAAGGTTCGAACCCACAAAAATAGAGTAACCATAAGTAGATCGCCGAGTATCAATACACTGTGCCCAATCAGCGTCGGAATAGCCAAGAATATCGATCGTGCCTGGGTGGAAGGGAAGATCGAAGCCAATACATAGCGCAAGATACGTTTGACTGCTTGAAAATGATCTACAGTTGGTCGTTGAAATTGGCAAAGAGTGTTAACCGAGTAAGAGATGCCTGGGCGTGTAATTGTTAAATACTGCAAGGCACCAACCAATAAGCGATACAAAGTTGGATCACTAAACTCTTCTCCTTCAGCCGTGAGCGTCACTCCAGGAGCTAGGGGTGTTGAGATTGGCTTTGAGTCTAGAAGATCGGCTCGAAGCAAGATGTCGCGAGCATACTTGGCCTGTCCAAGAAAGAGCTCGGATGTGGAAGGATACGAGACCTCAAGTCCAAGGAAGTAGCCAAGACTTCCAAGGTCCTTAGTTGAGAATTTCGCACGCAGTTTAGACACTAAGAGAGAAATCGCACGAGTATTACTTCCTGTTATGATAATATCATCCACATATACGAGTAGATATATAATCGTAGAGGGACGATGAAAAATAAAGAGAGAGGTGTCGGCGGCGCTGTAGCGAAAACCAATTGAGAGAAGAAAATTTCTAAATCTTTGGTACCAATCAAGAGGTGTTTGACGGAGACCATATAGAACCTTGCGCAGACGGCATACATGATGTGGAAACTTTGAATCATGAAAATCAGGGGGTTGCTCCATGTACACTTGTTCAGTGAGCGAGCCATTTAAAAACACATTCTTGACGTCGAGTTGATGAAGAGACCACGATCGCATCACTGCAAGAGATAAGGTGACCCAAATGGTTGATGCTTTAACCACATGACTGAATGTGTGTGTGAAATCAGACCCAGGAAGCTGACTAAAACCCTGCGCAACAAACCTAAATTTAAGGCGATCAACGGATCCATCGGCTAAGAATTTAGTGCGATAAACACACTTGGAGCCAACCACATTAGTATTTGGTGGCCGAGGAACTAGTTCACATGTGTTATTTGCACGCAACGCAGCCATCTCATCATTCATCGCAACCACCCATTCGGGATGTTTGAAAGCAGGCTTGATGCCTTTGGGTTCGGTAGAGGCAATGAGGGTTGAAAAAAGTCCCTGGGAATCGAGGGCAGCGAGATCAACTGGGTGGCGGGCTTTGAAGATGCCTGACTTAGCACGGGTTTGCATTGGGTGAGTAGATTGCGGAGCAGGAGGCATGTCGATTTGAGGTTTGTTATCTATATCGAGATGTATTTCGGGTGGGTTTGGTGTGGCTGGTACCGGCGGGGGCTGCGTGGGGATGGCGGGGGAGTTTCAGGACAAAAATGACAAGGATAGCGAGGGTGAGATGGTGGTGAAGACGGTGAGCATGAAGCAGCCGTCGAAGGGGTATGTTGCAGCAGGGGTAACGAGTCTGTGTACTCAGAAATCTGAAGCTGAGTGGGTGTCGATGAAGAGGATGAGAAGGGAAGGCACGGCTCATCAAACCAAGCATAACGAGAGGTATAGACTCGAAAGGAGACAGGATCAAGGCATCGGAACCCTTTGTAGGCGGAGCTATATCCAAGAAATATACACGACAGACTGCGCGGTTCAAACTTGTTCTATGCATAATCCTATAACCACGAATAAACTTGACAATCGAACACATGAAAGACCGAGTAATCAGGTGGTTGTCCATATAGCAGCTCATGAGGAGAAATATCACCAAGCACGGAAGTCGGTAGACGATTAATGGTGAAAACGGTTGTGCTAAACGCTTCGACCCAGAGATGCATGGGTGGCGAAAAATGAAATAATAAGGAAAAATCGATCTCCGTAATATGACGGTGCTTACGCTAAGCTCTTCCATTTTTAGCTAGAGTATACGGACAAGAGATAAGGTGATGAATACCACATGCCGCGAAATGAGACCGAATGCATGAATTTGTAAACTCCGTACCACCATCACTCTGAAATTTTAGGATTTTGCATGATAACTGATTTTCCACAAAAATCTGAAAGCGCATAAAAGTGCCAATGAATTATGATTTATTATTCAAAGAATAAAACCAAGAAAACTGGGAATAATCATCGAAAGTGTCAATGAATTATGATTTATTATTCAAAGAATAAAACCAAGAAAACTGGGAATAATCATCGATGAATATAACATAATAACGATATCCAGAGGTTGAAGTAACATGCGCAGGTCCCCATAGATCACAATGAACGAGTTCAAGAAATTTAGAGGCGTGTTTATCATTGCGAATAAAAGGAAGACGCGCACTCTTTGCAAGTTGACAAGCATTGCATAATGTAGGCATAGGCAATAAAGAAGTAACTGAAAGTAATTTATTTTTATTCAATAACTGAATGACAGAATGTGGCACATGTCTTAAACGAAAGTGCTATAAGTTAAAAGAAGCTCGTAAATTCTGAATAACAGGAAAGGTAGAAAAAACTTTAGATTGCACATCCAATTTGTAAAGTCCAAAATCACTTTTGCCCGTAGCGAGAAGCTGCCCGGTTTCCAGATTCTGGATACAAAATTAAGAGTCAGGAAAAAGAACATGCACCGGATAGTCACGAGTTAGCTGACTAACAGAAAGTAGATTCTTAGTGATGCCGGAAACAACAAAAACAATATTCAAGCGATGATGCGGAGAAATATCAAGATAACCAATATGAAAAATAGATAAGGTTGCACCATTACAGACAATTACACGACCAGTACCAGAATAGGAGGATAAGTGATCCAAGTTCGCAGCAGCAGAAGTAATATGTGCAGAGACGCCCGTATCAAGATACGCAGTGGAGTCAGATATGGAACAACCATAGGGGAAGGCCTCAACTAAGTTGGCATTGGAAGAAGGTCGCTGGGAGCGGTCATAAGATCGCTCAAACCGATGCGGATAGTCAAATGCATCATGATTCTGAGATCGACATAGATAACACCAAGGGGTGTTGCGTCGCGGCTTGCTGGAACCTGAACGGCCACGGTTGCGAGATTTGTTGCCACGCCCTTTAAAAGAGGCATTAACAGAGGAAGATGCAGTGAAGGCTGCAGCGGGCGAAGACGATGAATTATCAAGAGATTTTTAAAATAATTCATGACTCTGAGCGCATGATAACAACGTGGGAAAATCAGGTAGCGGGTCCTGTGCGAGCTGAGTTGTGGTGAAATCGGAGAAGGAAGACCCGAGCCCCCGAAGGAACCAGTGGGATTTATTGGATTCACCAAGAGATTTTCCGATCGCCACAAGCTGGTCACATAAGGATTTGAAAGTTCGACCATATTTAGCAATCGAGAGATTTCCACGTTTGGCGGACAAGAGATCATCCTTGAGACTAATCTTTTGAGCCTTGGAACGATAACTATAGGCACGAGAGAGACTAGTCGAGACCTTACGAGAGGTTTTACAACCGATGAAGACGACCATGGATTCCTTTGTTAAAGTGGAGACAAGGAACAATTTCAACAGCTAATCACGAGAGAACCATGCAGCATACGCCTGGTTGGGAGCTTTCATGCCTGCTACGAACATAATTTCTGGGGTAGGAGGGACGTCCGAACCATGAAGAAGAGGCATGAAATTTTGAGAGATGAGCAAAGGCTCAAGTTGCGCGTGCTAGAGTAGGGAATTCGAGAACGTAATAAGTTTGATAGTGATCATATGAATCATAGTGGATAAAGGAAGATAATGAATTTTTGTGGCCATGGAGAATAGCGTGAGGAGAAAGACACGTCAATGAGAAGGAATTTTTTTGGCCATGTTAGAGTTGGATAAATCTCTCATTTAATGATGAAAATTACATGATACATATTTATAGAGTACATATATAGAATAAAATATAGATATACAAGATATAATCAAATCTAATAAATATATTCCATATATCTATAGCTTTTGAAATATCTTCAATGATATCGTTAACAAAAACCCATCAAATTATTAGGTGGCAATAGAAATAGTTTGATTTATTCCAGACAATAATAATAATAATAATAATAACATATGAGAAAACAAAAATCTGATTTACATTGTAATAATATATAAAAATATATTTAATCAGTGACAACCCGAAGATCGTGAGAGAGGTCGTTGCATCGGAACCTAAAAAATATACGGATACTATTTTTATAATATGAATTATTCGAGTTTCTCATTATCGTCACACTAAAATGATAAATTTTTTCACACTTACCAGTAAAATATTAATTCTACTACACTCACAAAAATTAGTAATTGTGCCCAGGAGAAATGAGACTACATGCGGGATGGAAGGAGTAATAATTAATATTCATGGGTGCACTTAGATTAATTTGATTGCATGCAATACATGTAGTCGACACATCAAATGCCATTTCCAGAAGGCAAAAACTTGCGTTAGGTACGCCTAAATGGTTTAGGCGGGTTTTATCCATACCCAATTGGGTTCACCCATCCCAAATAGAGATTATAATCCCCAATTAGGATATATTAGATGAGTTTGGTTTGGATTAATGGATAAAACCCGCCTAAACCGTTTAGGGTGCCTAACCTAACCTGATACCTTCCCTTTGCAGAAATACTTTCATTCTATATATTGTTTGTTTGTTTTTTTAAACAAATATGAGCCTTGAAAATTAATTAGATAAATACAAAATTGAACATAATTTTCGATCGTTACGAGAAGCAACTGCTAATTAATTTCTGGCATTTGAACACGAAAGCAAACTTCAACATGCTTCTCTTTTTATTTTTTCATTTCATCAAGAAAAGAACAAGAGTTAAACGAAGAAATGAAAAAAAGCTTTTTCTACAAACCAAGAACAAGTTAAGAAAAGCTCAAATATAGAACGAGAGTAAAAGAGAAGAGAAGAAAAGAAAAGAAAAGAGAAGAGAGGAGTTTGTTGGTGTGTTTAGAAATGAAATGAGATCATATCGAGCCGTCTTTTATATGCCTCAATCCTCATTTCAAGTATGAATCACAAATTAGAGATTACAAATCTTTAATTTTCCTCACTTAAATTTCTAGATATTTCGAACAATACAACCGCTGTCATTCATGTAAAGAGTACTCACAATTCCATATACTCACGTTCAAGTTTTGCACCCTCGGCAATTATTAAGAGTTAATTCAATCTTCCTTTTTCTTTACTATTCATCATTATTTATTTCTCATATAAATTTTCGTGTTTAAGTCTTTATTCTACACAAAATTATCCACAACAGTAATCATGCATGCATTAATTGACAGAGTTTACAGATACACAAAGATGTCAGCCATGCATATATATATAGGCTGTTTTATTGTACAATAGTTTTCATCACAGGGTTGTCTTGTAAGAAACATATATAGTTTTATTCTGATCAACAGTTGCAGGGATCGCAGGAGCAGCTGGATCCACACTTGCAGCTGTTCCCTCCTTCACCAGTACTCTCAGACCCTTCACTGTACGGCCTAATCAAGCAGAGCTTCAATTTAGAAATATGCATGGAAACTAACTAATGATTCAAGAAATTAAATCTGGATTTTCTTGCACATACATCATCACAGGTGCAAGTGCAACCCCTTCCACAATATTAGTCTTCATCTCCACATTTGGATACACCTCACAGCTGCATGCAGCCATTTTATCAATTTGATAAAACAAGATGATGATAGATCGATGGAGCAGAAGTAGCAATAACTAAGATAATGATGGTTTTTATTCACCTGCAGTTGCTGCCACAGCTGCAGCTGGACCCACATTTGCAGCCTCCACTTGACATTTTCTTCAAGGATAGATCAGGAAATTAAGAAGCTTTAAGTGATGTTCTTGTTATGGAGATGGAGAGTTGTAGGCTCCTATTTATAATACAAATTGCAATGGACAAGTAATGCTCATTATTTACATCGAGCTAGGAACAAATGAATGCTTCGGTTGGGGTAGATTTCTTCTCTAACAGTTAATATAAAAAAGGTAATATCAATATCAGACCAGCCGGCCAAGAAGTTTTAAATTCGATACTTAGTTTTCTTCGGGTAATAGATAATAATTTCATAGGAAAACTATGAGTATCACTTTAATGTTTCAGGCTTAATGTTTATAATTTTTTTTTCTCATAATTAAAAATATTATCGATTACATATGCATGGCTGTAAAAATCGCTAGGCGCTACTCGAACGCTCGGGTAGGGTTTAGCGCCTAGACGGGGACTAGGCGTATTTTAGGCTGTAGTTAATCGGTAAGTTAATTTTAATATATAATAAATATAATATATATTTATCAATAAATAAAAGGTAAGATTATATAAATTTTAATTAATTTTTAAAAATATATTAAAAAATAGGCCGCTTGAACTAATTAGGCGACACGTAGCATGCTTGGTTGGCCACCTAAGTGGCGCGTAGCGAGCTTGACTGACCACTTAGATCGGCGCCTAGGCAGCCTAGGCAGTGTCTAGGTACTGATTACTCGCCAGATTGATTAGACACAGGGATTAGAGAGTAATCGATTCGATTGAGGATCGCCTAGACGGGGCCTAATTGGTCCTAAGCAGAGATTTTTACAACATTGGTCATATTATATCTTCGAATTGAAAGCCGAGCAAGAGTGATCAAGATGGTGATAATGGTGCAAACAACATAGATTGTGGCGAGTTGAGAGAGATGTTACAAATACAACATAAATACTTTTTTTTTTTTTTTGGAAAAGTTTATATTTTTAACTTAAGTGTTTCGTACAGTAATTTTAAAAGTCACATTAAATATTGTGTAAGATAGTGTTTTTAACCCTGCTACTCAGCTAGGCAGCGAATGTGTTTCAAATTAACTGAAGTGAATGTTAAATTCATAACTTAAAAAATTAATGTAAATTTCAAGGTTGTCTGATTCATTAGAGTAAAATTCCACAACAAAAAAAAAAGTTAAAAATATTGGGATAAATTTCATAATTTCTCGATAACAATTCTAAAACAAATTAGCCCCTATATAATTTTTTGGTTTAATTAAATTACTCAACTTTTAGAATTATTATTATATTTAAAATCCCTATAATGCATATATACTTATAAGAGAGAATATAAATATTTTATGATTCAAAGTTTATTTTGATCATTTCGTGTGTTTTTATTTATTGATTTAATTAAATAACTTCATACAACCATTAAAATTAGGGGTGTCAATTCGTGCGGATCGGATTCTTATCGTATCAATCCGTTATCGATCCGATCCGTTAAGATCAAATCCGTATCCAATCCGTTAAGAAAAATTAAAATCCGTATCCGTATCCGATCCGTTAAGTCCGTATCCGCACGTATCCATTAAGGATCCAATAAGTATCAAATCCGAATGATTCGTTATGTATCCGATCCGATAAGAATCCAAATCGTTTTAATTAAATAAGAATCCGTTTCAATAAACACAATTATAATCCAATAAAAATTTGATAAGATAATACAAAATATTCATATTTGATTGTTCAAATAATGTGTTTGATAAATAAATAAAACTGCAACTTCATTTGAAATTAAAATCCTCAATCAAATATCTCAAGATACATAGATAAGTCTTAAATTTAAATTCTAGTGGTCAAACATGTTCATTTCTAAATACTGATCAATCTTTCACCTTAGTCGTTAATACCCCACTTGCAATTTTGAGAGAGAAAAATATTAATTTAAATTTTAAGATTTATAACAAGTAAAATAAATTATACTCCCTCCGTCCCACCTCAATTGTCCCACTTTCCTTTTTCGTCCGTCCCACCTCAATTGTCCCATTACTTAAAAAGGCAACTTTTTCACACTCAACAATAAAATATTAATTCCACTCAACTTACTTTACACTCACACTCCTTGGTTATTGTGCCCAAAGTCACCGGGACAATTCAGCCGGGACGGAGGGAGTAATAAATACCATTAATCTATCATGGTGAAACTGAAAGAGTTGAGACAATGAATGAGAATCTATCAATACTTTCATCAGCATTAAAAATTAAGATTTCATCAATTAGCTAATCAGTTAATACAACTTAATTGAAAACTTGAAGTCGCGAAAAAAAAATTATTAAATTTTGATAGTTGAAGAAAATAAATATTAAAAAATATAATGAATATATAAGTAAATACATTTTTTTGTGTTGAATTAGTCAAATTGGACACGACCAATGAAGAACTAAGAGATTTAAGTTTTTGAAATAACTCTAAATCTATATATATTAATATATCAAAATAAATAAATTAATTAATTATTATATTTAAAATAAATAATATATTTTTATTAATTTATTAACGGATAACCGTATCCGATCCATTTAATGAATTATCCAATCTGATCCGTATCCAATTCGAATCCGAAATTTTCGTGTCCTTATCGTGTTTCGATCCGATAAGGATCCATATCCAATAAGCCTCAATCCGTATCCGTTATTATCGTGCGAATTCGTGTCGGATTATCGGATCGGATCAAAAATTGTCACCCCTAATTAAAATAATTTAACTTTGACTCTACCATAATTAAAAATGACATAATATTTTCATTTAACTACTATTGTTAATATAATTATAACATACCATAAAGGTCGTTCTAAGAAAAATATGAAATTCTGAATTTTGAATGTACATGAAAGAATTCCAATACTTGGCGTACAAATGAAAGCATTTTTGGACAGTATTCACACCTCGAGATACATGGATTGAATGGAGACATAATAAAACACAGAAGCTGAAAATATTAATATATAAGCATGGATACATCAACCGTATATATAGTTTACAAAGAAACCATATAGAAATCACACGTACAGTTTCACCAATTTATTTAAGTACCAACACCACACTGCAAACAACACGAGTTACTATTGGTATTGTATTGTATTGTCTGCGTCTGTGACAATCAACATTTGCAAGGGTTGCAGGAGCAGCTGGATCCGCACTTGCACCCCTGCCCTCCTTCCCCCGAGCTTTTCTCCGTGTTCCTTCATCATATTCATACATCACAGATTCAAATCAAAAGACTAGTAGTCAATTACATTGTTTTTTATTTATTTATTTATAAAGCTACTAGCATAGCATAGCATACTTGCTCACGGGAGCAACCCCCTCGATGACGGCAACAGTGGCGGTCTTCTCCAAATCAGGGCAAGTCCCACATCTATAAATCAAACATTTTCTGATTCATAATTTATAATCCATCAAGATTGAATTGAAAGAGAGAGAAAGAGATGAACATACACGCAGCTGCTGCCGCATGATCCACATGCACACAATCCTCCACAGCTCGACATTTTTATTTTGTTGAAAGAAAGTATGTTGATTGAATTTGGGAGTGATGAGAGGTTTATGATTGTTTCACCATATATATAGACAAGTTAACGTGTATGCTTAATAAAAATTGCGTATCAACAGAAGAAACGCATATGATGTGAAGTTAAAAATGGGACTTTTCATTTTCAGTGCCGCCGCACACGTTGACATTTTGCCATTATTATTATTAACATTATCATCAAAATTATTCAATTCATCATCAACTACGTCCCAACTTTCAATATTTTAATATTTCTGAGAAAATATCAAACTGCGCATCTTCATTCTCCTTGTAACTAGGGGTGAGCATTCGATTTTTCGGTTTAGTTTCTGCCTGAGAAAAAAAAAAACCGAACCGAAAAATCGATTTTTTTTTTCGTAACCGAACCGAACAGGAAAAAAAATTGAACCGAACCGAAATAACTGAAATTTATTCGGTTCGGTTCAATTTTCAGTTTTTTCGATTTTTTGCTCACCCCTACTTGTAACTTATAACTGAAATCAAAACACATTTGTAATCGAATCAGACTTTAAATGTTTTTTTTTATTAAATACTATAAAATTTACAAACTTAATCAAACCTTACATTAAATTTAGGCAAACTTTTAAAACTTGAAATATTCATTATTTCTAAGATAATTATTTTATTCCAAAAAAAATCATATTTATACTCGTATTCAAATTTTTTCTTACAACTAATAACATTAAGTAAAGATCTATCATTCTATTTAGTACTCCCTCCGTCCCATGGGATTCGGCACAATAACCAATATAATAAAGATAGATAAAATTAATATTTTATTAATGAGTGTGTATTAACTTTCAATTTTAGGTAAGGGGACAATTTATGTGAGACGGACGAAAAAGAAAAGATGGACAATTCGTGTGGGATGGAGGGAGTATTAAATTATAAAAAATGCTAACTTCATAAAATTAATAATTTTATATCTCATACAGACTTTGTATATCAAATTTGCTCAAGAACTAAAAAGTCGAGTACAAAAAAAACTCAAAATTAATTCATTTAATGAACAAGCTTCTTTAAATAAGACTAAAAAAGAAAAAAGAAAACTTGTATTAATCAACATTAGATAATTTAATTCATTTATATCCCTAATTTTACTAATGTGAACTCGAACAAAGATTTAGAAATCGAAAATATTGACATCAGAGCAGGTTAGATAAGAGTTGCTCTATTTTTTTTTCTCTTTTAGCGGGAGTTGATAATATTTGTGGTAATCTTAATTAAAATTGACTTCATCACCAATATTATTATATGCTCACGATGAGTACTCAACCTAATGGTACCTTCACCACTAAGTGGGTAAGAAGGAAATCTAAAAATCAAATCCTATCGGACCGAGTTTAAAACATTATAGATGAATTTAATTTTTAAAAAAAGAAAAAGAAAAAGAAGAGACAGAGAGAGGGGTAGGGTAGTAGTGGAATCAAGGATAGTACAATATAACATAACCACTTCAAGCTACGAGGTTACAGAGATGTACCAAAAAAAAGCGTGTTATACCGCACCAACTACATGTCTAAGATTCATTTATCAAGGAGGACTCCAGAAACAAATAGAAATATGCAAGAATAAACACAACCTTTTAAGAGAGAGAGAAATACATGGGAACGAAATGATTAATGCATGAGATATTCAGTTTGAAAACATTTTAAGAACTAAACAAGGAAACATTATATATACATTGGCAAAAATTGAAATAGGGAAGAAAGAGTTTCAGATCTCCAGCAATGAAGCAAAAAATGTACAATTTGCCGCTGCACAACTCTAAATCGGATGCTTTAATACCTGCAGTTGAGCATTAGTGCTTTACAAACCTAAGCCCTGAAACTATTAATCCCTGAAAATTATCGATTGTAGATCCTTTCTATCAACACTTCCAGGGCATCAATGTAAGAATATCAACTTCACTAGAGGCCAGAATCAGATCTTCTAAGTACAAATGCACACACAAGAAATCTTGATCGCAAAACACATTAAAGAAAAATGACTAGAGAGTAGAGATGCTATGTCTGGTAATGCATCACCTCGCAAATCACTTGAGTGAGTACACTAAATTCTAGATAGACATAAGATTCTAGGAAGGTAAAAGCTTAAAAGGCAAAAGGCGATTCTAACTAAAAAGAGAATAAGAAATACAATTCATACAGGATAAGATGTCTAGCTTAGAAAGCATAACAGCATCCCAACAAGGTTCTAACTTAGAATTTAACAAAAAAAAGAAATAACAAAAATACTAAGGTTCTCCAGTCAGTCTTCTAGACATCGTCTCCTTGCTAGTAATTGGAAAAGCTAATCAACTCTGAGCCCAAGACGAAAGTTTGAGAACTCCTACAAGATGCTTAGGGACATCTATCTTGCATAAGGATGGTACCGACTACTGCTACTATAACCTGCCCTACCTCCATACAATCCCCCACCTGCTCCACCATAACCAGCACCAGGGCCAGAATCATAACCACCACCTGCCCCAGCTCCACCATAACTCCCATAACCACTTCCTCGACCGTAGGCACCAAGCCCACTGCCATACCCCCCACCAAAGTTTCCACCATAAGAACCAAATCGGCTAGAGTAGCTCAGTGGGCCTTCTCGATAACCGAATTCACTACTGCCATAATCTCCATAGCGACCACCAAACTCACTTCCACCAGCATATCCACCATAGTCACCAAACCTGCCACCACCAAACCCTGATCCCATTGTTGACCTATAAGAGGCAGGGCCAAAACCGCCACTGCCAAAACTGCTATATGAACTGCTGAAACCACCATAACTATCACCATAAGCACGCCCCCTAGAATCACTACCATATGCAGGAGCAGGTGGAGGGTTTGAGGGTTTCTTTGGTTCAGCCTTCTTGATCTCAACCTACAACAAAGAAGCATGTTAACCTAGAACTTCCACCTGCAAATAGAGCTATCTAACACTAAAAATTAAAGGTTGTATTAGGAGTCCTACATCCTAACTCTATAAAGACACTAGAATTTACCCAAATGTTGATGAACTTACAAAAATTATGAGATCGCAGCTAAAATAGCTTTATACTCTAATGACTGAAACACTTGAAGGGAGCTAGACCATGAAACTGTTCAACAAGAACAGTTTCATACAAGAATATAAGACAACATACGATACTTACCTGGCTATCTCCCATATCAATCATATTTCCATCTGATAGAAGATTATCAACCACTTGTTCATTGTCAAATACAACAAATCCAAATCCACGAGACCTCTTGGTTACATGATCTCTAATTATCTCATGCTCAATCACCTTTCCATATTTTGAGAAGAAGCTCTTAAACTCATCTGTATAAACAATTAAACAGATATGTTAACAGAATGATCACAATTAGCACAATGGGAACACAAATACAAGCCCATCATTTATATAAAAAATTAGGGATGTCAATCGGGCGAACCCGTCGGGTTTCGGGCTAACCCTATTGGGTTGCGGGCTATTCGATCCGGGTTGAATCGGGCTGAATTTTTTTCGGGCTAAAAATTCTTGAACCTAACCCTAACACACCGGTTTTCGGGCTGACCCGTCGGGTTGGCAAGATTTACGAGTTTACTTTTGTAAAGATTTTCTTAAAATATTTTAACAACCCCTAAAACAAAATAAAAATGATGAACCAACATAAATAAAAGACATCACACAACAATATCTTTCTCAAAAAATAGTGATAAGTAGATAAAAGGTTGACCAATCATAGTTTAAAAAAAATATCAATCCTTATATGCGAACTATTTTAAGTAATAGAAGTTCATTCTTCAACATATTAAATGATAAAATAGAAATTATAAAATTAAATATAGCTTTCACTTGGGTGAACATAACAACGAGAAGCTTGTAAAGGTGCTTGAAAGGAAGAAATGAGTTGGCACGCTAATTAGGAGAGTGACGAGTGGAAGACAGTGAAAGTGGAAGAAAGGGAGGATTTTTCGATTTGAGGGTAATGGACTACGTCATTTCGAGAGATAGATGAGATTTTGTGTGACGAAAAATTAGGATTAGAGAATTGGGTTTTTGGGTATAGTAGAATATAAATAATATTAGAAATAATGAATAATAAAATATTATATATATATATATATATAATTAAATATTGCCAGACCTACGGGCCGACCCGCAACCCACCGGGCTCAACCCGTTCGGGCCGCCAACCCGTCGGGTTCAACCCGTTCAGTTAAAAATAATTTCGGGTTGAAAATTTTTTACCCTAACCGACATTTTAACCCACCGGTTTCGGGCTTTATTGACATCCCTATAAAAAATTTATTAAAAAAAAAAAAAAAATTGAAGCAAGAGAAATATTCACCTTCATTGACAGAAGTGGGAATCCCACCCACAAAAATCTTTTTTGTTTTGAAGTCCTTGGAATCACCAGATCCTTTTGGAATAGTTCTCTTAATCTCAACCTGACCAGACAACATTAGTAAGTTGACAAACAGTAGTAAAAGAGGTTAAGGGCATATAAACAACGCACTATTCCAACTTACATCTTAACATGTATCCCTTTCCATTTACTTTTAGTCACCACCCATGACATTTCATTTTCATTGAAAGAAAAAAGAGCATATCAACTTAACACCAGCTACTATGATAAAAGGACCAGTAAGCATTTGCAGATCCTATTACAGCGACTTTGTAAGGCAAAATGGTTGCAGACAGAGAGTTCTCCAGTCTAATACAGAAACTCGCCTTAATAAAGATTTATAGACATGTAGGATGCACAGGATTTAATGATATGGTCAAATTTCTGCCAATCTCTGACCATACCAAAGGAGAAACCAAAACTACAAGTCAAAATGTTAGAAAACTAATCACCTCGAAATCTAAAACCACCACCAGAACACTACACATACAAAAACTGGAGAAGATTTTGACGATGGTCAAGAAAAACTCACTTGTTTTCCATTGATGATATGCGTTTCGGCGATAACAGTGTCAACAACGGAAGGGTCAGCGTAAGTTATGAAACCGAAGCCCCTGGGACGACCAGTGTGCCGGTCCTTCATGATCACCGAGTCAGTTATCTCTCCATACTTGCCGAAATACTTCACAAAATTATCTGATAATATTCAAGTTTATTCAATAGGATGTCATTACATGCAAAATAACGGAAGAGAATATCGATTTAAAGAAATCCCCAACCTAAAGTAGTATCTTTTGCCAAACCCCCGATGAAGATCTTCCTGTTTAAACAAAAACGTTTCGACCCATCGTCAACAGCAGACGCACATACAGGTAATAGGGAGAGAGAGATAAAGAGACAAACCCAGGGCTAGCTCCATCCCCGAAATCCGATCGCTTGGAACCCATCAAAGATATTGAATTTCGCAGATCTGAAGGAGGAGAGGTGCTAGGGTTTGTGGGATTTGCGACGTTGAAGGGTAAAAAGTGGAAATTGGGAAAAGTTATGGGCGTTATATAAGCGCCAGATATAGAGAAGGTAGAAGTTTTTGGACTATAATGTAAAAATATAATTCTCCTTTTGTTTCAATTATATTTTTATTTGCCCCTCCATCTCTTGTCGTCAATCATCTCATTCAATATTTTACAGTCAAGACATGCGAGATGAAATATGTGGAGAGAGACGGGATATATATAGCTTTAGAAAAAGCAAAAATTCATATTAATTCAAAAGACTATTACACATCACAAAAGTAGTCTTTCTTATAAACTCATTCAAGAAATAACTATTTGCACATGTTTTTACTCAAATATCTTGTTGGGTATATCAAATCCAAATGTCATACATTGGAAAAACAAGGAATAAATTCCTTATATATAAAAGTTCACATAACTCCCATTAGCATGAGACTTTTTGGGAAGGAGCCCAAAAACAAAACTTGAGGGCTTATGATGCCCAAAGCGTACAATATCATACTAATATCGGAGTTAACGATCCCAACAAGTGGCGTCTTCTGTGGGAATGAAAAACCCACAACTGCCTAGGTTCGGGCAGAGTTGGAGGACCGAGTTTGTGGTGGACTCTAGTGTGGTAAAACTGAGTTAGTGGAGGACTCAGGTGTGATTGTGGGAAGCCCCTCTTTATGAATATCTATGCGAAAGAGAGTAGCACGGGTTATATATTGATGCGATAAGATCGCTTGAAGATGAGAGGCCATGGTTATATGGTCATTTGACGAGAAGCCACGAGAATGTGGTTCATTTGGTTTGAGGGGAGGATTGTTGGGTAAGCAAACCCAAATGTTCCACATTGGAGATTAAAGGAAAGAGTTACTTGCATATAAGAGTCCACATAACTCCCATTAGTATGAGACCTTTTGGGAAGGTGCCCAAAAACAAAACCGTGAGGGCTTGTGATGCCCAAAGCAGACAATATCATACTAATGCCGAAGTTAACGGTCCCAACAAGTGGCGCCGTATGTGGGAAAGGGAGCCCACGAATGCCTAGGTTCCGGCGAGAATTGGGGACCGAATTTGTGGTGGACTCTGGTGTGGTAAAACCGAGATTGGAGAACTCAGGTGTGGTTGTGGGAAACCCCTCTTTGTGAATACCGATGCGAAAGAGAGTAGCACGGGTTAGATATCGATGCAATGAGAATGCACAATGGGAGGCCACAGGTATGTGGTCCTTCGATGAGAAGCTACGGGTATATGGTCCATTTGGTTTGAGGGGAGGATTGTTGGGTATATCAAATCCAAATGTCCCACATTGGAGAAACAAGGAATGAATTACTTGTATATAAGAGTCCACATAAGTCTCATTAGTATGAGGCATTTGCCCAAAAACAAAACCGTGAGGGCTTGTGATGCTCAAAGCGGACAATATCATATTAATGTCAGAGTTAACGGTCCCAACATATCTTTTATTTAAAAGTAAAACTCCAAAAATACCCTTTAATCATCTATATTTTATTATCTTTAATTCAATACCTTGTTAGCTTAATGGAATAGTATACCACGACCCCCATCATGCTTCCATAAAATATAGATTTTATGTATGTACCATATGTGTACCTCTTTGACCAGAATGTCACATGTATTTCTTTGCCGAGGTTTTACAGGCACCTCCCAACCACTCGATCGTCAGCAGTGGTTCTTTGCACGATGACTCGTTCACCGATACACAACACAACTCTCGTTCGTTACCTTCTACGGGGTGTATGATACTCATTTGGTTAGTAAATAAAGTACATAAAACATGAAGAGATGAGCGAAAGCTCTAGGAATCATTTATTTCAAGAAATATAAATATTTATTACACAAGTAATTTCCTTTTGGAAGGAGACTAAATTGTTTAGCGATTCATAGTAGCTAAAGATCATGCTCTCCTAGAGAGAGAAAACTAACAGTTAACAAAGCATAAGAGATGAAATGTTACAACAATGGGAAAGAAAGAAAGGTTTTCTCTGTTGTTCGATGCCCTCTATGCTTGGCTTCTACTTCGTTATATAGAGGTTGGAACCTCTATTATTTGGCTAAATATCATCTTCAAGTGGATTTTGATGTGATGTGCCCACCATCAAAGTTTGACGATCCTGATTTTAATCCTCCACCATTTTTTTTTGTCTTAGATTGCTTATCTTGTCGGGAATCAATTCCCTGTGAGTGCTGGTATTATTGCATCGGCAAACATTATTGAATCCGACTAGCCACTTGCTTTTGTTGTTTGCATCGACAAACCGATGACATATCCAAAAATTTAGAATAGGGGTGCAATATATGAAAATATAAAACGAGGATGCATTATGTGTAAATATATATATATATATTTTCGGGGGTACAGGTGTACCCCCAAGTTGTATGTTGGAGCCGCCTCTGCAGCAAATATTATTGAAGTTATTATTTCCATCTGAATTTGTTAGTTTGTGTGGTTCACTCTTAATTTTTGCGAGCATGTGAACATGTGATTCTGTGTAATCACATCCTCCTTGTAGAGTTATGTCCTCTACTTTTTGGTTGGATCTCTTGGTGTTCGTGACTTTGTGACCCTTTCTTGACCCTCATCAATCATAGTCAGAAACCCTTGCAGAAATAAGGCTCTTTCTGGTTAGGGCAATTTGAGCAAATATGATTAGTTCATTGCCCTAAGTGATAATGTTACAATAATTGCAATGAATTTTTTTTGCTCATAGCAAGCTTGTTCTCCCATAGCAAGGATCTTTTCTTTTCAAACAAATCTTCGGCAAACCTTGTTTCCTGTCATGGTATTTAGCAAAAGTCAAATTTGAGCCATTTTTTTGAATGTATTTATAAATAGGTCTAAAATTGTAATTTAAATGGGTCTAAAATTGTAATTTAAATAGAAAAAGGGCTAATTATCAACACTAAGAGTTTAAAACCATAAAATAAATGCATAGCTTCAAACTTGATCATAAGTTACAAATGATATGAGCTTGATAGATAAATAAATTAAAAAAGTGATACATTTATTTTTTAAACAACATTAATACAAAAAGCTATTTTATATAAAGCCTAATTACTTTGATAATGAGATAGCATGCAATACAAGAGAAAATAAAAGTACGAGTTTCAAAGATACGAGTAATTTCAAACTTGAATTCATGTGTTGACAAAATGACTTTGATGTTCTGATTAAGTTTGATTAGCTTATAATATCAACTACAATAAATAATTATAGTGCACAAATATGTAATACAAAATATTTTCCAAATCAAACTAATTCGTAATAGGTCTACGTGAAATATGTATAAGATTGTATAGATTTTTATAGATAAAAAGTCCAGGTTAGATCATTTCAGAATTGTATAGAATTATTTAGATAAAGAATAAAAATTGTAGGATTGAAATGATGTTCATTTTTTAGTGAATAGGTCGAAGCCTATAAATGAATCTTAAGTCATTTAGAATCATAATTATTTTTATGTTTATTAAATCAAATAGTTAAAATAATTATTTATTGTTGTAAGATTGTTGTTATATTTAATAAAAAATTAAAAGTGTACAGAACAAATTACTTTAAGACTCAAAATTAGTGAAATGAGGTTTATATATAGGATCTTTTTAGATGATTCTACAATATAGTGACACTTCTAAATTATAATATTAAATTATATAGTATTCAAATTATATTTTAGGAATTTAATGTATATAATTTAGAAATGAAACTTATGGATTGTTGAGCTTTCAAATCTTTCGCCTATTTCAATAAATATTTCATTTGTAAATTAAAATCTCATTTTGCACTAAATTATTTATCTCCTCTTCTATGAGAGATAAAATTTAAGTGAATCTTATACAATCATAAATAAAATGAAGATAATAGTGATAACCTTCATCAGATGTAATAGCAGCAAGTCCTCATACATCAGTATGAATCAATTGAAAAAGGTTTACAAGTATGTGTAGGATGAGATGGAAATACAGATTAATGCAACTTTTCTTACAGATGTCAATCGGGCTAACCTGTCGGGTTTCGGGTTCGCCCTATCGGGCTGCAGGTTAATGGTCCGGGTTGAATCGTACTGAAATTTTTTCGGGCTAAAAAATCTTGACCCTAACCCTAACCCATCGGTTTTCGGGCTAATGAATTTATTAATTATTTTTTATTTTTAATATCTTTTCACTCTTTTAATATTTTAAATAATAAAAAATAAACAAAATAATGCTTCTCTCTTATAAAAAATACTCCCTCCGTCCCACTTGAATTGTCACACTTACTAAATTGGGCGTCCCAACCAAATTGTCATATTTCCAAAAATGGCAACTTTTTCACACTCAACAATAAAATATTAATCCCACTAACTCATTCTACACTCACAACTCTTAATTTCCGTGCCGAAAAGAAAGGCGACAATTCAAACGGGACGGAGGGAGTACATAACACATACAAATTTTTAGATAATGATAAATTAAACTATTAAACACACATTATTTTTTATTTTAGCAATATTCAAAAATAAATAAACTTAACTATGTATTGAATACTATTTGAACTAAATATAATTATATAATTTAAAAATTAATTAATAAATATGATCTTCAATATTAGAAGTAGACTTTAGTACTATAATTATAATAAATATATTAATAAAAAATAATCGGGTTAATCGGGCCAACCCGTCGGGGTTCGGGCTCAACCCTATCGGGCCTCGGGTTATTCGGCCCCGGGCTATTCGTGCTAAATTTTTTTCGGGCCAAAATATTTTGACCCTAACCCGCATTTTGGCTCGGATTAATCGGGCCAATCCGCAAGTTTCGGGCTAAATTGACATCCCTAACTTTCCTAAACTACATGCATTACAAAAAAGAACTGATAGAAGGATGATGGTTTTGGAAGATGACGTAGGTCGAGTTGATAAAAGCCATCTTTCAACCGAACTTGGAGTAGTATCTTGCTTGTCTGTTTGTATTTGATAAAACAATGAAAGTGATGAAATTCAAAGATCACATCATTATATTTAGTGAATTGTGAGATACTAACAATGTTCTTGGTGATATTTGAAATATATAAGATAGTTTAGGAGAAGGGAATGGTTAGACTTAGGCAAAAACTTGCGTTAGGCAGGCCTAAACGGTTTAGGCGGGTTTTATCCTACCCAAATGGGTTCATCCATCCCAAATAGGGTATATTATATGGGTTTGGGCTTGGGTTAATGGATAAAACCCGCTTAAAGCTTGGGTTAATGGATAAAACCCGCCTAAATCGTTTAGGCCGGCCTAACCCAAGACCTTCCCTTAGACTTAAGGCTAAGGATAGTAGACTTACCAATGTGCGTTATTGGGAGAAATGAATCATTACCTACTGTTACAGGGTCAACGTCGACATAGTCATATTTTACATGCAATTTGTTCAGGTTAGCAGCAATGTGAATGGTAGCTCATCCTTCTGTTTTATACCACGAAACTGGTGTGTTTATCTTCTTGGGATCATCATCCTTTTGCTTCATCATTTGTTTTATGTGGAAATTGATGGAATTTTATTTTAGACTATTTTTGTTTTATTTTTTTTATTTTTGTTATGACAAAGGATATTGTTTTTTTGTTCTGTAATGCTTTATGTTAGGAAATTTGATAGAAATATCCTTCCTTTTATGGTATGTTTTGGTGGGTCAAATAATGTAAATTCTTGTATATATTTTTTATCGAGTTGTAAGCTGATACTAATCTGGAACTAGACTTCTCAAGAGTCTAGTATGCGCGAAAGACTCAACAGGCCAAAAGTACGCAGTACATTCTATAAGTCTGGAAGAAAAAGAGTATAGCAGAGTATGAATGTAAATTAATAATTTATTAGTGTGATTGGATTTTTTTGGTAATAAGACTATTATATAAGACTAATTTCATAGAACAGAGAGAGTATTAATTTAAATCTCATTTTACCCAAATATCTACATTGTATTTTAGACATATGGCATATATAATATAGACAAGATGTTTTAACTACTCGCGCTCGACTTGGAAAGTATACTATCTTTTTTATGAATAAGTCATGTTTAATATTTTATATTCATGTGTTTTTTAGGATTTATTTTCACGTGCTTTTAACTAATGAATAAATAAAACAAGATATCTAAAAACAAAATGAAGATTATATTTCGAAATAAAATATAAATATTGAATAATTTACGCATACACATATCTATATATATATATTAAAACAATACCGGATGATATATTTGAAAATTTTAAGTTGCATTAATGGTTCATTAATTGAACTATTAAATTTATTAATTATTATGTTAAACATTCTATAAATATTTATCCATGCTCTGAATTTTTATCATTTTTTTAAGAAATGGAATATATAAGATTATAGTTAATATTTCTTTAGGAATGTATGTACAAATCAATTAGATGATTTTTCCTTAAATTAATAATTCTATAGAATTAATTTATTGAAATTCTGGAATATTATTTTACCCCAAAAACAAAAGTTGCACGGAATATGAAAAATGTATAATTGTTTTTTATAATATTATCAATTGTATGAAAGATTAAAATTTGTAATGGTTTGTTATAACTCTAAACAAAAAAGTTCTTTTGAATTATTAATTTTTTTTGCACCATTTAATTTTTATTTTAAGAAATAACATAAAAATATAAATCTATATATATATATATATATATATATATATATATATATATATATTAAAACAAAACCGGGGGACAAATATGTAAAATACTATTGAAAAAAAAAGCAGTTGATGTAATAACCAAATCTATGTAATGTAATAAATAATGATTTGGATTGTAAGATTTTTTATTTATATTTCATGGATAATATATTTCCAAATCTTAATATTTACTCAACATAAATAGTACTTTTGGATATATTAAATATTATTTGTTCTAGATATATTTAATATTATATTTATTATTTTAAATATATTCATCATTTAAAATAAAAATTCGATATTGTTGATTTGGTATATAAAATTGATGGATTATTTTTTATATTTATGGTAATATTTATTATCAAATAAAATGATGTAATAACTATATCTATGTAAAAAAAAATTGATGTAATAATTATGAAAAATATCACATTTATTTGAGAAATATGAAGATTGAGATAAAATTTGAATTTTAAAAAAAATATATCCAAAAAAATTAGGCAAATATATTTTTGAGGATTGAAAATTTTTCTTGAATATTAATATATA
>JAPKLW010000001.1:1940709-1971981 GCA_026898455.1 Plectranthus barbatus
TATATATATATATATATATATACACGATAGAGAGAGAGAGAATTAAATTTCTTTGTTCCTCCTCTCTTTTTTTTTTTTTCCAATTTACGTAACATACATGTAGGAATATATATATGTATATACTATAGAGGGGATTGAAATTTCCCTTTTCCTTCTTTCATTATTATTTTTTTGTTTTTTTTTTTTTTTCTTTCCTTTCATTTACGTGAACACACACAAACACCCATGTATATACATATATCTGCGAAAAGACAACAGCACGCCTCTTCCTCCGTCGTCCGCCGGAGCAGACGTATACTGCCGCCGGCGATGGACAGAGCTTCGACCGACGCCAGTACGCCGGCCGACGAAGGCGGCGTCGACTGACGTTGGTTGCCGGCTCCAGCGACGCAGCCTCTGCGCAACCTCTGCGCAACCTCCGTTTCAGCCATTTCCAGCCAAACCAATTTTACCCCGACTCACCCCCGACCTCTAGACATCACTAGGAACAAGATGAGATGCAACACAAACCACGAAAGCAAGGTAAACTAGCAGCTGCAACAACATGAAGTAAAAGGGAGAAAACCCTACCCTCCGCACGTTTGCAGGTGGTTTATCCGGCGATCGGTCGGCGGGGGTGGCGAAAAAACACTATCAAAAGCTTCCTACCATCATAAGGAACAAGAAAATATAGGTTAATCGCAGGTCCATCGTCGTTTTCGCGAGTTCTAACGAAGGTTACGGTTTTGGAAATCCTTACCAACATGCCCTGAAGATCGAGCTGTAACTTTCGCGTCTCTTAACCAAATCGACTACTTATTGATTCTATAGAAAGCTTGAAGCACGATCTTCGTTTGGTCTTCAGAAATCGCGGTCTGAATCTCGCCCGGTTGGTCGGAAAATCGCGATGAAGGTGGTGAGTTGAAAGCTGCTGCACGGGGGTTGCGGAGAGAGATGGAATGAGCTGCTGCGTTTCCTGTCTGATCTGAATACTCTCTTGCGCCGCTATACTCTGTCCTGCAATTATTGAGGACACATGGGAGGTATGGGGGGGTGATGGGGAGTGCCACGTGGCACGTTCCCACTCGTCGCGGTTCCGGATTCGTTATTTCATGTAATAACCCCATTATTTGACCTTTGTTGCTTCTTAATTTGACATGCATTGTCCAATTTAGAAAATGTACATCCATGGAAATGCTCTAAATCACGAATCCTACCCGTGGGTTCAATTCCACAATTTTTGGAATTTTCCCGTTTTTCCTCCAAACTTAATAGTTCGAAAAATCATAAAATATTCCACGGGTCTCAGAATTTCATTCCGTTTGTTTCTAAAATTTTTATAAATTAATTTCAAGTATACCCTAGCTCGATGAAAGAAACGGAGCTCACGGGTGCAAGTTGTCGATTTTATCGTACCCAAAACACACTAGAAACCCCAGTTTATCGCGCACGGGTTTTCTACGTAAAGTTCGTCTGCATGGTTGCTTAGGGTTTCTTAATACGTACTCATGGACATTTTGTTTGCATGAAACGGACATGCATGCAACAACGGGTGTCAAAAATTGAGTAACGAATAATTTAAGGGCAAAAATAAATAATCCCTTTTATTTAATTATTAATTAAGCTATAAGTCGCTTAATAAAAACTCGGGATATTACAACAAGGAACCCCTTTAGCTGAATTTATTGTCAATTGCAAGCTTATTGTTTGGGATGAGACTCCTAAGATGCACAAATATTATTTTGAAGCTATTGATCGAACTATGAAAGATCTAATGCGGTTTAAGAATAGCTTATCATACACACAACCATTTGAAGGAAAAACAATGGTTTTTGGAGGTTATTTTAGACAAATATTGTCTGTTATACCAAAGGAAAATAAGCGAGACATTGTCAATGCCATTATAAATTCATCATATCTATAGAAGGATGTAAGAGTAATAAGGTCGACGAAAAATATGCGGCTCCGAAATATGAGCTCTGAATTAAAAGCATTCTCAGAGCGGGTTGCGTCAATTGGAGATGGTAATATATGTGACGACAATGATGGAAAATGAAATGTTAAAATACCAGATGATATTCACCTAAACATTTCTGGAGATCCTGTAAAGGTAACTGTCAAAAGCATGTATCCTACTGTATTATCTGACAATGATGATTTGTCATATTTTCAAGATAGAGTTATTCTAGCTCCAACAATGAATATTGTTGATTAGGTGAATCAACACATGATGGATTGTAACACCTCCGACAGTAGGGTTTATTTAAGTTCAGATAGTATGTGCAAATTAGATGGGCTAATGAATGTGTTGACTGATTTGCGCACACCTAAATATTTGAATGACTTGAGATGTACAAGATTGTCAAATCATGAGATGATACTCAAGGTGGAAACTCCTATTATGTTGTTGAGAAATATAGATCATTATGCTGGATTGTGCAACGGAACCCGTCTAATCACCACCATGCTTGACAATCATTTTATTGAAGTTAAGACCAGGAAGAGTTATGGTAATGAAATTGTCTTTATTCCTAGAATGACTCTGGCGCCTTCTAATATATGTCTGCCATTTAAGTTTCAGAAAAGATAGTTCTCATTTATTGTTTCATATGCCATAACTATTAACAAAAGTCAAGGACAATTCTTATCACATGTCGGCATTTTATTGAAGAAAATTGTATTTACTCATGGTCAACTATATGTTGTTGTTTCCAGAGTTACGACTTGATACATAATCAAGATATTAGCAAGTGATGATGATAATCTCAGTGTGTCATGTACTGCTAATGTTGTATATAAGGAAGTATTTCAGAATATATAAAAATTTTAAATTTCTGCTGTTGCATTATTTTATATCATTTTATTGATGATTGGGGTACATAATTTCAATGTGAAATGGTTTACGTTCCTAATATCCATTTTATACAAATTTGATCATAGACAAAGTGCTTTACCTACGTCGCTCTGAGGCAAGGACATCTTAGTTTGAGGAAATATAAATTAAAATATAAATATATTTGAAAAATAATGATTAATTATCAAATAAATATTTTTCTTTAATTTATATATAAATATAAATAAACAAATAAATAAAACTAAATAGTCTCGCACATCGTGCGGGTGCCATACTAGTATATATATTAAAAAAGACCGGACACAATTTATAGAAGTATTCAGATGTATTAATTATTCATTAGTTAACTGCTCAATTCATTAATTATTGAGTAAAATATTTTATAATTATTTTACTATATTTTGAATTTTCATCAAATTCAAGAAAGAAAATGTGAAAGATTTTAATCAATATATTTTTTGAAAATATGTATAAATTAATTAGATTGATTTTTCCTTAATTACTAATTCCCTATAATTAATCTATATATTTTAGGAAAATATGTGTAAATAAATTTTACTTTAATTATTATTTCCTATAACATGTATTAATTTTCAACGAAAATACGTATCAAATTAAGTTAGATTCATTTTAGGGAATTAGCATATGCTTTAATCAGTAAAGCGTACAATAATAGATGTGGGGATTATTATTTCCGAAGGATAAATATTTTTATGATTATTTTAATACAAATAATTATAATCAATGTTAGATTATAAGAAAATTAGGGATAAAGTAAATCAGAACTAATCTATGGATTTTAGGAAATATACATTAAATCAATTGGATTGATTTTTACTTAATTATTAATTCCTTAAATTAACTATAAATTTTAGGAAAATATGCATAAATCAATTTGAATTCAATTAGATTGATTTTACTCAAATTATTATTACCCTAACATGTGTCAATTAATTCTATATAATAAATCTTACCTAATGAAATGTTAAAGTTGATAGAGAAAATGGAATAATTTATTTTGTTATGGAAAACATTGAATGACATTTACATTAATGATCCAATATATTAATTCATAGCTTGAAAATTTTATATTTAGGAATGATTTTCGTAAAATCATAAACTCAAATCATGGGATTCAATTGATATTCCATAAAATTTTAGATTTTGTGCAGTACATTATTAAATCAAACATCACTATAAATATCAGATCATATGTTGAGAATCTGAAAATATTAAACAATCATTTACTTCTTCTTCTTTTTTTTTTCTTTTTTTTTATAGTTTTAGGGTGATGGTGCTTATAGAAGCGAAGTTGAAAAAGAATAATGTTCTACTTTGAGTAGAATATTGTTATTATAGAAATGATAGATACAAATAATGTATTATTTTGCAGATTATGTTACGCTTTGTGGTGGTGGTGATCAAGGTTGCAAAGATGATTTTTTTTATATTTTAATAATCAAGATCTTTATTGTGTATATATATATATATATATATATATATATATATATATTAATATCAAAGTCTCATTGTGCAGACTCTCTAGAATAAAATAATGTATGATTGTCAAAGAAGATGACTTAAAAAAGTCGTCAATGTGTTCTTATTTTTATTATTATTGTTTAGTTCATTAGTATCTTTAATGTTGAGTATTCCTTATTGTTATATATTGATATTATGATTTAGGGAATGGAAGTGCATAAGCATTTTTTTATATGTTAATTTGATATTAAAAATAATATTCTTTTGTTGTTGGTCTTGATAAATTCTATTGTTATTCAAATTTATAGTGAAAAAGAATAAGAATTTATGCATTATTTCTGAGTGTTTAAAATAACTATCAATTGAGAATATTGGATGTAAAATCTAATAAATAAAATATGAAAAAGATAAACATGAACTAATTCATAAATGCTATGGATACATTAATGTCATCAGAATATAATTATACATAAACAAACTAATTCTTTGTAACCTATTTAGGTTGATCAAACTTTTTAAATCTTTAAGAATCACTCCACTGTTAAAGTTAATTTTCATGGATATCACGAAGAAAAGTATATACTTGAATATAAAAAATTAATTATAATTCTTAAATTCCTAAAAAATAAATTCATAAAATAACCGAGAATCAAGTTATCAACTGTAAATTGAAAATGACAAATAAAAATAATTTTACCTCAAATGCATTTTAGACTATATGAATCTAAAGGTGTCATAACCAAGTGAGAGCATTTCGGATTTCCAAAATTAAACAAATACAAATATTAAGATAGTAAAAATAAAATAATAACCAAAAAATATATATACTTATATTCTCTCTTAGTTAGAGCATAGGATTTCATATATAATTCGCATATTAAAAAAACAAGGGATTAAAATGAGTTAGTAGATAAATTGAAACACATGCAAATTTGATAATATTTGTTTTAACGTCAAATAAATTATTTGAAAAATATTGAATCAATGAAGAGACATGGTGGACGAAGGAAATGTGACTAAGAAATACATATGATGAAGTTATTATGATTTAAAAACTGGAAAATACTAACACAAAAATAGTATGATTCTGAAACTAATCAATATGAGGTATGTGCAATATTTATAATACATCAGTTATAAAAGCTAATTTGTAAAGGAAGAGAGAAAGAGAAAAATGTTGAAAAAAAAAAAAAATTAAATATTAGAAAATGTTCTCACTAAAAAACAATGAAAATAATTATTAAGTATTAAAAATTATGAAATTAAACTTATTCATATAATAATTTGAGTGGAATTTATTAATACCCATTCTCACTATATGCATTATGAAAATACCCAAAACATTATATTCATTCACAAAATACCCACTGCACATTCTGACACATTTCAGAATTCTGTTATTGAGGAGAGAGAAGGTCGGTGTCGGGTCTGTGTCAGGCCACCGACACCGACCCTGGCACCGACCCACAATTAAAATAAAGAAAAAAAAATTCATGTGAGTGGGTCGGTGGTCGGTGCCGACACCGACCCTGGCACCGACCAAGAAATAAAAAAAAAAATTGAGCTTTGGTCGGTGGCTGCCTTCCGCCACCGACTCGCCACCGACCCTTACCACCGACCAGAAATTAAAATAAATAAATAAAAAATTGAGATGAGAAATTAAAATTAAAAAAAAAATAAAAATTTGAGAGGGGGTCGGTGGCTGCCTTCCGCCACCGACCCACACCTATGCACACACCACACCATATATATATATATAATATATATTATTATATTATATATATATATATAACATTAATTATATAATATATAATATATTAATTATATTATATATATATTAATATGTATATTTTATTTTTATATTTATATTAAATCTTAAAAGTTATTAAAAAACTTGGTGATGTGATGTTAATGTCAAAAAAGTCAAAAGTGGGTATTTCTTGAATGTGTTTAATGTTTTGGGTATTTTCATAATGTGTTTAGTAGTTTTGGGTATTTAAAATATTTTTCACTAATTTTATTATAATCTAAAACCTACATAAAATAATAATTTTAATATTATAATATAAATAATTAAAATTTAATGCATCGCGTGGTATGCAATACTAATTTCTAATTACAAATACATCGAATATTTTCGTGCAACTCATGGACACTATACCAGTAATTATAACAATTAAAAAGAAAAGAAAAATAATTGGGAATAAAGATAAATTCATCGAAACGTGTAAAAAAAAAAGCGTAAAAATTGTATATGGATAATCAAAATCTACCATTAAAAGCAACTTGCTAATGTTAGAAAGTGAAGTGATGATGACAGTTCGTGCGTTTTGCTTGTGAACAAAAAGGTGCAAGCGGTTTGGGTGAGGTGAAATACTAGTCAATGCAGACTGTGTGTGTGTCTTTATAATTGTATCTACGCATTTATTTCTTGTGTGAATAGAGACAGAAAGAAGCTGGAGGCCGCCATTGTTATCCCTTTCCCCCAACTTTATTCCACCTCCTATTCAATATTTTTCACACACACGCTCACTCTCACGGGAATTGATGCCGAGTTACCTGGTATAGATAAGCCCCCATAGCTTTCTTGCTCAAAGATTACAACTTTAGTGGTGGGCAACGTCTATCTCCACATGTATGTATTTGCTGCAAACCACATAATAAAACCATGATGGTAAAGGGGTGCTTTGATTATTGGCTGTTGTTTCAAGGAGTGGGTGGTGGGTGCGTGCTTAATTTACAGAAATTGCTGTATTTGGATTTTTAATATAATATCGGTATCAATAAGTTATTTCTTGCAATTTCAGCTTGCGTTCACACCGTAATTGGATCCAATCACTCTTGAGTTCGAGACCAGATTTTTTGTAGGCTTTGTTTTCTATTGTTGGCTATGGGAATTTGTTTGAGTGCTAGAATCAAAGCTGAAAGCCCGCCTCATACTGGTAATTATCATCTATCTCTCTCTCACTCTTGTGAGTGGTTGTGTGTGTCTGTTTCTCTAATTTTATCTTTTTAGGACCATCATGCTTCTGCTTCATTTGTTTTCTTCGCAAAATGATGGGATTTTAGACTTCTTTTCTTTCTTTTTTTTTTTTTTTTTAATGACAATGGATGGATATTGGTTTATCTGTAATGCTTAATCAATAATGGTATTTGAGAAGATAGGATTATGAAATTGGTGTGAATTCTTGCAATCTTGCTCTTCCATTGTGTATCAGTTGCTGTTATCTCAAGATCTTCAAGATTAAAAACATGAATGTCGTTTCTGGGTTGATCGTAGCATGGCTAATCTCCAAAAACTCAAACTATTTATGATAATTGATCACTCCACTCCAGGGCTAAGCTCACATTATGTTAGCTCGGAGGCGAATAATACGAGCAGTGATTGTAGCAAGAACTCATCAACCTCTGTTCCACCTACTCCTCGGACTGAGGGTGAGATCTTGCAATCACCTAACCTGAAGAGCTTCGTCTTTTCTGATCTAAAGGTGGCCACCCGAAACTTCCGTCCGGATAGTGTGCTCGGAGGAGGCGGATTTGGCTCAGTTTTTAAAGGTTGGATTGATGAGAATTCTTTCACTGCTGCAAAATCCGGGACTGGCATGGTTATTGCAGTAAAGAAACTTCACCAAGGGAGTTTTCAGGGCCATAGGGAGTGGTTGGTGAGTTTTGTATTCTTGGATTGACTATGAGGCTGAATACCAGTAGTTTCTGTCCGTTTTGATTGATTTGCTGTTCGTTTTTAATGGTGAAATCATGGTGTTGTACAGGCTGAAGTGAACTATTTGGGACAGTTTTCTCATCCCAATCTCGTGAGGCTTATAGGATACTGCTTGGAGGATGATTACAGACTTCTGGTTTACGAATTCATGCCTCGTGGGAGCTTAGAGAATCATCTCTTTCGACGTGAGTCTTATCTTAGCAGTTAGCATCTTCCTCAGAGTCTTCTGTGTGTGCAGCTTAAAATGGTTTTCTTTTTTCATTTTTGCAGGAGGCTCATACTTCCAACCTCTCTCTTGGATTCTTCGGCTTAAGGTGGCTCTCGGAGCTGCAAAGGGGCTCGCTTTTCTTCACAGTTCAGAGGCGAAAGTCATCTATAGAGACTTCAAGACTTCTAATATACTGCTTGACTCGGTAATCTCCTCGTTCTTGGTCTTCATGCTATGCCTTATGCAAGAGATTGTGATCATGTCATTCCAATAGCGCTATATGCAATATTCTTTCGATTTTTTGCTGAATTCGTGAATTATGATATGTCAGAGGTACAATGCAAAACTTTCTGATTTTGGACTGGCCAAGGATGGGCCAACTGATGACAAAACCCATGTGTCCACAAGAGTTATGGGAACCTATGGATATGCAGCTCCAGAATATCTAGCTACTGGTAAGCTACTCGGGTCTCGTGTCGTGGAACGTATAACTTACTTTCTTCTATTATCCTCTGAAGGAAACTTAAGAACATAAGCAAAAGAATGCATTTGATCACTTTCAAGTGGATGTTAAATTCTATGCATGCATATGAAATTCACTCAATGGACTTGATTGCATTATCAATATATATGTTGTTGGAATAGGTCATTTGACTGCAAAGAGTGATGTTTATAGCTACGGAGTGGTGCTCCTCGAACTGTTATCCGGGAGGCGAGCAATCGACAAGAACAGGCCCTCCGGTGAGCACAAGCTTGTAGAGTGGTCCAGACCCTTGCTGGCCAACAAGCGCAAAGTGTTCCGCATCATGGACAACCGGCTCGACGGGCAGTACTCGATGGATGTGGCCCAAAAGGTTGCCAACCTGGCCCTACGATGCATATCCCTGGAGCCCAAGCTGAGGCCTAAGATGGAAGATGCAGTGAAAGAACTGGAGCCGCTACAAGATTGGAGCAGCAGAAGCCGCCGGAGACGGCGGAGTACCGGTGATGCAGTGGTGCACACTGCTTACCCAAGGCCTTCAGCATCTCCATTCCCAGTAGATGAATCAAAACACAAGACGGTCGGTGGGGCTGCGATGACGGTCGACATGTCTGTATAGGTTGTTTCTGCTAGTGAAATCTGATGTATCGTGAGTAACACAACGATCATCACAAGATAAATATAGATTACTTTAATCCGTGAACTTTTTCTTGTGTGATATGTAGTCATTTTCTGAAGCTAAAGCAATCAAAGTGTATTTTATCTTTTGGGGTTGGATTTTGATATTGATCTCCATCCACTTGACAGAAGGTTGAGGAAAGTGGAGATAAGATGATGGGAGGTCCATGGAAAGTGGTTAAAAAAAAGAATCGAGAGAGAGATATGAAAGGTGCTGGTGAATGGGCGTGTTCTGAATTTTCTAATTCAATACAATCACCCGGCCCATGCAAGAATCTAATAGACATATGCTTTAAAAATATACTCCTATATATTCATGGAGTAAGGATTAATGGTCGATTTTCCAACTTGTTAGAGCAAGGACAAGAAATGGCACGCCCATGTAAAGCGATATTGTAAAAGTTAGTGATAGAAATAATATTAAATTAAAAAGGTACACAGCGACACTGCAAAATAAAAATTGGCCGATTCTCACTAAGCGTACGTTAATTTCTCTTTCCAATTGGCCGGTTCTTATTTCCTCATAAACATTGTTTGATGGTTTGAATAGAAAATATTGATTGATTTTCATCATGAAAATCGGGAATCAAAATGATAAGCGACAGATGAGATACGTCTCACAAAAACGAAATTTGCAAATACATTTTATTCAAGTTTTCATGGAGAAAGAGAATATATAATTATATGAATCTATATTCTTCAAACCATTTTAACAAACTATATTCTAATTAAGTTCTAACCGTCTCACCTTCATAAACTTCCTTATTACTTAGAAGATGCATCTCCAATATATCCAACATGTCTAGTGGCCAGGACACATGTTTTAACTTGAACATAAGAAAGCCTAAGGCAATATATATATATGGAACACTACGAGTAACGAAATCAATATGTCGAGTATATATCCTTATTCAAACGTAATGGTGAAAATGTTTTGTTTGTAATTAAAAAATTATAAATTTGAAACATATGCATTTGTGAATTTTAAATTAATTAGAAGTGAAAATCATCACTATATCCAATTAGCATAATCATCTCAATGCTCAAGCTCAACATAATAGAAATCATGAAGCATGAGTGGCCTAGAGTATGATTAAATATATCACACTTATGGTCATAGATCATTAGTCTCATCAAAATGGAAAGCAATATCTACGAGCGGTTAAAGTATGTAAGAAGTCATGTTCAAGGCATCGACTTTGAAGTATCATGATTAAAATTAAATAATATTTTTTCTTGAGCAAGCATTGTACTTTCATTTACAACCGTTAGCTTGAGCTGCAACAAGGTGTTGAATCACAACATCAAAAGAATCATATGAAAGAAAAGATTTTTTTTTTCTCCCCTAAATCCGAACCCAATTAGCAACATTATGAGTTAGAATATTTTGGACATGATGGTCTCATGAGAAATTAAATTCATCAAGCTCATCAATTGTACCTAAAATATGAGCAATGATTGTACCAAGAGATTCCTTGGAATATCTTTGTTCTAGATTGGTGATTAAACCTAGATTGTCAAATTCAAAGCAAACTTTATGGTATCCATCTTGCCTACAATATGGCTCTATGTAGACATACAAATGTCGTCACTATTTCCACATCTATGACATTGGTTAATGCATTCGATGTAATTTTAATTGAATTCCATCTACAATTCCAAAAGATCTCTGTGATACCATTCGGTCCAAAGATACATCTCAATAAAATTTGATCCAATTCTCCAAAGGTGGCCTCTATCTAGCTTCTAAAATCAGTGGTTTGGGACTCACACTTGCCTCCTGATACTAAGCTCTGATTGTAAGTGCGATCTGAAAGCACTCTTGAACCTGCAGTACACTTGGTTGTTGAAAAAGGAGCATATTTCTCCCTTTCCAAATTGCCCACATGAAGAATATGCTTTGTTGGCTCCTTGGATATCCCGCATCTTCCACTCCTCTTGAACGTATAGGGCCATCTTTGATGGGAGAAGACATCTCCTAAGGAAAACCTGCATTTTGGGTGGGAGATCTATTTTCACATTTCAAGTTATTGGAGGACGAAGAAATTTTCGATACCGTCCAATAACCTAACTTCACCGTGTAGATCTCTGATTTTGTGAATCTTCAATATAGCCAGTCATCCTCATTTTTCCTTAGAAATTTGGATCATCTTTATTTTTCTAACAGTATATGTGAAAAGAGACCATCAATGTTAAAGAGGTTCAAAAACTTTTTCAAACTCTCCAGAAACAACATTTTGGGAGGGGGATTAGAGGAAAAACATCTGACAAGTGACAACCATCGGTCTCTCTACACGACACCGTTTCTTACCGTCCAAACCAATATTCCTTTTTTTAGAATATGCAGTCCACTCATAAGGCTTCTCCACAGAAAGCTAGGGTTGATCATCATAGATTAAAAAGTAAAAACATTATCTCTTCAAAAAATCAAGGGAAGGTCTCAGATTTAGGTCGGTTTTATCCATTAATTCAAAACAAATCCATTTAATATACATATCCTAATTAAGGATTAATAAACCTTATTTGAGATGTTTAGGCGTCCCTAACTCAAGTTTTTATAAAAAAATAATACATCTTCTTCTAATCAGAAAAGAAATAAAAATGGCAGTACGAATACGACACAATCCATATTCATATAAAAAAATGGTTGATTGTAAACACATTTCCCAAATTATTCAATAAAACTCCCTAATAAATAAATAAAAAAAATATAATTAGATGTTCATTTTAGCTTTTAGCCTCCAATATTTTAATTTAAAAAACAGCAAATCATAGGCCACGATTCTTCTTTAAACAGTAAACGAAGAATAAAACTATGTTCAGGATGCACACATCTTCAAAGAAAACAAATTCAAAAAAAATGGCAATGAGACGGTCTCATCATTTTTATTATGAGATGAATTTAATAAAATGATGTATTTTTTTATTGCAAATGATGCCCTACTATTTTTATTGTGAGACGAATTAAATGAAATGACGTGTTTCTTTATTGCAAATGATGTATTTCTTTGTTGCAAATAATTTAATTTTTCAAAATGACGTATTAAGATCCGTCTCACAATTAAAAAAAATAATGACACCGTCTCTAAGAAGACCAACTCAAAAAAAATTAATGATGCGATCGTTTTCCTTATAAATTAAACCTGTGAAAAATTACATCAACCAGACAACCACTATAATAATTCAATATAAGATACATTTCATGCATTTTGAAGGGTAAAAGTACCACAATATAGAAAGTGGCAAAAATTATGGGATTTGTTTCAACATGCATTAATTTATACAAAAATAGAATAAAATATTGATAACAAAACATATGTTTGAATCCCAAGTCCAAATTAAGGAAAACTATGGAGTACTTAACCGTAGTTGCAGGAAATAATAAGATGCTGCAAATTATAGCATTAGCCTCAATTCCAAACTCATTCCACCATTCAATCCAATCGACCAATAATTCGAAAACTTAAAGACTCAACAAGTCTTCAAGTTTAGATACTAAGATTAGAGCTAAGTTTTTGTAGACAATGAGAAGATAAAAATCGTGCATTTAATTTCATCAATATATGATATATAGATATTGTATGTATAATATGTATGCAATTGAATTGAGCAAGAATTACAGGAAGTTGAATACAGCTTGAAAGAAATTAAATGGGAAAAATAGAAAACACTCATTTCTTGGCAAAGAGGTCCCCAAGGCCCCCAAGCCCAAACCCACCTTCCTTCTTCTTGGGAACAGGCGCCGGGCTCTTTCGGCCGCTGGTGGTGGTGGTGGTGGTGGTGCCGCCGCTCTTCCCCTCCACCTTCTTCAAGATTGGATCAGTCTCATAGATCTGCTCCTCCTTCTGCAAGCTTCCAAGGATGAAGTCTAATAAGCCCTTCTCCTCACTGCTTCCACCTGAGGATTTTGCTGCTGTGGCTGCACATCTCACTCTCCTTTGAGGGGTGATGATGGGAGACACAAACATGTTTAAAGATGCCATTTTTTCTGCAGAGCTACTAGCTATCTGTGAGAGAGAGAGAGAGAGAGAGAGAGAGGATATATGATGATTGATGAGTATGCAAATATTGTGAAGAGAGAATTACTGGACTTGTTTCCAACACAAGCTCTCCACAAGTGTCTTATCTTCATTTAATCATTCTTTATTTATTTATTTCTTTTTTGTTTAATTTCAGGAATAAAAGATGATGCACAACAATGAAAGGCTGCTGCTTTGGCACGATTCTTAACACTGTTTCCATCTTATAGGCCACATATTTGAATTCACAATATCTAAGAATTACATTACATTATTTTCGGAATTAATCCATCTCAAACGGAAAACACTAAATTTAAATCTAAAATATAATAATTATTAAATCATAATATAATTGTTCATGTCCAAGCCATTGCACCAAACATTACTTTCAAAATATATTTTTAAATATTACTAATATATTTATTAAGTTTATAATTTGAACTTTTTATTAATTTTGAAAAATAAATTAATACGAAACCGTTAATTATCAATGAATTTTATTATAAAATGTCTTTCAAAGTTAATATGTCCTTTAATGTGCATCTCATAAATGAATACATTGAAACAAATATTCGGTCTGTATCCGTTCCCGTTTACTTGTCCCAAATTTAAATGGCACAACAATCAATATCTAAAGTAATAAAAAAATTTAATGGTGTATTAGTGATATATTAGTGGGTGGAATGTTTGTTTAATTTATTTATTTTTTTAAAAAGGGTAAAATGGAAAAAGAGAGAATCTGGAACCAACATTTTCAAATGATTAATTTTCTTATTTTTGAGTTAATTATTTACTATTTTAGCAAATGAGACAAGTAAACAAAGACTTAGATAGTATTATATAAGAATAAAAGAAACATAAATTGTAGTAGAAAAACTAAATACTACTCCTCCGTCCCTTATAAGTAGTCTCTTTTCTTTCGGCACGGAAAATAAGAGTTGTGAGTGTAGTGGAATTAATATTTTATTGGTGAGTGTGAAAAAGTTTGTCATTTTAGAAAAGTGGGACTAATTTATGGGACAAACAAAAATGAGAAGTGAGACTACTTCAACGGAACAGAGGGAGTACTATTTATATTAAACTTAGTAATTCTATTCATAGCCTCTATTTTTTCCTACATAGCCTCTAATTTAACTAAAATATAAACTATATCTTTATAGATATTTATGTCCCTAAAGTTATTAATATTCAAGAAAATATAGTCCCCTCTCACCCACGTACTTTTTTCCATTGTTTCTTCATAAGACTATCTCTAGCAATGACACTCCACCTATCAATAAAATAATAATTTCTATCTCATCCACCTACACAACCCACAACCCAACTTAATTTCACTCACAACAATGACATCCACACAACCTAAAATTTATTTTATTTTCATATTTATACTTCAATATATATTATTTATAATATTTTTTTATTAATTTTTTAATTATATATTTATATATTACT
Source organism: Plectranthus barbatus (assembly GCA_026898455.1). NCBI lineage: Eukaryota > Viridiplantae > Streptophyta > Magnoliopsida > Lamiales > Lamiaceae > Plectranthus > Plectranthus barbatus. Next base: position 1,955,584 of record JAPKLW010000001.1, read on the forward strand.
ATATAATTATAATATTTTTATTACATACACTTAAAAATTTTGATAATCAACATTTGAAAATTGTTGCGAATTTTGGTAGTTTGAATAGTTTTGAGAGAATGGATAATCTTGTTGGCTTGGATAATTTTGGGAAGAGAAGAAGTAATTGGGATCCATAACAAGATATCAAAATGAAGAAATACTAGAGAAAATAGAAGTTTTGATTGTGAATGAAAATGTATCAATATTGGGTTCATTTTATAGAGAAAAAAAAATTTATGAATTTTGGTATAATTTTTTTTAAAAATTATTTTGTGTATTTATCCAAAAAATACGAGTATACAATCACATGCTGCCAAGTGGCAGCATGTGATTGGATGACTTTGGAACCCCTCATAGATCGGCCGACAACATTGGTGTCATGACACTCTATTATTTATCTTGCATTTACCATTTTTCTTTATTCAGTTTAATAATATTTAATTAATGACACTCCCCCAAATATCATTGCTAGGGGAGGTCTAACAGCAAACGTTGTTCGGTTCTTTCTTTCTCCCATTATGATTTTTTTTTTACAGTTTTCTCATTAAAGTGAGTTATCATTTGTCTTTTGAGAAATATGCATAGTTAAAAATTTTCTTCTCCAAAATCTTGTTGAATACACTTTCAGATCGTTTGCAGATGGCAATGACAAAATAAAATTAAAATATCTTATCAACTTAATGGAAAAGAGTTGATAGAAAATGGAAAAAACAACTGAAGAAGGTTTGCAACAATAGCGTATCTAAAATTTATAAATTAATTGAGTTGATGGCTAAGATTTTTAGAACAATGTATACGAGAAGCAATTGAAGGGTTGAAGGCAATAAGCAACTTTAATAAATTAACAATTGGTAAACTAAAATCCCTTGATGATCTATTTTCTTACAATTTTTTGGCTGATAGAGGGATCAAATGGTCTAGTTTATTTGTTGGTATCTTGGAGGATTAAAAGCATGACTCTTGTTTTCCAATTGGCTGTTTTTGCATTAATTGCTACTTCATCAATCTTATTGATTAGGGTACTTGTCGTATTTGCTTCTCCTGATGGTTGGTCAAGTAACAAAAATGTTGTATTTTCTGGTACATCATTATGGATTGGGTTAGTCTTTCTGGTGGGTAAACATTCAATTTATACGTACAAACGAAACTATTTTAAAGAACACAAGGTGTCGAGGCTAAATACTTGTGCGAATTCAAAAATTTTGGTTACATGTGTAAAATATTGAAATTATAAGGATAAATATGTCTTATCCAAAAGAATATTTTAATTTTAATTTTATAAGGGGCTAAAGAGAAAAATAGGAGAATCACCCATTAAACTTTCATGCAATTTTATGTCTTTATGCTTAGCTTTTTATTTTTATAATTCCAATTTTAATTATTCACTCAATACAAAAACTTTAATTATATGTTAAGCAACAATAAAAACATAATTACATTATAAACAAAAATATAAATGTCCAAATATAAAACTCCATAATATATGAGTATTACTAAAATATAAACCTTCAAATTCATAACAAGAGCAAAAATTTAACTGCCGGAAAGCCGCCGTGACTCACTAGACAATACTCAACATTTACGAAACTGCACATCACCATACAAATATGTCGAGAAATATTTAGTTTACACAAGAATGAGATCAAAAGCAAAGTTGCATCTTCTTTGCTCTTGCGCATTCATCTGTGATTTTCAAGGAAAAAAAAAAAAAACAAGCCGCCAATCTTTTCTTCCAAAATCAGAGCTCCATAAGAGCAAAAGACTATCCATGAGGAAGAAGGCACCTTTACAAGTGGAAACCAGGTGTAGTAATGGAGCCTGCACCAGTGGTAGGGAATTTTTTTTGTTTACAACTCTGTTGCATGATGATGAACATCGATTTGGCCATCGACCCTCACGTCCTCACCAGATGCGCCGTCCAGTTCCTCCAATCTAGCTTCCCTATGGATCTATTCCTCAACACTATCTCTTTGAAATCGAAACCTTTTCTCCGGTTGCTGTTCGTCATCTTGCCTGATTCTGATCCGATGGATTCTTCATGCACATTCTCAGTTTGAATGTCAGCTACGGGCATGCGCTCATCATGAGACGATGATGCATCAGCAATGATGCAGCCGAGCATCTCTGTTACCTCGCTCATTTTGGGGCGCGATCTAGGATGCTTCATGAGGCATTTGTTGGCAAGAGTTGCCAGTTTCTGGGCTGACTTCATGCAGTTCTGCCCTTCGAGTCTCTGGTCAAGAATCAGGTGGAATTTTTTGGGATCAGACACATAAGGCCTTACCCATTCCAAGAGCTTCTGCTCGCCTCGTGGCAGATTTCTTTCAAGCACTCGCCTTCCTGTAATGAGTTCATAGAGCACAACACCAAAACTCCATACATCACTCTTAGCAGTCAGCCTGCCGGTGTGCACATACTCTGGTGCTGCATAACCTACTGTGCCAACAACCTGTCAAAACAAATTCCACAGGAAAAAAAATTCTCAAATGAGAGGGTGGTATTAGTTTAAAATTAGTGCAAAGAAAAAGTTCAAGATATGTAGAAAATCGGTTGAATCAAGAAATGGGACTTACAGATGTGGAAACATGGCCTAATCCAGCAGCTGGACCCTGCCTAGCCAGTCCGAAGTCCGATAGTTTCGCATTAAAGTCTTCATCCAAGAGGATGTTTGAAGTCTTGAAGTCTCTAAATATTAACTAAATAAAATGTCAAGGCAGAACATAAGGATCACAACCCCAAGAGTTACAAAAGCAGGAATTATTGAGAGACTTATTTCGGGTTAAGTTCTGTTGCACCTGCAGATTGCTATTTGCTTCATAGTTTAATATTTATGAAACAGGCAAGGAGTTCAAAGAAAGTATAGTTTAATGTAGAAAAGATCCATGTAGGAACAACAATTGCAGTGGCATCTTTGTGTTTCAAAACAAGCACCAACAGATCCAAGTGTGTTCGATCATCTTAGAAAACACAAAATAAATTTAATCATTCGCATTCCCACACAATCGCATAAGAAAGGTAGAAATGTCAGCTTCAGAAACCATGAGAAAAACCAGCTTCTTATCCAACAAGAAGAGACCGGGGATCTAGTGAAAATGTAATCAATACTGGAACATCAAAAACATATTCGAAAGTGAACACAAGACGTAGGACAACATGCAAGATAACAAAGAACCTCATGCATAATAACACACTCCTTTGTTATAGAACCACTGTCTATCAGGTATTGATAGAGAACAGAGAGTGGGTTAGTAGATTGGGGACCAGCTGGATAGGAATATTATTCTGGAGAGTGAGGGAATATTCTGGAGAGTGTGAGTTAGTTAAATAGAGGGTGAGTTAGAGTGACATCTATCGAAGAGTTTAAGCAAAGGGTCAGCTTAGCTAATTAGGGCTGGGGAGCATTATACCCAACTATCTTCTATCTTGTATCTCATTTTCAATCAATAAAGAGTATCTCCATTTTCCGATTCTATCAGGTATAGTCGGTTGAATGAAGTGGTATGAAGCGTTAGTGGATATAGCAAGTGTGCCTGGGATGCAGTTCAGGCATCGTAGGTCTGGACGCCTAGCGTGAAAGAGCCACAAGCCAGCTTCCCAGATTCCCTTAATTTCACCCATTACCAATTATGAATTCAACAATGGTTGCAGTAGCTCATGTATAATTCAGTAACTGGCTAAGAATAGAATGCTCAAAGATTCTACCTAGATTTTCCAGTCACAATAATCTGAAGCTGAATAGTAGATAGTAATAACAAGAGTAAAAAAATGACATGATCACCTGAAATTCCATTTCTTCGTGAAGATAAGCCAACCCACGGGCTGCATCTTGAGCAATCCTTAACCTAGTTATCCACGGAAGAGGAGATGCCGATCGGTTCAACAAATGATCCTCCAAGCTTTTATTACACATAAGTTCATAGACCAACAGCCTCTGAATCCCCCTTTCATCGTCATCAGCACAATATCCAACTAACTTCACAAGATTTGGATGTTTCACTACACCTAGGAAGTTGACCTCATTTATCCATTCCTTGTGCCCCTGATAACTAGAATACAAAAAGTGAAACACCGTGAGGTCGTCTAGTAACTGAATTCATCTCTCTTGAAGAAATAATCTGCCACATAATATAGTTCAAATATGCAGTCCCAAGAACTTACTCTAATAGAACTAGAAGTAGCTATTTTCATCAAGATTTGAAAAAGGGAATTACAAACAAGAAAATAATTCAATGCCATAATGCTCAGCAAGGACAGCTAGATGTAATAAAAACACTGTGCTTCTCAACAAACTCAAACTGCAAATGTTGATATCACTAAACTTCATCTGAAAATCACGAAACACTATCAACATTAACGCAAAACAAATAGAAAATTAAACAAGACGATAGCTGCTTGATTTATTTTCTCTATTGTAATTCCAATAATGCAATATATATGAGAATGAGACAGTTAAAGGGCGTGCCTGGAATCCATTGCGATTCAACTGTTTGATGGCGACATCCATCTCCGACCCGGAACCCGCCGCCTTGACCCGGCCCCGATAAACGCTCCCGAAGCCGCCTTCTCCAATCATGAGGCCGCGGCTGAACCCCCGCGTCGCCGATTTCAGCTCCCAGAAGTTGAAAACCCTCAGGTCATTAGCGCGACCCTGCGTCAAGAAATCTTGAAACAGTTCAGACGAATCAGCCCAATCCCTCCGCGACTCGGTGTCGAACTCAGAGCGCCTCGAGTCCAAGTTGGTCGACGCCACGCTCAGCGACCGGGCCCACGACATCTTGCGCGACACGGGCCCTTCTCTCTCGTCGTCATCGCACCCGCCGGCGACGGTGAAGTGGAAGCATTTCATTACTCTTCTCGTCTAATAAAAAGGCAAAAGGATCAAAAGGGTGGAATGTTTCGGGGTTGATTGCCGCTGTCGTGGAAATGAAGTCTCAAAAACATCGCTGAAGCAGGCTCGTGTATGGGTGAGGCGATCGAGAAAACAACATTTGGATGCTTGACCGTTTATATGATGTTTGAAAAACACCATTTTTCTATGGGATTATAATAAAACTAGTCAATAATTCGTAATTGGATAGGTTGGATTATTAAAAGGGAGATTAGGTGGGTATTAGTTAGAAAAATGGAATCAACACAACAGTTAAAAGTTGGAATGCAAAGGGTCTGGAAAAAGGAAGGGGGGGACAGTAGTCACGAGAAGAGTGCAGTGTTTGTGTTTGAAGCAGTCAGCGCCCCTCTGCTTTCACAGTTTACTTCTCCCACGAGGACGAGAGGGACCCCTCCTCTCTCTCTCTCTCTCTAACTTACCATCACATTTTATACTTTCAGTTTGTGTCGAAAATTTAAGAAAGTTACATAAGATTTTTATATATTTGTATACATAATATCTATAATATTTGTTCATATCATAAATTTAGATAAATTGATAAGTTGGTACATATTTTAATAACGTACATAATTTATAAATTATTTTTAAAAAATAGTCCCAGACACGATGCCATACTAGTAGTAGTTTTCAATTAAAGATGTCACCTTTTCCCATTAAAAAGATTAGATATTTTAGGTCCAACCATTTAAAGATTTACCTGCCAATATTGAAGAAAATGAAGATGGACTACTTTGAGGATTTTTATTATTATTTATTTTGCAGCTTACTTACTTTCATCTTTTTATTGAGAATATATTTTATATTTAACTAATTAAGAAATTATATTTTAGATTTTTTCGTTAGAGAGTTATTTCTCCAAATTTATTTATGTTGGGATTAATTGTTTTTTTTTTAAATAACTTAGCCGTTAAGTTTTACGCGGACTTAGTTATTAAGTATTATGTGATACTAATATGGCATTTTCTTATAATATGTGTTGATGCACGAATTTCGCAAGATCGAATACTAAAAAAGAATGGAGAATTTCTATTAAGAATGATGAAAAGGGGCGATGGAAATTGAAGATTTTCTTATTTTTGATGGTTTTTTTTTCTCAGAGATCAAGAAAATTCCCCTTTTACCATCTCTTTTCCCTCTCTTATAACAGTTACATTTTCTACAATAAATGGGCGTAATGACGCTCAATAATGAGCTCTAGCGGTTACAATATTAATAGCCGACGACTAATGATAGAATAGGGAAGGTCGGGGACCGTTAGCATTCCTGCCGAAGATCAACGGTCGCTTGTCCGTCAAATTGGCCTGGAGTTGTCTTGTTCGTCGGTCGTTCCTTCAGGGTCGACGACCGAGGCTCAACAATATGTTTATTTCTTTTTAACATATTTTACTTTGATAACTTGTTATTTGAATTTTATAATATATTCTAATTTGATAATGATTTGTCCAATAATTTTTTATTATAAATACAAAATATATATTGCTTTAATTATGATATTACAACGAGTATTTTGCCATTTTATAAAATTAAAGAATTTCCTTTCATATTTACCTGATAATTTTTAGCGTTTTCCATTTACTGAAGAAATAATATAACCTCAAACAAAATGACATTGTCAAATTTCAAATAAAAATGGCACCGTCAAAATTAGTTATTTTATTTCATTAATAGGCACAAATTCATTTTAATATCATAAATGTTGCAAATTACATATTTTATATTTTGAATGAAAAATTCTTGAATAATATATGATCACATTAGAATATATCATAGAATTAGAATAATATATTATCAAATTATAATATAAAAAAAATAAAGAAATGCTAAAAATATTATCAACGCCATATATTTATTGAGTTAGCAGTGGAGTTGGGATATAATTTTTTAATACAAAAATATAGGATATAATTTCCTATTTAGTTAAAAATGGACATGTATTTTCATATTTTCCCTTTCTATCTTCTTACTTATGAAGTATTTCCTCCATCCCGTCATATTAGTCTCATATTCCTTTTCGGTCTGTCCAATTTATTAGACTCATTTCTTAAAATAACAAATTTTTTCATACTCACCAATAAAATATTAATTATACTGCAATAACACACACCGGTTATTGTGGATTTTCCTCCATCCATAATATAAAGGGATGGAGGGAGTGGTATTGTTAAAATAAGATCCCTTATGAGCCAAAGCTTGTCCTAGGTTTTGTTTAGTCATATGATTTTTCTTCATATTTATTTAGGTTGTAAATCTGACTAAATCATGTTTATTTATGTTAGAAAACCGAGTTTTAGTTTATCCATTCATTTGATGTTTTGTGTGTCAAAACTGACTTTAAGTTTCTAGAACGTTTGTAAATGTAATCCTTGTATAGGATTTATCGAGTTGTAATAGAACTAAAAACTTAGAAATTGAAGATTGAGCAAGTTTTTGAAGAAGCAAAATAGAGATGCCAAAGCTCAAGAAGTCCGAAAATCAAGTTTCAGAACTTAAGTTTGAAGAATTGAAGAAATTTTGTCTCTAACGGATGAAATTTTGTTTCTAACGGACACAAATTCAAATTGTCGACCAGCTGCCTATAAATATGAGACAACCACTTCAAAATGGCTAACCTGAATTTTGCGAAAAGCTAAGCCAAAACTCTGTCAAACTCAAAACTCAAAAGTGCTCTGAATTTCCGTGTTTGTCTAAGTCACGAGGTTTAAGTATGTCAACTTAAGCTATTTATTTTGTGTGTCTGAACACGAGGCCAAAGCTTTCTAAGCTTAAGCTATCTTTCGGTGTTCTACTCTGAAATACTGATTCTCATGAGCTTTGCCAACCAAGAGAAGTTCTGGAAAGAACAATAAACAACCAACCATCCAGATTGAAGGTTGCAGGGTGCGTCCTCACTTCAGTTATGAATAAGGAGTAGAAGATCAAGTTTCTGGGCGAGCAACCTAGCAGACTGAAGGACGGAGGTTCCGACGGACTAGCATAGATCGTGAGAAAGTTTGTAATATGTGACTTAGTGAATTCCCGATTAAGTTTGGAAGAGTGGACGTAGGACTTGAGGCTCCGAACCATTATAATATCTTGTGTCTATTTACTACTTATTTAAGTTTATGCACTTAAGTTCTCGTACTTATTTGAAACCTTCAATACTTTCTAAGTATTGAAGTGTATACTTGAACTGAAAATTAAACCAACTTTGAGCTAAAATTGAGTTTGATAGTCACCTTTCAGAATTACAAGATCTATTTAAAACTTTCTCTGTATATAATATATCTCGCATTTCGGGACCAATAATTTAGTTTATAAATCATGTTGGTTTATGCATAGCTTATGCACTCGACAAGCATGGTTTATAGACTAAATAAGCAATGATTTGTTATTTAAAAAGTATAATAACCAAACAAGTATTGAAAGTGTATAATACATAAGTAGTATTTGCTTTGTCAAATAATAAATGTGATAATCATCAAAGTGTGCAATTTACTCATGGCATTATTATTTGAAATTATGATATGATCACGGGTTGTATACTTGTATGTAGTGTGCATAATAGTCGACCACTACCATTATTGCTTATTACCAGACTATATATTATGTTTGATAATTAAAATTAAGTTTTTAAATTCGAAAACAAACTATTACAATTGAAATTATACGTTATGGAACGAAACTGAATGCTATGAGTTATTTCTATGAATTTTATATTATGATTTTTAATTAAAAATCAAAATAAATAAATATTTGTGAGTTGGGAAGCTTCGATCTTAAAATCTCTCAAATACTTATGGAAAAGTAGTACGTTAGATTAGACTAAGATATCTCTCAAATATTCTACACTTGTCACATAGATTCATTTTCCTGAGAATTAATTTTGTTTAAAAGATGTAGTGTTTTAAAAGTTACTTGGAGATGTTAATTTGTTTGAAATCAGAATATCGTCTACATTAAATCGAGCTAAAAAGTGAGTTAAAATTAAGTTATTTTGGTAAAATAAATTTAGTCTGAATAGTTCCATGCCCGATGAAATTGAGGGCAACAATTTTTATATAATAGTAACTTTTTTAATAGAACAAAATGTTTTAAAATTTAAAATATACTCCCTCCGTCCCGAGTTATTAGTCCCATATTCCTTTTTCGTCCGTCCCAACTTATTAGTCCCATTTCCTAAAATGGAAAAAAATCTCCTCACATCAATAAAATATTAATTCCACTACACTCACAAACATTGGTAACTGTGCCAAAAGCAAATGAGACTAATAACTCGGGACTGAGGGAGTATTATATTACTTAATTTATTATTGAGCCTAAAAACAAGTGGCCCATTTTTTTGGCCCATTAGAAAGAAAGCATTCCCAAGGCTAGTGATTCGGCTCGCCCTTTGTGGCCCGTATATTTTCAAAGAGGCACACGATGTTACTAAGGGGTGTTTCCTTGGTGAATTTTAGAATTACGGAATAAAATGATTTTAAAACTTATTGCTTTACTATGAAGTATTATTTCCATCGGAATGAGTTGATTTTCTAAAATTTGGGAATTCTCATTCCCCTATTTTAGAAGGTTTCATTTCATTCTCAAAATTTTTGCTCAATTTAAATTATATGTAGTATACTAATTAAGATAATAATATTAAATTATTAATTAAAAATACAATAATAATATCATATTAAAATATTAAATTAGAATATTATTATAAATATTATATTAATTATGATATTATATGAAATTATAATTAATATACAATTCATTATATATTAAATACAAGTTTAAATCCATGATTTACAAATAAAGTGCCCGAAACGAGGTTCTTTTGGATGTCTGAGACATGAAGCACATCCTTCAAGGTCAAATCCTTGTCACTAGTAAGCTTGAGCACAACATTGTCCACTCCAACCACATCTGAAGAAGCTTGATTGCCCATATGGTGCTTTCTTCCTTCAATAGATTTGTAGGAAACAAACACACTCCTATCGAAAGCCACATGACATGTAGCGCCTGTGTCAACAAACCATTCACGTGGATTGTCAACATGGTGAACCTCGGAAACCACGACACACAAATCATCATCCCAATCATTATCGGGTTCAATATGGTTGGCATCCATCTTTAATTTATTGTGTTTATGTTATGGTTATTGTAATATTTAATAAAATCATATGAAATTATAATATATAATAAATGTATGAAACGCAATGCAGTCCATTTATTTTAGAATACTTACATATATACTATATTAAGAGTATATATATATATTAAAATTATTATTCTGAAGTCCGCTTTTAATTGCAAGTACAAAAAACAATTATATATTATGAAGTCCGCTCTTATTCATGATATATGAAATAATAAAAAAGAAATTTGTAATTTAAATTTATATGAAAATGTATATTACAATACATAAGAATCTTTCTAACAATAAAGTCAATTTCATGTGAACTGTTTTCAATTAGTTTCAATAATATAGTTGCATGATATTAATTTGATTTGATATTAAAAAAAACTTTCAAAATATATAAAGAAATAAAGTAATATAAACATGAACTAAGTAAAATAGTAATTTATTTTTATAAATATATATGTCATGGATATTAAATTAATTTTGTTTTTGGCAAATCTAATCACTTCTTAATATATAAAAATTTCACTTATTAATTAATGAACTAAAAAATTTAATTATTGAATTATTAATACAATTATAATTTTAATATAAAGTATTCGATTTATTTTATTAATATATATATATATATGTATATATATAATAGTTAATAATTATTAGTTTTTCGGAAATAACAATTGCATATTTTTAAAATACTTATTTATTATATAATAATTGAATTAATCAATGAACTAAACAATTAAATTAATGTAATTATTTATTTCCATATTTAGATGGAATTCCATGTTTAAAAAACGCTTGATTTCCCATAAATATCTTATTAATTAATGATTAAACCCTATCAACGTTGACGCGGTTTGAAATTTCGGAAGTTTCCGAGTTTTCACTATTATGGGGTGGGAAGTATAAATTTCAATGAATTGGGGGTGCGAAATGTTATTTACTATTCACTTTTTCTGCAAATTTATTCGGCACACTTCCTCTGCTACTGCTACTACTAGTAGAAAACCAAACGTCTGCCCAAAATTTGCAGTTGATTCCATTATCGACCGAAACACCACCGTCTGGCTCTTCTTCAGTTGCAGTCCGCGAGAAGAATGTGAAGTGTTAAATCACTAGTGAAGGCTTTGATGCGTGATTTTAGCGATTTCCACCAACTTACGTACAATTTCCGCCTAGATACACACAAGGAAAAGAAAGAGAAGAAATCTCGTTTAGTTTTGTAACCCTAGGGCTCTTGGTTTTCTTCTTGAAGAATTTTTAGTCGAATCCGGCGAGAACTTTACTTGGACGGTACGATCATGGACTTTTCGTGTTCATAAATGTCTAACTTCCATATTTCCGGCATGGTTTGGTGTGTTTAACATGTGTTGGGAGCTTAGTTTGTTTAATGAAGCAGTTTATTGAGTTTCGAGTTTGTTTGTTTCTTCTTTCCTTTTCTGTTTGTAGTCATCACTTATCTGCTGATTTGATAGTAACCGCTATGTTTGTGTGTGTGTGTGTGTTTTTTTTTTTCTGCGCTCCTAAACCATGCAAACAAAGCTAAACTATTTAGACGAAGTTACTGGTTGAAAATTAGTCACGCGGAATGATGGCACTGAAGACCGACGATTGCATCTCGACTTAGGTTTATTAGAGAAAGCTTTGAAGGAGTTGGAACATAGCTTTACTTTGATGAGATGGTGAAAATTTAGCCTGTATCTCTTTTCCTCTGCCTTTCTGTGAGAAAAAAGACGATTGCCCTAGGTTTTCAAATTCTTTTAACCTATTAAGCCAAGCAAGGTATATTAGTTTCTCTTCCCCTTTCTAACAATATTTTGATATGTGCATGCCCAATTTAATTTGGCGGTTTCGGGGCAGTAAATATGATGTTATCTTTGCAATATATGGATGTATTTTAGAATTGATTTTTTAATGTGATTTCTTCTATTATTATACATTGCAACCATTGCCCGACTACTCTGCATCCTACCTGAAAATTTTATGAAGTGTGAATTTACTAGTTATATATGAACTGCTGAGTTTTGAAGATTTCGTCATTGTCAACCAAACAGGGGAATTTATTCAAATATGTCATTTGCAAAGCTACCCAATCTATGTTGCTAACAAACTATATTCTGCATTCCCCCCCCCCCCCGTTCAATCCAGCCTCATTAGTGTCGGTAATATATTATCATATTAAATGGTAAGCTTCACCATTCTTATTCTATCATTTTCTTCTCCATCAAATATTGCAGGTTGATGATGTCTCACAGAAAAAGAGAACAGAGCGACAGAAGGCATTCTGAGCTAGAAGATTTGAAGTACAAGTATTATAAAGAGTTGAGAGATGGAAAACTCAAACTTGGTGGTGCTGGGAAGTATCTTAAATGCCCTTTTTGCCAGAGAGCTGATTATAATTTCCTAGATCTAAAAAAGCATGCATCTAGAATTTCAACAGAATCAAAAAGTGCGACCTTTAGGGACAAAGCTAGACATCTTGGTCTGCTTAAGTATTTGGATCGTTACGGACATGAGGTAGGACAGACATCACAACCAATACAGAGCAGGCCTGATATGTCAAGGAGTCATCGTACTGGTAGCACAGAACATGTAAAATGTACTAGAGAATCTAAGTTACCACAGCAGGCTGCCAACGACAGAAACCTTGTATTATCTGCTGATAAAATTACTCAAGATGCAGATAAACCTGTTGGTGATGATGTGTTAAATCCTTCTGCTGAACCTGGGGAAATAGTGGTGGAACCAGCAGGTTTAGTTGTACCTGCACGGGGAGGAGATACAGTTGCTGAAGCGGATTTGCTCACCCAGTTTCATGCAGCTTTGAGGCATTCTGTTCATAAAGATGATGACAAGCCTATAGTTTGGCCTTGGATGGCTGTTGTTGCAAACCTTCCAGTTGAGAAAAAGGATGGAAGGTATGTGGGTGACAGTGGTCGAAAGCTCAAAGAGGAGTGGGTAAGCCAAGGATACAATCCTGTAAAGGTTCATCCTCTGTGGGATTTCCAGGGGCACTCGGGATTTGCGATTGCTGAGTTTAGCAAAGACTGGGAGGGGTTCAAGAATGCTATGGCTTTCGAGAAGGCCTTTGAAATGGATCACCATGGTAAGAAAGATTGGCGTACTAGAAGGCAAAGAGGAGATAAGTTGTATGTCTGGCTTGCTCGTGAAGAAGAGTATTGGGAAAGGGGACTTATAGGCAAACACCTACAGAAGAATGGAGATCTCAGGACCGTGTCAAGTATCCAAAAAGAATGTATTAGGAAAGACACTTCCTTGGTGTGTGATTTGACTCATAAATTAAAGTCCAAGACGAAGGAATGTGAAGACATAAAGAGGAACATTAGCAAGACTGATTTATTAATGAATAATATTATGGTGCAAAAGGAAGAGATGATCCAGAGCTACAATGATGGTATTATATGTTGCTTAAGTCATTCTACAATCACATGCTTTATTGCATATTATTTTAGCTTGATGGCTAGAGACAATGTATGGCACAATCTAATTACTTATACCTGGCATTGTTTTCAGAGATGAACAAAATGCAGGTTGCTGCGTCTTGTGAGCTCAGGGAAATTTTTAAGGAGCACGAGAGATGCAAAGCAGAACTGGAGACTCAAAGAAAAGAACTCAAGTTAAGGGAGAAAGAACTGAGTCAACTTCGATCTCTGAATGAGAGTGAGAAGAGGAAGCTAGATAAACAAAGAAAAATGGTATTTTGTTTTTTAATAAATGCCCTCTTCCCTTAGATAAATTTAGCAAACTCTATGCTGGCATGAATTGGTAAATGAAACTGAGATTTTGGTTTTGAGTTGTAATGTAACTTTAAAATTGGCCTAGTATTTGCGTAGGAGGATCAGTACCACCCCACTCCACCCCCTTCAAAAAAAATATATATATAATTGTAAGAAATCTTATGACTTTCTGCAGAATGAGATGGCTATCTTGCAACAAAAGAAGGCTGATGAGAATATGCTGAAACTTGCTGAAGAACACAAGGTATGATGATTCTAAATCATTTTGTGATTCATGCAAAATTTTGATGCTTAATGTACTTTTTATGATTACATTTTTTAACAACAGAGACAAAAGGAAGATGCTCACAAGAAGATCATAGAACTTGAAGCAAAGCTTGACCAAAAACAAGCATTAGAGTTGCAGATTGAGCGCATGAAGGGGGCTGTAGAGGTTATGAAACATATGGCTGAGGAAGGAGATTTAGAAGATAAGAAGAAGCTGGATTCAATTGAAGAGGAGCTTAGGGATAAAGAAGACGAACTCGAATATCTGGATAAACTCAATTCAGATCTTATTGTCAAGGAGAGAAAGGCCAATGAAGAGGTTCAAGAAGCTCGCAAGCAGCTGGTTACTGTGAGTTTTTTTGCTTTGTTTGATTGTAAAGCAAATAGCCTGCCTCTCTCTCCCTCTCCCCAAATCACATGGTTCTCTAATTGCTTTATCTCTTGTGCAACATCTGAGGACATCCTTTTCCTGTTGTGTTGCATATTTCCTAAATTAGACATCTCATCGTATGGCTTCTTCTCTTTTGATTGATTCCATTTTTTTTTCTTTGAACTTGTATTTTCCCTTTTCTTCTTGAGCCAGACATCATAATCCCAATAACTGATATTCTAAATTTTTTTGATGAGTTCATGTCTTTCTTGCTTTCTTAATGTCCATTGCGTGCCATCCAGCCGACAAGCTACTTATTGTGACTGCTGTAAATTGTATGGCTATTCATTGGGACTTTGATCTTATTTTAAATGCTGCACCAGAATTAGTACTGGTTAAGGTGCTTGGTTGTTGGTTCAAATTTTGATCATCAGTACCAATGCTTTTTTTCAATGATGAAGTTTGAGCTCTTTGCTTTTCCTGTGGTTCATCTTTCCATTCCTTCCAAATACAAAGAAAATGTTTTGGGATGGGGTATACCATGGAAAAATTTCTGTAGATAGCTCGTTGGATTTCCTTTTAATGTTTTTCCTTGTGGACCATGTGCATGTTCTAAGTTCATGGTTGCTAAAAATGGTTTTACTCATATAAACTTTTTCTGCTTCTATTAATATATAATGCACAGAATGAAGTGTATGTCCCGATTTCATCTGCCATTTGACGTTTGCATATTTTTCATGTTTAGATTTTCAAAGATAGCCGTGCAAATATTTGTGTGAGAAGGATGGGGGAACTTGACGGAAAGCCATTTATGAAATATGCAAAGGTGAAATATGGTAGTGCACCATTAGAAAAAGCAATGGAGCTCTGTTCCTTGTGGGAAGATAATCTCAGAGATCCAAAGTGGCATCCGTACAAAATGGTCATGGTTGGAGAAAACCCTAAGGTATTATTTTTGGGTTTGATGCATTACTAATTCATGCTTTCTCTTTGCTGGTTGACTAAAGAGATCCCTAATGATCTCATGCTTGCACTCATGTGGACAAGCACTGCATAGTATCGCAGAAATATTCAAGTTCACTAACATTTTAAGCCTGCGACTAAATGTTTATTCACAGAACTTAGAATTTGTTTTGAGCTTATTCATTAATTTCAAGTCAAATTTCATCATGTATACATCAGCACACATCTTCAAAAGTGTCATCACATCATGTAATTTGATAACTCTGGTTGATGTTTGAATCTTCTGATGCTTCAGCAAAAATAAAAATTATGTAACCAATGTATAACAAGTACTCAACTTACACTTTTTTATATTATGGGTTGATCAAAGAAAGACCATCATTTTTCTATGAGACTCAATCTTGCGCAATTTTCAGGAAGTTTTTGACGAAAATAATGAAAAGCTGATGGAACTGAAAAATGAATTCGGTGAAGAAGTGTACGATGCTGTGACTAGGGCGCTGAATGAAATAAATGAGAACAACCCAAGTGGTAGGTATCCAGTTCCACAGTTGTGGAATTCTAACGAGAACAGGAGGGCTTTGCTTCAAGAAGGAATTGCACATTTGGTGAAACAGTGGAAGACCCTCAAATCAAAACGACGAAGGAATTGAAGGTGGTTGTTTTGCTGCAATATTTTGCAAGTTCAGTAACTTTTTGTCATATTTGTGGTTGCTAAGTTACCACTTGCATTTATTTTTGATGGCAGGAAAATAACAGGTGATGCATCTACCATGTTGATCGTGGATTCAGCAGTAAATAAATATGGTAAATTTTAGCAGAAAGGAGTGTGATGTGCTTCTTTTTTCCTTAATCTGACTCTTGAATTTACATTGACTCAGTGGCTTTATTTTACCCTCGTTTCCTCAGCATGCATGTCGAATCTTTAGTTTGTTTTAATTCTGATTACGACCTAAATCAAATTATAAAAAATTAAAAATAAAAAAACGTCTTTAGCTTTAGGTCAGTTATATTATTTTACATGCTC
>JAPKLW010000001.1:1971991-1994479 GCA_026898455.1 Plectranthus barbatus
AAAAAAACGTCTTTAGCTTTAGGTCAGTTATATTATTTTACATGCTCCTTTTTTCTTATTGTATTAGCTGTTTGACCGGTATTCAATCTTCTATAAGAAGTATGAAATTAACGAATTTGTTAGAACCAAATTAGCTATACATTTTCAAAGAGTTGAAATTCGCTTAGTTTTATTTTCTTAGTTCTATTAATTTTATTTAAACTTGAGCTTTTTGTGATGTTTAAAATAGTTTTTTTAATGGCCGGCTTGCAATTTGTACTATCGTCTCATATGATTTCTTTCTCCTTTTCCTTCTATATAGAATTGATTAATGGTGATGTAAGATTTTTAAGTATTTAATTTAGTTATTTCAATTCATAGTTGCGTTATTATAACTGTAAACAATAGTTTTTGCTTATTACCAATATGTTATTGCTTATTTCAATTATTAGTTTTTTAAAAATAAAATATGGGGTATACTAAGGGCTGCAAATAATTGAACTGTTTGTGAGATATTCGGATTTTGGCTCAATAAAAGCTTAATCGAGCTTGTCTAGTTAAATACGTTTATTAAATAAATTAGTCTTGGGTTTTATAGTATTTAACTGGTGAGTTTTAGAACAAGCTTATTAGTTAAAATTAGTAAATAATTTTTTCTAAAATTAATAAATAAGTTTTTCTTTAAAAAAAGTAATAATTTAAATTTAAAAAAGTTTGCTTAGTCTACACTCAGATTAGTAGTACTAGCCTTTTTTGGAGTTGGAGTTCTTATAAATTTTGCAAAAGTTTGAGATAAATAAAATCTCAGCCTCAACAGTTGAAGTAACGAAAAATTGATGGTGTTAAGAGTAACGATAAGATTATTATATAACAAACAAATCATAATGTTTGACATAATTTCATAAATTTAAGAAATATAAAATAAAATCTTATATAATGTAATTTTAAATATAATCATAATTTTTCTCAACTTAGCTCTATAATAAAAAATAAAATATAATTATTATTTTATTAGACTATTCTACACTCAATTTAAATCATTGATATAAATAAAAAAGCCGCTATTGGTGTAGCCCCTTGGGGTGTGTATGCGTTCACTCTCCAACACCATGCTAGAAATCTAAAATTCTCTATTAAAGACTCAAATTATTAAAAAACTAAATATTATTGAAGCACCTTAAATCTGAAAAATATCAGTCATCTCAATTAGAGATGTCAATAAAGCCCGAAACCGATGGGTCAGCCCGAAACCGGTGGGTTAAAATGCGGGTTAGGGTAAAAAAATTTCAACCCGAAATTATTTTTAACCGAACGGGTTGAACCCGACGGGTTGGCGGGCCGAATGGGCTGAGCCCGGTAGGTTGTGGGTTGGCCCGTAGGTCCGATAATATTTAATAATATATATATATATATATATATATATATATATATATATAATAATTTATTATTTATTATTTATATCCTACTATACGCCTAATTTTCCGTCACACAAGATATCAGCTATCTTTCCCAGTGACGTAGTTCGTTACCCTCAAATCGATAAATCCCTCCATTCTTCCTATTTCACTGTCTTCCACTCGTTACTCTTCTAATTAGCGTACCTACTCATTTCTTCTTTTCAAGCATCTTTAGTCTCTCGTTGATATATTCACCCAAGTAAAATCTACATTTAATTTTATAATCCTATTTTATCATTTTATATGTTGAAGAATATACTTCTATTACTTACATTAGTTGGTATATAAGGATTGGTATTTGTTTTCTTTTCAAACTATGATTGGACAACCAAAAAATCCACTTATCATTATTTTTTTGCGAAGATATTGTTGTGTGATGTCTTTTATTTATGTTGGTTCATCATTTTCTTAATTATTTTGTTTTAAGGGTTGTTAAAATATTTTAAGAAAATCTTTATAAAAATAAACTCGTAAATCTTGCCAACCCGACGGGTTAGCCCGAAAACCGGTGGGTTAGGGTTAGGTTCAAGAATTTTTAACCCGATAAAAATTCAGCCCGATTCAACCCGGACCGAATAGCCCGCAGCCCGATAGGGTTAGCCCGAAACCCAATGGGTCAGCCCGATTGACATCCCTAATCTCAATAGTCGCTCTTCCATCAATCACACAAATTGTAGAAGTTTGAAATACTCATTATATTCCTTCCGATTAGTTCACTTTCCTAAAATGGAAAAAAATCTCCTCACACCAATAAAATATTAATTTCACTACACTCACAAACATTGTTTACTGTGTCGAAACAAAAGTGAACTAATCTAATGAGACGGAGGGAGTATAAGTTAATTATAGTTATAAACCATCTATTTTCTATCTTATATTTTCAAGTTTATGGAATATAATACAATACTATACTTTTTATGCAATTTCAATAGAACCCACCCAACACCGTTTTTTTTTTTTTTTTGACATGCCTATAATTAGGGCTATAACATGCCAATGACTATTAAGTTTTAATGAACTCTTCTATATTTATGTTTTCAAGTCAATTCTTTAATTTGTGTTCAATTAATTAATATTTAATAATAATTATTAAATCATAACTTTAACGACCAATATTTCTTCACTTTTAAATTTATTATTTGGAATTAACTATTATAAAATTAAATTTTATATATAACTGATAAATTTGGATTTAAGAAATTGATTTTATTATAATTATTACTAAATAACAAATATAATATGTGCATTTCAAATATTCAATAAAAATAAAAGCTAACATACAAAAGAAATAAGAAATTTATATTAAAAATATTAATACAATATGTTAATCAAATTTAAAATCCACTAGCACATCATGCCATTAAGATTGACGTGATAAAAAATTTGACGATATTAAACCAGCGAAGATGGAAATACATATCATAGTACAAAATGAAATTCAATTAAAAAATATGCAATAAAACTTTATAAAGTTTCGAAATTTGAAATAGATAATCATGACTATCCAATTAATGATTAAAATTTAAAACTGTCTCAACGTAGACGCGGTTAGATGATTTATATATGTTTATGGGGGTGGGAAGTATAAATTGGGCCAAATTTTGCAGTTGATTCCCAAAACTCCACTGTATTCCACTTTTGCAGTTGCGAGTGAAGGACTTTGTGAACAATTTTGTTGAGAAACATTTCTATCTTTTGATGGTTAATGAATTATGTTTTGCATGATTTGAACATTTTCTCAACAACAGAGGCAAAAGGAGCTTCTTCACATAGAACTTGAAGCAATACTTGACCAGAAGCTAGCAAGCATTAGATCGAGTTGCAGATTGAGCGCGAGGTTATGAAACATGTGGCTGACGAAGAAGATAAAAAGATGCATGATGGAAGAGAATAAAGATGAACAACTCCAATATATGCATCTTCTCTTGATATCACTCAATGAACAGGTTCAAGAAGCTCGAAAGCTCATTACTGTGAGTTTTTGTCCTTATTTTAAATACTTGACCTGGAGTAGTCATGGCTAAGGTGCCAGATTGATTGTTCAAATTTAGATCATCACTACAGTAGTTGGATAGTTATATCCATGTTTAATTGTGGGAGTTATAACATCATTTTTAAAAATATATATGCAGATCTAGTAATAATAGATCTTTTGTTAATATATAATATATGCACAGAATGAAGTATATACATGCCCTGATCTAAGATCTGGCATTTGATGTTTAGATTCTCAGAGATAGCCGTCCCAACATTTGTGTGAAGCCAGCCATTTATACGGTAATGCATAGTTTGAGAAAGCAAAGGTAAGGAACTCTATTAATTCTTGTGGGACATTAGAGATCCAAGTTTTGGCATCCATATAAAAGGATCATGGAATATTGTTTTTAGATTTGGCTTTTATCAATAATCTTGCTCAAGTATAGATCAGGAAGTTGTTGATGAAAAGCTGATGGAACTGAGAAATGAATTCGGGGAACAAAGAAGTGTACGAGAACAACCCAATTGGTAGGTATCCAGTACCAGAGAAGGAATTACACAAGTTCTATGTATATATATAACTGTTTCTTTCATATGTGTGGTTGGTACTTGCTTGCTTGTTTTGATCGTGAATCGCTTAATTCCTCACTTGATGTGGTCTGCAGTAAATAAATGGTGGATATATGTTAATTTAAAATTACAAATTGAGAGTGATTTGCTGCTTGTATCCTTTTTTTGTCATCGACTCACTCCTGAATTTACATTGAATCAGTGGCTTTATTTGAATCTGCATGCATGTAGTATATATATATATATATATATATATATATATATATCTCTTTAGTTTGTATTAATGTTGGCTTGGAGTAATTAAAAACGATATATATTATTTTGCATGTTCCTTTTTTTCCCCCCTTATTTTCTCTGGTATTCAATCTTCTCCATGAAATGTGAATTGAATATATATATATAGCTACATTTTCAGAGGGAATATTTTCTTAATTTTCCGAAATTAATTTATTTTTATTTGAGCTTTAATAATGTTTAAAAAGACTTTTATTTGCTTGTGATGGGGTCTCCAAAAACTTGATCTGATTTTGTTTTTGTACTACAAGAATTGACTGATTTTTATAAGAATTGATGCATTTCATATATAAATTAATATAAATATATGGACACAAAGTACTAAAATTAACAGTATTACTCTATTCAATTATATACGTTTTTTGGAAATTAGAAATTAAATCCATTGCTTTTTTTTTTTTGAAGGCCAGGAGAAAGAATTGATTTATATTAGATGGTGATCATGTGAGATTTTGAAGTATATAAGTAAGTTTTTTCAATTCATAGTGAAGTTATTACTCCAGTTTTGACCATTTTCTATAGCTCGTTAGTTTCAATGAAATGCATAAATATTGAAAACAATGCTGCTGCTTCTTCTTGTTCATATAAATATAAAGCTGAACATACAATCACACACTCCACAAAATACGTACTCATAAATCTATATAAATAAACCTGAATTAAGCTGCGGGCTACAATAATATTCTTGGTGCAGCCTCCTCAGCTTTTCCCCAACAAGTCAAAAAAACACAAAACACACCCCATTTCTATATCTATTTGTACTAATTATGCTACTCTGAAGTTTTTGCCGACGAATGTCTGGCCATATTGCCAGTTAGCTGGGGCGATATTCCAGGACGTGGAGGTGCGGCGGTCACTGGCGGTGACCCTGAACGACAGCTGCTGACCCACCAGGTCCGAGTTGGTTTCCCAATTCTGTCCCCAGTTGCGGCTCATGCTCATCCACCCCGTCTTTGACCCTTTGATGCTCACCCTCACGATATCCCCTGCACCCGCCACGTTGGTGATCAGCACCAAGTTGAAGAACCGGAAGCCGTTGATGCTGAACCTTATCCCTCCCTGCTTCCTGCATGCCACCCTGCACCACCAATTTAAGAAAGAAACAGGTGGGTCACGAACTCCCACGTGGGATGTTTTTGCTCTT
This sequence comes from Plectranthus barbatus, assembly GCA_026898455.1. Lineage (NCBI taxonomy): Eukaryota > Viridiplantae > Streptophyta > Magnoliopsida > Lamiales > Lamiaceae > Plectranthus > Plectranthus barbatus. The sequence continues at coordinate 1,977,413 of JAPKLW010000001.1, forward strand.
TTGACTATTCAATTTCAACCCATCTGCAACTAACTAATGCCCTCTTTCCCAATCCCTCTTCTCATCCATGCTTAATACTTAACACCTCGCCAAGCGCACTCACAAAAAAAAACAAAAAATAAAATAGGTGAATTTTAGGACCACATTTTTTGTTGGTGGGTTTACCATAAATACTAAGCAACATGCACTGTTTGCCAAATTTGGTATAATTTCTTATCAACAGGTAATTCACAATTGTAATTGCAATAGCTCAGTAAAAAAAAAAAGAAGAAGAAGAAGGTTCCTAGCTAGCTAGTGAGAGCAAAATGATAGGTAAGAATGAGGCGGCATTGTTAGAGGGAGAGAGATTTCACCTGCGGTAGCTGACGGGGACGATTCCGGCGCGGTACTCGGCGATCTTGAGGAACATGGGCATGGCGAGATCGAAGTGGGGGCGAGGGGGGTTGCACCAGCCGCCGTTGTCGTTGGGCAGAGCGTAGTTGGGCGGGCAGAAGTTGGTCGCGGTTATGAAGATGGAAGGGCTGCCGGCGTGGCACCACTGCTTCTCGTTTGCGCACTTTATCTCGAAGCACGCCCCGCAGCTCAGCCCGTTGTTGAACAGCGCCGTGCTCAGCGCCGCCGTGTTCACGCCGTACCCCTGGCTGTACAAATTCCCGTACCCGCAAGCCCCACCTGCAAGGCCAACCGCATTTCGATTTTACTGTTGTTACGAATTTGTGGGAGATCAGAGATGTGTGTACGTACCCATGGTGCCGGAGGCGTCGCTGCCGCCGTAGAAGGTGGCGTGGGCTCCCTGCCAGCCTCCGCCGCTGTAGACCCCGGGAATCCTGGCTGAAACTTGTGGCGGCAAAACTGAGATTATGGAAGCAATGCAGGCTATTGCGACGACTCCGAGTACAGCCATTTTCTCAGACTAGAAAACTGCGCAGAGAGAGAGAGAGGTGAGGATGGTATGGAGGGAAGGTGTGTATTAAAGAGCAATACTTAAAGAGGGAGCCTCGGTGGTAAAACTGTAATTTTAGATAAATAATGACCCTCTTTTGGGAATATTTTTCTGTACATATATGAAGGCTTTCTTTGGCACGTGAGGTCCACGCTCCACTGCAGCCCTGCTTTTGTTTATGCTTTTCACTCTTTTTTTTTTAAAAAAAAAAAATAATAATAATAATATTGCATTAATTGAAATTCATTCACTCTTGGAAAAACTTGAAATTTTACTCTCATCCTTAATGTATTAGTTTTGTTTTTTTTTTTTGTTATAGAATTTTTACTTCCATTGTAAACTTTTATCAGAATTGATATTTTGATTATGATAAACAGTTAAAACAAAAGTGAAATATTGCCATGTATTTGAAATAAAAGTGATAGTAATAAATATAATTGTAATATATTTAAGAAAATAACAGTAATTTTTAATATATTTATGGCTAAAACATTATAATTGAAATGTTAATCGATCAAGTTATATTATAGTAACCAATAAAATATGAAAAAATAAAAAGAAAATAATAATAATAATAATAATATTTTGGTATATGTAGATTATATATATGTGATGGGGGGTTGTGAAACATAACCCCACTTAGATGCATGGGAACAAATATGAGAGCGCAATTTGTATGCATCTGGTTAGGGCCCCCGACCCGGAATCCAATGAAACATGGGACCCGTTTTAATCAAAATGGCCCCACACGCAATCTTTTCAGTTTTCACCCTACCCGATTAAATATTTCGACATCCCGACCCGATTTATTTTTCCTTTTGGTAATTAACTAACTTTTGGTTAATTTTTTTAGTAGATTCAAAAGATTTTCAGTAAAACCGTTATGATCCCCAATCAAAAGTTCGTAAACCAATTGATTTGATCATAGACAATGGTTTTAAGGCGGGTATAAAGCTTAGATTAAATGGTGTTACATAATACAAGGGATCTCTTTTTCGATACAAAAGATAAACTAGCTATGTGTAAAACAATCATATAGTTCAACCGAAAAGCAATAGAGTATATGAAGTCGAGACTTTGGTCTTTGAGAAAATGATTGAAGTATTGCCAGTCTTTGTATTTTTTTTGGCATAAGTTTATTGAGCCGAATTATTTATCCCTCAACAACTATTATATATTGATATACTCGTTAAAATGAGAATTATGTTTCCCTTCCAAAGCTTTGGATAGTATATTTCTAGAAAGTATACTCCTTCAGCATCTTAATCTCTACTCATGCATGCTCTCAAATAAAGGCTAACACCTCTACCTACACATTATATGTCATCACAAAACCTAGTTTTTCAAATGATTTCTTTTTTTGGTTAATTTAAATTATTTTCCTGTTAAAGAGGGACAATCTTTATGAGAAAAAAAGTAAGGAAACAAAGCCTTTTTGGCAGTCCCATCTACAATGAATCTTGCATTTGTCAACACCTCCATGTGCATCCCCATTTCATATCTTTTCTAGTTAATTTTGAAACAATTTATCTCCCCAAAAAAATAAAATAATAGTCGGTGGTTTAAACCTTGAAATTAAAGCAGCAATTATAAGAGTGAAGAATGCATGTAATAATAGTAGGAGATTTGAATTATGGCTACATGTGAGTTGAGGGGACTACTCGTACTACCTACAACTCTTAACCTACCTCCCTTTCATCATCACCTCTAATCACCCCTCATTTCCTTTATTTAGCCTCGTAAATAAAGCATACTATTAGTAATCTACTCGAATATCAACTCGTTCGAACTTATTTATTAAATTCATCAAACTTAAACTCTGTACTATTCAACTTGTAAGCTCACGAACAAACTCGTTGACTAAAATTAATTTGAAATATAAAACTATTAATTTTATAAAATTAATATTTTCATAATTTAAGAAAAATAAATATAATAAATAAATGTTTAAATATATTCTAAATTAAAAAAAAATGTTAAGATTCAATTAAAGATCAATTAAGTTCGTATATACTCAATAAAAAAAAATTAAAACTCAATTCAACAATAAACAATTCAAACTTGAACAATAGACTACTCGACTCGATTTGACTTACCCCTAGGTCTCGTTACTTCACCAATAAATTCTCTGTAAATATTATTGGGCTCCACTATCAATTATTTTATATTCAATCTCAATTTTCAAATATATATATAAAGGTGTCCATTATTTACAGCCAATAAAATTTCGAAAAATGGAATTAAAATTTGGCAGGGTAGAATGAGAAGAGCGGGGCCATGAATTCGTTGGTCATGTGCGTCGCCTTAATTTCTTATCTACAACTCTTGGGATTTCTGGCCAACATTTGCAGATTTTGATTTGATGCCTCATTTCTGGGGAAAAGATAAATATATATATATATATATATATATATACATATATTTTCCCTTGGAATGTTGTGGTTTCTTTCCCTTTCACGTTTCTTCACCAATAAATAAGAGTATTAATGTATGGGTGAATATCTCCAACTTAGTGTTGCAAAAATACCCATCACACCAACCATCCCACGGTCCATCCATAGCATCTCTACTTGTCTTGTTCTATTTTCTATTTTCAACAATTTATTTGAAAAATAACCCTTTGGATGCTTTTCTGCATACATTTTGGAATAACATTGTGATACAGTGATGTATTTTTTTGAAAACAAAAAATGGGACTCAAAAATCAAAATATTATGAAATGACTACGACTAGGCCACATATAGATTAACTTGCATTATAAATTCTGTGTTTCACTAATATAAGTATAAATAGATCCAATGTGGCATGAATAGTGTGGATGCATTTGTTTAGAAAGATAGATGTGTGTGTGAACACTTTGAAACAAATATATATATATCGACTGACATACTACATGTTCAAAGCTCTGTTTTTGCTGCTATAACACAGAATTAAAGTAAAGGGCCCGACAACAAATAACTCAATTTCATTTCTCAATAGTCTACCTAAAGTTGAGATCATTCATTTATTTGGAGATTTGAACATCTTCTCTTTCTTCCTTGAATGATCCAAAAAGTAATAATTATAATGGAGATTTGACAGCATGCAACCTCTACTCATCCACTTTAAGCAATCCCTATAACTAATCGCGCCTTTTACTTTTGCTAGGAATAGGATGGATGATCAGATCATAATAACTCCACCAATCTACCCTACTGCCTACACCATTATCGATTTTCTTTATTGATTCAACATATCAATTTATACCAAGACAAAGAAACATAATTGTCTTGATACTCCCCTATCATATTTACTAATTATTTTTATGAAAATAAAAACTAGATAAAATACATTACAACAAGACTCAAAATTTAAAACACACACACGCACAAATTATGGTTATATAGGGTGAGAGATAGCACTTATAAAATTAATTCAATTCATAATAAATCAAAATTAAAAATATTATATAAAAATTAATAATTTCAAAATGGAGCAGAGAGAGGAGCATGAAAATGCATATTCGACCCGAAAAAGGGATGGGAGGGTTACCAAACTGAGAAATTTCAGGGTCTGAGTCATCTTCACCAAACAGAGCTGGGATTAGCAGAGATAAGAAAAGCAGTTCAAATATAGTCCAAGCAGCAAAAGTCATAAACAAAGTGGCCAGGCCAGGCCAAGCCAAGCCAAGGCAGGCATTCAAACTAACATGAAATTTCATCATCTAAAGACGATGGACATGTGACCGTGAGGGATATGCTGAAGGATAAAGAGATGATGGCCCAACATAAGCATGGTGGTTCCTTGTTTCTGAGTCTAATGGATGTAGGAAGCGATGGTTTGAGAATTCATCCTGCCTGAACGAAATCCCTCGCTCCTCTCGATAAACAACGCTGTTATCTGGAAAGGGGTGCCTCCTGTATGCGCTGTAGAGCTCAGAATGTGCGCTGTCTCCATATGGAACACGATGCTCCAAATATGAAGCTCGCCCATCTCTATATGAGTCGCGTCTCCCTGTGTATGGGTCTTGCCCATCTCTATAAAACTCACGTCTCTCTATGTATGGATCACGGAGCTCTACATAAGGAGCCCGTCCATCTGTATAAGGAACAGGATCACGCCTCCTTGAATAAGGGTCTACGTCATCTCTGTAAGGATCATGTCGGTCTACATGAGAATCTCGGCCACTTCTGTAAACATAACGGCGCTCCAGATGAGGGTCACGCCCATCTCTGTAATGTTCATTACGTAATATAGGTGGAACCCCCACACCTCTGTACGGATCAAGAGGTATTAGTGGACGAACATGCCTATCTCTGTTTGGGCTATGGCGCTCTTGCCCATAAGCATGTGCATCAGAAGCTCTGACGTAGACATATGAGGCAGGAACAGAAGAAGGTAGTGGTGCCGGAAGGTGTTTACGTGGTACTGCTGCCTGGGTGATAACCTTCCTTTGACGCTTACGTGGGCGCTCATGGTGTCTGGCATCCTCCCTCAATGGAAGACGCCTCTTATCACCTGTTTTCTGCCTTTCATTTTTCTCTTGGCGAATGGGTTGTTTTTCTGCTTTGAGGCTCCTGCCTGACTTTTTTGGCTGGCGCCCTTTGCTTGAAGCAGTAAACAACTTACATAATTTCTTGACCTGAGGAGGGAGCGGTCAAGTTCATTGCATGATATAGATGCAGATCACAACAGCATACTTGGAAGTATACTCCCTAAAGATACAACTACATAGATGATGTTAATATACCTGCTCTGAATTTAATTTGCCATCAAATTTGGATCTGGTAAAGTAATTGGCCTTGATAACTGCCTTGAATTTCTCCTCGGCTAATGGTAAGCAATTTTCCAAGACTTTGAATCGAACCTAATAGTAATCAGGTTCTAGTCAACATCAATCTTCATGCATGTGTCCAGGAATATCCATTTACTTACTTCATAAGTATGACAGCAGATTCACTAAGAGTCTAAGACTCATTCTAAGCTAATGATGACACACGAATTAGAGTTTCATACGCAACTTCCATCAAGATAAATCTTATCCCAACTTTGAATGTGAAACTACTGGAATAAATATTTTAAAATAAGGCAGGGAAAATAGCAAACCACTTCCCACCATAATAACCTCATAACTTAATCTCTAATGAAGAAGAAAACAGGTTCATGGTCTGAAAATCTTCAAATAAATCTGGCAGGCAAAGGTTTCATGTCCCTAATCAAACAGAGATACATTGAAGTGATGTCTGGTACTAAGTGAATACCCTATCTAGGCAGAGGAAAAGTGTATTACACTGATACTTTCCACTGTAAGCTTGTTTCTAACAAAAAAAAGAAACAATAGTCATGGTCCATGTATATTCACATAAGTTCTGATTTTGAAGGTTTTAGCAAATTTACATTATTTATAAATGAATGGATGAGAATCAACTGAGCATTACAGTCAAAGATAATTTTCATTTAGAGATTGGTTCTTTCGCATACTACCAACGTGCCTATCTGTATGACCTTTCTCTCACAAAATTACCCACCAATCACAAAATGGTAAAGAATAATATACACATATCATAGCATATCAAAAAGCATAACAATTCATTCAAAGCCACAGACAAACCTGAGATGGAAACTGTTGTTTGAAGGCCTTGGGTTCGATATTGTAACCGCCTGGTCCTGCAGCCTTATAAATTCCATACATCAATTTTAAGTCGACATCATATAGAAAGAGTCGCATACCAGTATAAATCTTTTCAACAATATTTTTCTTGTTCTCTGGCAGACCAAGAACCTTATACTTATGGCAATCTTTCTTCGTCTCAGAACTACACATGAAAATCATCCCCATGCTCTCCACTCTCTTCTTCACTTTTCTCTGGCGTGATGATTCTGGCTTATCTTGAGAATCCACTTTTTTCAGCTTACTTGCTTGCACCTTTTTCTTTGCGGTTCTTCCATTACGTTTCTTGTTGTTCTTCGATTTCTTGTTGTTCTTCGATCTGGATTCTGATTTTTCTATGCCATCCTCCTTAACTTCCCCTTCATCTTTTGCCTTGGCTTCCATTGCCACTTGTTTTGTATTTTCTTTTTCATCTTGGTTATTTGCTTCATCATTTTCTTTTTTTATTTCTTCTTCTCCACTAACTTCATCATCTTCTGTTGCCTCTTCCCCACTAACTTCAGCAACGCCATCATCTTCGTCTGAGGCCTCTTCCTCACTATCATCATAGTCATCAAGAACTCTTTCTTCATTTTTGTGCTCAAAAGGTTCTTCCTCACCCTCAAACAGCATATTTTGATCATCTATTTCATCATCCGGAAAAGTATTTTCCTCAAACTCAGGCATAATTGGATCTTCATTGTCTACCTCTGGCACTTCTTCGCCTTTTCCAAGTAGTTCCCCAAGATTCTCATTGCATGCCTCGTCAGCAACCAAACCTACACCGTTATCCAATTGGGTATCCTCATTGGGCTTGACCACATCAACTGTCAGCAAATCAGATTGCGTCTCAGCTATTTCATCATTTGCAAAAGTATTTTCCTCAAACTCAGGCATACTTGGATCTTTATTGTCTACGTCTGGCAGTTCTTCCCCTTTTCCATGTAGTTCCTCAAGATTCTCACTCCATGCCTTGTCAGTAACCAAACCTACACCATCATCCAATTGAGTATCCTCATTGGGCTTTACCACATCAACTGTCAGCAAATCAGACTGCATCTCTGCAAAACCATTTTCAGCTGCTTCCTCCTCTTCAAGAGTTATATTGGAGCTTGCAGCCATTTTCTTACCTCTGGTAGCCACCATTTTCAGCCTTTATATCCAGAAGCACAAGTCAGAAATATCCTTTGCTCAAAAAATGAATAAGTGAGGAAAGAAAAAAAAGATACTAGAGTTCCAAGCATAATGTCAGAAATTACATCAACCAAATGATTTGGTAACTGCTGTTTTTTCATTGAGGACTCATTCTGTCTATATTCAGAGCATGGGGCAGATAGCTGTTTTTTAGCCTTTGGGTCTGATGAAACATTAAATCCATTCATGCGCTTAACAATTAAACGAAATAACGTGAGTAATTAGCTCTATCTAGCCCAAACTATGCCCACTTCTCAATTTTATCCCAGACAAGAACCAAGTCTCTATCATGATCTTTGGTCAACCTAAGCATATCAGTTACAGTGTTTAATCCAATAATCACCAGCATATGTACAACAAAAGTAATGGGTTTGGAAATTCGAACATCATCCAAATAAACAAATCATACTTTATTTCTACAATCATAAAATAAATCACAGATTAAATTCAACTAAACCACAGAGGGCAAAATGAAAAAAGAAAAACATTTCCGATAAATTTCCAAAAATAAACCGCAGATTGAATTCAACTTAATCTAAAAGGGCAAATGGTAAAAAAATCCGAGAAATACCCCAAAAACAAATCGCATAATGGATTCAATTAAACCGTGAAGGGTAAAACGAAAAAAAAACAAATTCCGAGAAAAAACCCCAATTCAGCGAAATCAAACCAAAACTTCAAACTCTAATTACTCGCCAATCCAACGCCACAAATTCCTATCGACGGATGCACAGTAAGATTGGTTCCAATTCATGCATGATCGAAAAAATTCCGAGAAAAATCCCAAATTCAGCAAAATTCAACCAAAACTCCAAACCCTATTTACTCGCCAATCCAAGGCCACAAATTCCTACCGAAGCACAATTAGATTGGTCCCAATTCATGCTTCCCCCAGACCAAAAAAGAAAGGGAAAAAATAAAGAGAGAGAAGAAAACGCACTTAATTCTTGAAAAACTGAAGTGGATCAATTACAGAATAATTAAGTGGAAGCAATTATCAGTTAAAGGAGAATTCTCACCAAGAGTTTGAAGTGGGCAGAAAGATAGTTCGGTGCGCTCCCTAAATTGGTGAGAGGGGGAAAAGGGGGATCAGGTTTTACGGCACATACACGGCATCAACCTTGAATTTATGTGTACAATATTCATTATTATTTACCTCTCACTCAAAATAGCCCCTATACCATTTACTTGTGTTACAATATAAATATTAATTACAATTTCTTTTTATAAATATGAATTTCATAAATAATTTATATCTATATCTTTTTTTAAATAAAATAATATATCTATATCTATACTTCAAATAATAATCCCATCGAGAAAATTTTTCACAAAAAATAAATTTTACCAAAAACAATTATATTAAAACTTTAAATTATAATTAATAACTATTTCATTGGATATATAATATATAAATAAATATTATTATTGCTCATTACAAAAAATTTTAATTGTTGACAAATACTAGATTTATATACTGATTATATATAAAGAGCGTTATAGTGGCGTGGCAACCACCTCCCAGATGTGAAATAAGACTAAATATGGATATTTTATTAATTGATTTTACGGTTCATATTAAAAAAAATTCAAAATTTTTTTTGTTGCATATATATAAACGAAAAGTTGCATATAAGGGTATTTCAGTCTTTAAGTCATAAATTAAATCTTCCATGTTTTTAAATTACGAAAATCTAGGGTGGTAGTTGCAGCATTTACAATTTTAGAAGATTTAACCCACCCCATATTTAGTTTATACCCAACAAAATTCAACCACCATTTTTTACAGTGGTCGTGTGTGGTGAAGACGCGCCGTCACTAGCCGAACCGACGAAAAAAAAACGACGACGACAATAGGTTCGACAAGTTGAATACGTTCATTGCGTGTTCAGAAACAACATTCTACTGCTTTTTTTCGTTTTGATTTATTTCTGCAAATATATTTTGAAGAACAAACTAAATGGAAAGGGATAAATGTGTACAGTTTTAGGTTTGTTTATGTTAATTTTGTGTATTAACAACTTTTAAGACTTCAATTTTGCATAATTTGTTGTTTTTTTCTGGGTTCATCGAATATTACATACACCGAAAGGCCGGAAAATTGAAGTAACCTCCAACGCCGTCGAGATTTAAGATATGGTTTTGGGTTTGTTTATGTTAATTTTGTGTATTAACAACTTTTAAGACTTTGATTTTGCATAATTTGTGTTTTTTTTTTTTGGGGGGTTCATCAAAGATTACCTACACCAGAAATTTGAAGTCAACCTCCAACGCCATCGAGATTTAAGGAATGGGCATAACGAATATTGACAGTAATTTTTCTATTAACGCGATAATTTCCACTTGTTGATATTATACTGCAAAAAAATTGTAGATTTTTTGTTAGTTTTACATGTGTGGTATGCAAAAAAAAATACCATGTAGGGATTGCTATAAAACATTTAGACTTATTCAACAAGTAGCAGAATAACTTGAAATCAATATATGCAATATATAAAATAAATTTATTGACAAAATGTGTCTGTATATATGCAAGTCTTGGTTTATTTTTTTTAATTTTTTAATTAATAATTTTTTATCTCTTGTTGTTATACGAGACTTTTTGTGATTGAAATGTCATCTTATCTTTCAATAAATGAAAGCCAAAACTTTTATGTTTAATTTATTGACAGAGTTAACATAATAGTATTATATGCAACATCTATATAACTGTATTATATATTTTTAGAACTTCAACTGCAATATAATGAAAGATGTGTGTGTAGATTTTAAATTATTTTCATGTACATACAAATGCAACACATTTGTACTTCTAATACAACAAATGTGTATTTCTGATACAATATTTTTCAGCTTATAATGAGAATGAGACTTTTCTGAGATTGAAATGTCATTTTATCTCTCAATAAATGGTAGCCAAACCTTTCATGTTTAATTTATTGACATAGTTGACATAATAATATTATATGCAACATCTGCATAATTGTATTGTATACTTTTAGAACTTCAACTGCAATATAATGAAAGTTGTGCGTGTGTAGATTTTCAATAATTTTCATGTACATACAAATAAAACACATTTGTACTTTTAATCCAACAAATGTGTACTTCTGATGCAACATATTTCTGCTTCTAATGTATGTTATTTTTATAATATGAAAGTTTTGCATACATGAATAAAGATTTATTGAATAACATATGAATTATTTGATTACCTAGCTAAAATATTTCGAAATAGATTTAAATTATATTAATATATGCAAAAAATATATGCATATGTTTTTTGAGCTTCTACTGCAATAAATTGAACTATAAAAAATAACAGATAAATGCGTGTATTTGAGTTTTTTTTACATGTTCTTTTTATTTTTACAACTTAATAATTGAGTTGGCAACATACATCATATAAATTATTTGCTTATATTAATAAAATATGTTGAAAGATGTTTACATGATATTGTTATATGCAACAAAAATGTAACTGTACTATATGTTATTTGTTCTCCTACTGCTATACAAGATTTTCAAAAAATAGTGACAAATGCGTATGTTTACTAGTTGATTACTGTTAATGTATGCAACAAATATATACTTTTAGTTCATGTTATTTTTACTTTTGATGCTCTATAAGTATTTCAAAAACAATCATCATTTGAATAAATGTTATTTGTTGTCTATATATATGCAAAATCCACTTTGCATTTAATTTAATAAAATGATATCTTATAACCTACTGCTACAAATATGAACAATTACTGTACGTTTTATTTAAATTTAATACAATAATATTCTATTGAATACAACATGCATATAAGTTATTTAATAACACAACTGCTATTATAATTTTTCAAAAATTATTTGCTATATCTCTGATTATGCATTCACAATACAAATCATATGCAATTACATAAAAATATTAATGTGTTGAAGTTTGGTTAAATAATGTGATGCAAAACGTGACATACAAATCGTCCTTCTTGTTCCTGATACATTTCGACATCTCCTCACCTTCGAACTTAACATACAAATCGACCATCTCTTTACTGAAATGAGGCTGCATCCCCTCACCTTTGAATTTCCTCACTTGTTTTGGTTTGGTGATACCTTGATCCAAAATAATTAAAAAAAAATTCACAACCTTCAATTTCCCTTAGCAATCGAGTTGTAACACTTACAAACGAATGACAATGTTGGCTCACCTTAGAGCTGATTCCACCAAATGTTAATATTTGGGCATAACGAATATTGATAATAATTTTTAAATTCTCGCGATAATTTCCACTTGTTGATATTTTACTGCAAAAAATTTGTAGAATTTTTGTTAGTTTTACAGGAATTGTATGCAAAAAAAAAAACCGTTTAGGGATTGCTATAAAACATTTAGATATATTCAACAGAGTTACAGAATAACTGGAAATCACTATATACAATATATAAAATAAATTACTTACAAAATTAAACAACGGTTGTCAAAACATATACGTTCTAGAAATTGGGGGTGATGAGGAGTTAAGAGTATAGTTGGGCTCGAGTTTAATTAAAAAACTCTAAGTTCAAACTTAACTCCGAAAACCTAAACCTAGCCGAAAATTTTCTTGATCTCTGTTTTCTGGGCAAACGTCAATGAGGTTGGAAAAATAACCACAAACTTGACATACAAATCGCCCTTCTTGTTCCTCACACATTCGACATTTCCTCACCTAGGAACTTGACATACTAATCGACCATCTCTTTACTGAAATGAGGTTACATCCCCTCACCTTTGAATTTCCTCACTTGTTTTGGTTTTGTCATACCCTGATCCAAAATAATTAAAAAAAAACTCACAACCTTCAATTTTCTCTTAACAATCGAGTTGTAACACTTACAAACGAATGAGAATGTTGGCTCACCTTGGAGTTGATATCCACCAAATGTTCATTATTGAGCATAACGAATATTTACAGTAATTTTTAAATTCTCGCGGCAATTTCCAATTGTTTATATTCCACTGCAAAAGATTTGTAGATTTTTTGTTAGTTTTAGGGTTTAGGGTTTAAATTCTCGCAGCAATTTCCACTTGTTGATATTCTCGCGGCAATTTCCACTTGTTGATATTCTACTTTTGATTCAACATATTTTTGCTTCTAATGAAACTTTTCTGAGATTGAAATGTCATTTTATCTCTCAATAAAAGGCAACTAAACTTCCATGTTTAATTTATTGGAAGAATTGTACTGTATATTTTTAGAATTTCAACAGCAATATAATGAAAGTTCTGCGTGTGTAGATTTTCAATTATTTTCATGTACATACAAATGCAACACATTTGTACTTCTAATGCAATAAATGTGTACTTTTGATGCAACATATTTCTGCTTCTAATGAGACTTTTCTGAAATTGAAATGTCATTTATCTCACAATAAATGGCAGCCAAAACTTTCATGTTTAATTTATTCACAGTGTTGAATAATAGTATTATATGCAACATCTATATAATTGTACTGTATATTTTTAAAACTCCAACTGCAATATAATGAAATATGTGTGTGTGTAGAGTTTCATTTAGTTTCATGTACATACAAATGCAACACATGTGTATTTCTAATACAACAAATGTGTACTTCTGATGCAACATTTTTCTGCTTCTAATGTATAGTATTTTTATAATATGAAAAAATTGCATACATGAATAAAGATTTATTGAATATCATATGAATTATTTACTTACATAGCTAAATTATTTCAAAATTTATTTAAATTATATTAATATATGCAAAAAATATATACATGCACTGTATGTTTTTGGAGCTTTTACTGCAACAAAATGAACTGTAAAAAATAACAGATACATGCGTGTATTTGAGTTTCTTTTACATATTTTTTTTACTTCTACAACTTAATAATTGAGTTGGCAGCATACATCATATAAATTATTTGCTTATACCAATAAAATATGTTGAAAGATGCTTACATGATATAGTTATATGCATAAAAAATTATATATTTTTTAAAAAAATAGTGACAAATGCGTATGTTTACTAGTTGATTAATGTTAATGTATGCAACAAATATGTACTTTTAGTTCATGTTATTTTTACATTTAATGCTCTATAAATATTTCAAAAACAATCATCATTTGAATAAATGTTATTTGTTGTCTATATATATGCAAAATTCACTTTGCTTTTAATTTAATAAAATGATATCTTATGACCTACTGCTACAAATATTAACAATCACTGTACGTTTTATTTAAATTTAATACAATAATATTCTATTGAATACAACATGCATATAAGTTATTTAATTTAATAACACAACTGCTATTATAATTTTTCAAAAATTATTTGCTATATCTCTGATTATGCATTCACAATACAAATCATATGCAATTACATAAAAATATTAATGTGGTTAAAGAATGTGACGCAAAACGTGACATACAAATCACCCTTCTTGTTCTTGACAAGTTCCGGCATCTCCTCACCGTGAAACTTGACATACAAATCGACCATCTATTTATTGAAATGAGGCTGCATCCGCTCACCTTTGAATTTCCTCACTTGTTTTGGTTTTGTGATACCCTGATCCAAAATAATCAAAAAAAATTCACAACCTTCATTTTCACCTTAACAATCGAGTTGTAACACTTACAAATAAATGACAGTGTTGGCTCACCTTGGAGCTGATTCCACCAAATGTTAATCATTGGTCATAATGAATATTGACAATAATTTTTAAATTCTCGCAGCAATTTTCACTTTTTGATATTCTACTGCAAAAAATTTGTAGAATTTTTGTTAGTTTTACAGGAATTGTATGCAAAAAAATATTGTTTAGGGATTGCGATAAAACATACATATGGACTTATTCAACAGAGTTACAGAATAACTTGAAATCAATATATGCAATATATAAAATAACTTACTTACAAAATTAAACAACAGTTGCCAAAACATATACGTTCTAGAAATTGGGGGTGATGAGGAGTTAAGAGTATAGTTGGACTCGAGCACTTCAGCACCAAGAAACGTATTCTGTTGAGTGTTGAGCAAGAGGCTATAATGGCACAGCAAGAAAATCAAGGTAGGCTGGAAATGGAGAAACTGGAAAAAATGGAGGATAGGGTGCGACTCATGGAGGCGAATCTCTTCCAGACGGCAAATTATATCTTTGTTTTTCAAGGTGTTATTCTTGGTGCTACTGTAAGTTCTTCTCTCAAATGTAGAGACGTGTGGATTCCTCTTTCTCTCACGTTTGTAAGCGCTATCATCAACTCGTGCTTCTTCTTTGTCATCGTTCAAAAGTACAACGAGTACTTGGTTAGGCTGGAGATAGCAGCTAGGGATTTCCATATTGCGGTATTGGGGGACCAGGAGACCGAAATCGCAGTCGAAGCCGTCGCCCGCCATTTTGAGCAAAAGAAGCGTAATAGGAATCGTCTCATCTGTTTCTTCATGATTCTCTTCTTTATATTTGCATTAATCAATGTTGTTGCGCCGATAACGGTTATGTGTTTCCGTTAGAGTTTGGAGAAGGTCAAGGGGGCGAAAGGTGCGGACTTAGAAGTAAAAGAGTGTTTGAGGGTCTAAGGTGTTTCAGTTTATTACTTAAATGAAGTGTTATTACACAAGCATATGCCTGGATCTGTTCAAATTAGTAATGAAATATGTAATATTTTAATGTTGTTTATTTTAATGTTTCTTTCACTAAAAAAAAAGAGTATAGTTGGACTCGAGTTTAATTTAAAAACTCTAAGTTCAAACTTAACTCCGAAAAACTAAACCTAGCCAAAAAATTTCTTGATCTCTGTTTTCTCGGCATCCGTCAATGAGGTTGGAAAAATAACCACATACGTGACATAAAAATCGCTCTTCTTGTTCCTGACACGTTCCGACATCTCCTCACCTAGAAACTTTACATACTAATCGACCATCTCTTTACTGAAATGAGGTTGCATCCCCTCAACTTTTAATTTCCTCACTTGTTTTGATTTTATGAAACCCTGATCCGAAATAATTAAAAAAAATTCACAACCATCAATTTCCCCTTAACAATCGAGTTGAAACACTTACAAACGAATGAGAATGAGCCAATGTTGGCTCACCTTGGAGCTGATATCCACCAAATGTTTATCATTGGGCATAACAAATATTGACAGTAATTTTAAATTCTCGCGGCAATTTCCATTTTTTTTATATTCTACTGCAAAAAAATTGTAGATTTTTTGTTAGTTTTAGGATTTAGAGTTTAAATTCTCGCGACAATTTCCACTTGTTGATATTCTCGTGGCAATTCTCGCGGCGATTTCCACTTGTTGATATTCTACTTTGATGCAACATATTTTTGCTTCTAATGAGACTTTTCTGAGATTGAAATGTCATTTTATCTCTCGATAAAAGGCAACTAAACTTTCATGTTTAATTTATTGATAGAGTTAACATATTATATGTAACATCTATATAATTGGACTGTATATTTTTAGAACTTCAACAACAATATAATGAAAGTTCTGCGTGTGTAGATTTTCAATTATTTTCATGTACATACAAATGCAACACATTTGTACTTCTAATGCAACAAATGTGTACTTTTGATGCAACATATTTCTGCTTCTAATGAGACTTTTCTGAGATTGAAATGTCATTTATCTCTCAATAAATGGCAGCCAAAACTTTCATGTTTAATTTATTGACATAGTTGCCATAATAATATTATATGCAATATCCATATAATTTTACTGAATGTTTTTAGAACTTCAACTACAATATAATGAAAGTTGTGCGTGTGTAGATTTTCAATTATTTTCATGTACATACAAATGCAACACATTTGTACTTCTAATGCAACAAATGCATACTTTTGATGCAATGTTGGAGGAGAGACAGAGAGCTGAAAAGAGAATCCGAGAAGCCAAGGGTTGATAAAACTGCAACTACATCATGGGGGCGGGGAGCTTGATATTAATATACCGTTATAATGGCAAGTACAGGGAGCATTGAGTCAGTAGAATTCAATCTATGATCATTTGTTGGATTGATGACTCAGGTAACTAACACTATTAATCGTGTTGTTATTGGTTCGGGAAAAGTTTTTATGTGATGTATATAAGTAAATCTTGCCTTCTCATATATAGTCAGCACTGCCACTATATTCTATTTTACATCACACTCGCATTTTCTTATATATGTAATTATTAAAATCATAAAAGAAGATGCTCTTTTTTGTGCCCAATGGTTTTGCTTATGCTAGAAATATCTACTTGCGCGGCTGATAAGCTCGTATTTTGCCTCACTTATCACGTTGTTTTCTTATTGT
>JAPKLW010000001.1:1994489-2023172 GCA_026898455.1 Plectranthus barbatus
GTTCAAAGGAACAGTCACGACTTCTTCCACAGATGGAATCTGAGCTAATGGAGCACATGGATGGAAAGATCTTTGAGTTAGCTTTCCAACGCAACTGGAATCGGGTCAATCGGAGTTCGGGAGCGAAAGTTATGGCCAAAACCGTGAGACTGCGCAGACCAGAGAACTTGTGTCGAGCGACAGGATTTCTGTCGACCGACAGGATTCCTGTCGATCGAAATTATTTGTGTCGGTCGACAGGCGCGCCGGAAAGGCAGTTTTTGGCCCAAATTGGAGATTTTTCCTTCCCAAATCATTACCTTTTGAAGATATACTTTCTCCCCCTATAAATATGACTTATTAGGCTCGAAAATAATCTCTCTTTACCTTTAGTTTTCAGTTTTCAACTTTATTTTTCAGCATTAAACTCTTTATTCCTAGTACTCTTTATTTTATTGTTGCAATTGGATTCAAGTACTTCAAGATTCCTATTTCTTTAATGATTCAAGTAAGTTTCTTTACATCTTTTGCAATGTTTGTTTCAATTATGTTAGGCTAGAACCCTTAACAGGTTCTAGGGTTTTCTCCATCCTTTTTGGCATGTGTTAATTCAATTAATTCCAACCCTAATTAATTGGTTCAAATTCTATGTTTTTGATTTTAAAATCTATTTTCAATTGAAGGATCGAGAGATGAAAATTGAATTAGGCTTATAGTTATTAATTTGAGACCGAGAGGAGATAATTAATAATAGGAAAATAGAATTTTGATACAACTGTTTTCTGTCTCAAAAAGAAGAATTAGTTGTAGGGTTTTCAAATCTGTATCTTTATTGAGATTGACTAGTTTGTGTTCTTGAGACCGAGAGGTAAAATTCACTTTCTAGTAATCTAGGTTTTAATTGCCCAACAAAGGAATTAATTCCAATTTAACAGATTTCCCACCTTAATAATTATTTTGGGTTTGGATTGATTGTTTATACATGTTGGATTGGATTGGTTGATTTCCCTAGAATCTGTGCTTTTTATTATTGAATTTTATTCCCAAAGTTATTTCTATTTTGAAAAACAAAAACCCTCTTCAAATTTGGATTCACTCAAACAAAGAATAGATAAACTATGCCAGTACATGAGATGATTTCGTCGCACTATCCCTGTGGGTTCGACTAGCCTTCGGGTTATTACAAATTTATTTGCTTAACCGCTTTACTGCAGTTATCAGCGGCTTAGTGTTTTTGTGCGGTGATAAATGGTGCAAATGCTTATTTTTATATAGTGCATTTTGATTAAAATGTAGCATTTTTTGAAATCCGGCGTAATATCTCGCATGACTCACTCCTGCTTAAATATGAGACTTGATTATAAATGCCTGTAAACGTATCTATTAGAATAAGAATGGGAATATTCCATTCGATGGTTATCGACATTTTTATTAGAATTATGTTAAAGTTGATTAAAAAGCGCAGTTTTAATAAAAAATCTCAAATCACTTCAAAATTCGAAAAAGAAGTTTGTCTTTTACATAAGCTCTTTATGGTTGTGCATACATATGGAGCGCAAAATTGTCAATTGATAAATATTAAATAGTTTTGAACCATAAATATGCTTTTTATTTAATTTCATAAAATAATATTATGAACTTCAATCTCTTTTTTTTTTTAAAGAGTAAAAGCCGCAAATTAATGAATTAAACAAGTTCGGCATGGGCCGCAAACATGCGCTGCAGTGCTACATCATGAGGGGTTGAAAATTCAACAACCCTTTTACGAGTGCAGACAAGATTTGCAATCTTATGCGCCAAGAGATTATGGAATCTAGGAACCCACACAAAACACAAATCTTCAAAAGTCTGGGCAATATAATGGTGCCAAGAGATGTTCTGGGAATTTTTTTATTCTTGAGCATGAAAATCACCCTTGATTGTCCATCTCGACGCAAATCCTCGTATGGCCCTCATGCTTGGCACGCATGATTCCATCAAGGCAAGCCATAGCTTCTCCCAACTCAATATTCTCACAATTATGCACAAACCTCAAGAAGATGTTGGTAAGAATGCCACTGCTACTTCTAAAAACTCCAGCAAGCCCAACCTCAAATGAGTCAAGAGAAGCATCAGAGTTCAACTTAACATAATTTGTATGAGTGGGCGTCCAAGTGGGGTAGGAAGTAAAACCTGATCAATAATTTTAGCAACTTTATTGGCAACCTGGTATTGCAAGATGCATGAGGTTGCAATGGCAAAACATTCCTGTGCAGGGAGCAATCTTTGTTGGTAAAGCAGTAGGTTGTGGGACTTCCACAAAATCCATAAAAGGTCATGAAATTATGATTATTGTTGTGGTGTACTAAAATAATTGGTTTATTTTAAGTCTAGAATTTGAGTCCAATGAATTAGTTCGGTTAAGATTCACATATAAGTACTATATCTCTCCGGTAACAATGATTTTTGGCAGTGGTGTGAAAGGACCGATGTTGGTCCCGGATTATCAGGGTATAACTTGGCAGCGGAAAAAGTGGTTAATTGTTTCTTGCACTCTGCTGGTTACTCAGCTGACTGGGACCTTGTCAGCTGGTAAGTCAACTTGCACTCTGCGTACTCAGCTGACTGGCGACTGGCTCGTCAGCTGGTAGCTCAAGACTTAGAATATTTTTAGCCTTGTTTACACAGTTATATCAGTTTTCAGATATACACCAGCACTTGGGTGCTGGGTTTTAAATCAGTATGAAATGCAGAAAGCTGATAAAAGACAAAGGATTTATAGTGGTTCGATCAACTGATCTACTTCCACTCTCCAGTCGTAGCACTGGAAATTCACTATAGAGTAATCAGGTACAAGTTGCCTACGATCTATCTCTAGCTGGTGCGACCCTTGTCCACCACTTCGCTAGATCAACCGCTCCCGGTCTTGATTCCTTCTTCAACTCTGATCAGTTGGTGGAGTGCGAGCACGTCACTTCAACCTCCACAGCTTCACTGGGTGTTTAGTTCTCCCAAGAACGAATCTTCTCAATACGGCAAAAGCCCGTAATAACTCAAGTGCTGGCTGGCACAAGAGCTGCTGTGAACTTCCTCAGAAGAGAAAGAACACCAAAGAGATCAGTAACTTACAAGCTGGAAGCTTGAAGTCTCGTGTTTGATAAATCAACACACGGATAGCCTTTAGAAAGGCCTCGAAAGTGTTCTGCTTGCTTGCAATAAAGTTTCTGACTTTCGGTAGTTGAGCGAGAGAGAAGAGTATTGAATGTTGATGGATCCCAGGTATTTATAGCCGAGGGATCCGATTCAAATCTTCTAGCCGTTTGGACACATCCGGAAAAGGTCTCTATCCTCGCATGTCCTTCAGACGGCGGCAGGTAGGAATTTCCGGAAAGCGCCATGCTTTTGTCCACTTTATCTGACATTGATCTCTTTATGTCAGAACGGCACTATTCGTCAGTACGAGGAATCGGAACTGGTGTCTTGAACTGATAGACTTTAAGGTATCCTCCCTTAAAGTCATACTTTGTCAGTTTATTCCTCAGACGAATCTTCTTTTTGTCTCTAAGACTCTGGGAGAGAGAATCTGGAATTCTGCTGGTAACATCCGACTGGTAGATCATTCTGGTGATCTTGTGCTGACAGTCTCTGCTGGTGACTTTGCGCTGGCACAATCTAAGTCTACCAATATCTCTGATGCTAACCTTTTCTTGGAATCTCCCATGACTGGTGGCTTCACCGCTGGTGAATAGTGTCAGTGAGAACACGTATTCTGCTGGTAGGATTTGTCAGCCGCCTGCTGGTGAAATCCTTCCCAACTGGTGAACAGTAGTCAGTCATTAGCTCTTTCTCATGCTGATGAACAGTGTCAGCACGAGACTTTGTCAGCCGCCTTCGGATGAGACTTTCCCAACTGGTGAACAGTAGCCAGTGGTAAGCACTTCTCATGCTGGTGAACAGTGCCAGCATGAGTCTTTGATCAGCTGCGACTTACAACTCAAAAGACCTAAACAGGACTTTACATTTGAGAACTAGAGCTATCTAGAGACAACTGACGCTGGTAGGACTTAGGATTTGATCCACCAAAACACCAAAACTAGAATCTAAACAAGTAGCTACTGGGGAAAGGAAACTTAGCCAAATTTTCCAACAACCGATCCAAGCCAAAAATTGGCGTCAACTCAACTCGATATTAACAAATGTGGTGGTTCGAGTGGAACCCATCTCGAGCTGGCCTAACAAACGTGTTCGTTTCAAATTGGTGTCTTCTCTTCAAGAAATCATGTCTAAAGAGTGTTCTAATAGAGACTATTAGTATCTTTCACCTAATAATCTATATATATATTAAAACAAAACCGGGGACAAATATGTAAAATATCATAAAATAACTAAATTATAGTTGATATAACAACCATAAAATAACTAAAATACATGTATAAATATATTGTAATAGATATTCCCAAATCTTTTAACTTTCTTTTTAATTCTTCAATGATATAACCGTATAATTTTTTTTTCTATTTAGTTATTTATAATGTACAAATTATTTAAATCTATCTATATATTGGTAAAAATCTAATTATTTCAAGCAATTCTAAAAGTCAAAATCTAAACGTATTCAAAAAATAATTGTATGATAACCTAATCCTTTTAAATAGTATTGTATATATGAAATTAGTCCCAAAAGTTTCTATATATAAAAAAAACAATTCAAGTTTATTTAAACCCTAATCGCAATCAATAATTACGTAACTATCAACCAATAAATATCTTTTAGATTGAATAATGACTTTATAATAATATAAAAATAACAATTATAAATTTTAATATAATTAAATAATATCATTTTAATTTATTTCTACAAATGAATAAAGAAGATGAACACGACCATGACTTATTTTATTGTTGAGCATTTAATTAAAAAAATTACATTGCTAAAATCTTAGGATATATTTAAATTTTTTTATATTAATTATGATTGAATTAGAATTAATTTACAATCTTATTAAATTAAAATATCGACTTACATACAATATCTAAAAAGATTTAGAGGTATTATAATAATAATAATAATAATAATAATAATAATATTTATTCGTTTTAGATTTACAAATCATTCAAATATATATCATATATTCTATCCATCTAAACAAATACTATAGAAGTTTGTTAACAAAATATTTGTTTTGGTTGAAATTTAGAATCAATTTACAATCTCATAACAAAAAATTTGATATTAATGACAACTATTATATTAATATTTAAAATTCGTAAGACATTTATAAAAATAATATAAATATTTTATTTCTTAATATTAGATATACATTACGTAGGATTATATATCACATTATATTTTATGATTTCATTAAAAGATTTGTTTTATTTATATACCAATTAAACTTCTATAAGTTAGTGATAAATTATTAGTTTCATTTATTCTTTCAATCAAAGTTTTATCATTCACCACAAAATATTTTAATTGTTTTCATCATGTCGCAATCTCATTTTAGTGTGATAAGTCACATTAATGGAGTTAGCCATACTAGGATAGATATTATTCTGAAGTTGAGAGTTGTTCATTCCTACTCTCAGTCCATGTTCGGGAATCCTAATGTTGTAAGTTCGTACGAGTTTGTTTTTCATGATCGAGCAGAAGACTGTATACATGGTACAATTAGACGTTAAGATTATGAGAGGTTTGACAATTCATTGATCAAAGGTGAATTATATGCTATTCGTAATATTCAAGTAGATGAGAATTAAATGAAGTTCAAAACATGCAACAATCCGTACAAGTTTGTGAGTCATGCTAAGACTCAAATTGCAATAATTAAGCGAGATGACTTTCCATATCAGAAGTTTGTTTTTAGGCCATTTTCAACACTACGAGATTTGTCCAAACTCGATGACACAATGTTATTCAGTTTGTATTTATTTATTCTACATATAAATTAATATTCTTTTTGTTTAATTTCATAATCTCTAACATATAATGTTTTGAATAGATATTAATGGAAGAGTTGTTTATACAGGCATTCCGAGACCTACAGGAACAAATGATCGTATTTCAAAAATATTAAAATTAAAACTTGAGGATCATGTATCCGTTTTACTATGGAATAGAGCGGTACAAGTAATTGGACAAACAACTGTTGAACTAAAATCGAAGTAAAATGATGTACTCCTAAATATTTTTAACTTAGTCTAATTATTTTTTTAAAATCTGAAATAGTATCTCATTAGATTTTTTATTCCTTTCTTCGTGCGATTTGATTTCTTCTTCCTTCTTTGTTCGATTTGATTTATATTTCTTCTGTCGATCAGATTTTTTTTCTTTGTTTCAAGATTTCGCATTTGTGTTCGGTCTCGACTTTGTTTATTATGCATGAATATAGTTTAAAAAAATTTATTTTATTTAGATCGACGTTCATTTTTACTATTATATTGTGCATCTTTAGTGTTAACTTTGTGCATTTTTGTATCTTACAGGTTCATTTATTCCAAACTGTGTTGATGAGATGAAGCATTTTAAGGGCAGAGTTTTTAGAACTGTTGATGTTGGTATTGAGTTTTATAGAGACTACGATCGTGTTGTTGCTTTGAAGAAGAAGTTGTTTAATTTTTTAAATTCATATTTATGTAAAAATGGAGTCAATCGGGCTAAAAATGAAGTAAATTGGGCTAAAAATGAAGTAAATTGGGCTTAAAATGCAGGTTGCTGTTTGTGTTTGAGTATTTTTACAGTTTTAGCCTGTAAAGGCTAAAACTGCAGGATATTGGGGCAAAAATGCCGCATTTTTCAATTTGCTGAGAATGAATCATGTCCGTCGATTTGATGAGATGGACGCGCGAGATCTATTCTTATTTCTCATAGTAACTTCTATTCTCACCTGATCACTACCATATATATATATATATATATATATATATATTCCTAATTTAATTACTTATGTGTTTGTAGCTTGGTCAAAATTCTTAATTGCCAACGGATATTGAAAACTTACAAAATAGAGAAATTTTGTTTAATCTTCAACAAAAAATTGAATCATCTACTAATTGTTTCAATGTGGTTGGTGTTCTTTTGGATACTGATATGATAGTTGGCTTGAATAAACTGTCAAAAAGGTATTATTATTATTATTATGAAAAAATTTTGTATGATTTTTTTTTTTGTATGATTTAAGTTGATGAACCTAATTTATTGTCAATATTAGAGAATTCTGAATTTTGTGATACGGATGAAGTGACTGCATTCAATCCAATTTTTTTGGATGAAGATGATGAGGATGAAGGGACTGCAGATGAATAATGTTATGTGTACGATACAATCATGGAAAAGATTGAATCTAATGATGTCGCGGTATTATTTGTGTATGGTTATGGTGGTACGGGAAAAAAATTTATTTGGAGGATTTTATGTGCTGCAATAAGATATCAAGGTCACATAATTCTAAATGTTGCTTCAAGTGGAATAGCATCTTTGCTGTTGCCTGGTGGAAGAACTACTCACTCGAGATTTTCCATTCCACTGATTCCTAATGAACTTTCAACTTGCAACATAAAACAAGGAACTCCATTAGGTGAATTGATTGTCAATTGTAAGCTTATTATTTGGGATGAGTCTCCTTTGATGCACAAGTATTGTATTGAAGCTCTTGATCGAACCACAAAGGATCTAATGTGGTTTAAGAATAGCTTATCATGCAAGCAACCATTTGGAGGAAAAATAATGGTTTTTGGAGGTGATTTAGATAAACATTTCATGTTATACCAAAGGGAAAGAGGTAAGAGATTGTCAATGTCACTATCAATTCATCATATCTATAGAAGGATGCAAGAGTTTAAGGTTGACGAAAAATATGCGGCTCCGAAATATAAGCTCTGAAGTTGAAGCCTCTGAATTAAAAGCATTCTCAGAGTGGGTTGCGTCAATTGGAGATGGTGATATGAGTGACGACAATGATAGAAAAGGAATGTTAAAATACCAGATGATATTCACCTAAACTTTTCTGGAGATCCTATGGAGACAATTGTCAAAAGCACGTATTCTACTACATTATCTTGCAATAATGATTTGTCATATTTGGAAGATAGAGCTATTCTAGCTCCAACAATGGATATTGTTGATTTAGTGAATCTACAAATGATGTATCAAAACACCTCTGACAGTAGGGTATATTTAAGTTCAGACAGTATCTGCAAATCAGATGGATTAATGAACGTGTTGACTGATTTGCGTACACTTGAATATTTGAATGGCTTGAAATGTAGGGGATTGTCAAATTATGAGATGATAATCAAGGTGGGAACTCCTATTATGTTGTTGAGAAATATAGATCATTCTGCTCGATTGTGCAATGGAACCCGTCTAATCATCTTCAGGCTTGACAATCATGTTATTGAAGCTAAGATACTGACCGGAAATAGTTATGGTGAAATTATTTTTATTCCTAGAATGACTTTGACACCTTCTGATATACGTCTACCATTCAAGTTTTAGAAAGACAGTTCCCTTTATTGTTTAATATGTCATGACTATTAACAAGAGTCAAGGACAATCCTTATCACATGTTGGCATTTTATTGAAGAAATTTGTATTTACTCATGATCAATTATATATTGTTGTTTCCAGAGTTACGACTAGAAGCGGACTCAAGATATTAACAACTGATGATGATAATCTTAGTGTCATGCATTACTAATGTTGTATATTAGGAAATGTTTCAAAATATATAAAAATTATTTATTTATGTTGTTTTGTTATTTTATTTCATTTATTGAAAATTGGGGTAAATAATTTCAATATAAAATGGTGTACGTTACTAATGTTAATTTTGTGCAAAATTGATCATAGACAAAATGCTTTAATCACATCGCTCCGAGGTTAGGAACATCTTAGTTTGTTGAAATATAAATTATTAAATATTTAATAAATATTTTCTTTAATTAATAATTTATATATTAATATAAATGAACAAATAATTAAAAAAAATTAAATACTAGTTATATTAAAGAATAATTCGGCCTTTTTTTTGGCAGCACCGTACAGGTCAATTGGTACGGACATAAGACAAACTCCCACGTTTGACCTTGTTGTAACCGTCAAAATGTTTGATATATTTCAATATTTTTTAGTCCTATTTTTATAATTTCATCAGCATCTTCTTTCAAAGAGTGGGCCCCACATAAGCACTCTTTTTCCACTCCGCCGTCACCTCATCCTCGCCACCTTACCTTACCTCACTCAACTCCTCTTTTTCTTCTTCAACTGGATTTTCACATCCCAAAAAGCCTCCAATCGACGGCCGCCTTTATGCCACGTAGGATTTGTCTCATCCGACATGGCTCTTCGTTTTACAAAACAAAATAAAGATAAGATTTTGGCCCACCATTTATTTGCTCAATGTTAAACTTACAAATTTTTGGCTGATTCTTCCATTCCAGGAAATGCAGAATTACACCACAAAATTGGATCATTAATCTCACACTACATTTACTTCCCTACCATACCTATAATAACTAAGATTAATAAATCTTGGATGTTAGATTCTAGGTTGATTGATCAAGAATTCATTAATTATCATGTGAAAACTGCGCTCGTACTCAACTAAAAATAGAAGCTCCCATAAATTACTGCATTTAATGTATGGTATAAAGATTCATCATACCCTCATTCTAAAAAAAAAGAAAATAAATAGAAGAAGAGAGAGAGTGTATGCTAAGTTTTAGTTAAACCACAGGTGTTTCTTGGTTAGTTTTAAGGCAAACCTCAACAAAAATTAGTTACTACTATGTTGGGATTTTAAGACAAACCTCCTAACAAATCGGATACCTTCGGTAATAATTTATTCTATTATCCATATTCGAAATTCCAAAAATAAATTGAGGGACGCCAAATTAAGGCAGATTTTTAAAGAAAACTCCGTTTTTCTCGATGTGTAGAGGAGGAGGAGCCAGAGGATTTACATCTTACTTCCACGTGGCAGCATCCCTGCCCACGAGAGAATAGGTCTTCATGCAGTTCTTTGCGGTGACATTCTATAGCCGGTTGCACACTGGGGGTCTACCGATGGAGCCGGTCACAGGGGTCAATGGTATAAGAGTTGGGGTTTAAGCTATGGTGTGGACGGGGTGGTTTTCACAGGGTTTTTGGATATTTTTTTTCAACGGAAAGAGGAATAAATGATAAAAGCGGAAGACGTAGAGAATATGGGGATAATTGGGTTGAATTCTTGATATTTTTTTTGGAGTTTCAGATTGTGCAAAATGGTTTAGATGGTTTGGGTCGTTGAAGATTCAAGATGGGTTGTTTCAGAATGAAAAAGTTTTGATCTTGCGTTGTTGTTGGTGGTTTAGCTGTTTGGAAATTGTTCAAGGATTTTGCTTGTGGAAGAAAATGGTGTGGCTATTGAAGATAATTCTTGGTTCTTTGAAGGTGAGATGATCAGATTTTTGGGTCGCTTCTGTTTCTGGTTTGGTAAAGTTGGAGATTTTGGTTCAGAACATTTTTGAAAGAAAATGTGGGAGAAATCTGAAATTATTTTTCTGGAAGAGGGTGGTTTTTCATTTGTCTCTTTCCCTTTCCTTTCTTCAGTTTTTCAAAGGCTTGCGTTATTCATCTTTTTATTGGTGTGTAATTACCAAATCAAATGTTTGCATTTCCGTATTTTAAAATGCAAAGCATCTTTCATTCTGTTTTTTCCAGATATGTTCTGAAAATTTATGTTTTAAACCATTGATGGAAGTTTTGTTCACAATATTTTTGATTGAAGATCATGAAGCATGATACCCCTTGGTAAAAGAGTGCATGAAATCACATTACAAAGGCTGATGAAATACTTTCAACTTGGGAGGGTTTTGTTTTGTGAGGGTTACTTCTCTTTCCTCGTTTGCCTGTAATGTAATGCAGAGGCCTAAAATCAATGCAATCACTTATTTCATGTCATGAAAGTGGATGCCAATTTGTTACTGTGTTTTCTGCTTTGAACTTATTACATAATCATGAATTCAACGTTGAACAATCCCCTTCTGCATTGCCATTTTGAATTGAAAAACTTGTGTACGAATGTTGAAAAACTTCTGCATTGCCATTTTGCTATTTCTTTCGTCTTGCATGGACTCTAGCATTATTTCCAAAACTTGTGTACGAATCTTCTTCATTTTATGCAACAGATGTTTGTCATTTCTGATCGTGGTGAGATGACGTGGTAATCAAGATTCGGAAGACTGGTCTTCCTTCAATATGAATGCATGAGACATGGCATTGCAGAAGAGATTAGACTACGGATTCCATGGCTATCAAGTGCCTCCCACGCCGCGAGCTGCCAGATCTGCTCGGGTAATAATATGGTCATGGTAATGATAATATGGTAATGGTAATCTGACACTCATTTTCTTGTAGAAGAGGAGCTTATTCAAAAGAAAAGCCGATGATAACCAAATGTGTGCATTTGACTTATTGGCAACTGTAGCTGGAAAGTTGCTCTTGGATGGCGAAATCCCACCTTCAAATGCTTCTCCTCCAAAAGAGCAGCCTCTGAATGCTCTTGGGAAGGGCGAAAACAAGTCGTTAGAGGAAAAATCTTGTGTGCAGGGTTGCTATGAAAGGAACTTTCTCTTCACTGAAATCGTCTCTGAGGCTCCCAACCCGAATTCATGCTCAAACGAACTTGCTTGCACTCATAATGATGTCATCTCAAGGCCTGCATCTGGTATAACATCCTCCGATTGCTCGGATAAGATTGGTTCTGCAGAGCAGCTGATCAACGATGACTGCAAGCTCAGCCTTGGGATTTCTACTCCTTCTGTAGATATTGAGTCATCTGGTTTTAGGCTGTCTGCTAACTCCGGAACAGAGGATGAAACTCGAAAAGACGTAAAACCGGATTCTGGTAATATTAGGAAGGCTTCTCTGTGCAGTCCAGAGGCACCAGAGAGAAAATCTTCTGCATTAGTTTGTTCAGTTGATAGCGTGAAGTTTCCCCACCCGAACCCAACTCGATGCGGTTCCTTCCCGGTGAACCGGGAGACTGTAAAGTTAGTTACTAGAGATGATGACGATAACTCTTCAGAGTGCATTGAGCCTAGCTCCAGAAATAAGGCCTTCAAGCCACCTGGAGACCGTAGATTTAGAAAGCTTCTAGCTCCTAAGCACTATAAGATAGCTTCGAACGCAAAGGATGAAGAAGGCGAAGGCTTCACCGGTGAGCTGCTGTTGGCTTTTGAGTTTGTCTGATCAATGTTGATTCTGACTTATACTGTGTGCAGAGAGATGCGATTATCTCAACAGGAAGAATGGTTTGAAGCGGCAAAGGTCTCTCAGGGACTATCCTTTCAAAAAGAGGAAGCTTTATGACTCTGGCTCAGTTTCTAACTCTGATGAAAGCATCACCGGTAATGGAGTGTTTCGAGTTTCTAAAAATGGCGCTGGCGACGATGGATTTAGACCCGTTCCAACGCCCGGAGGTTGTTTTTCCGTCTCATCTCTTTCCTGTCCAATCTACTGCACAGGTTAAGATACACAATCTTGATTTAAGACATGACTAATAAATATATGCAGCAAATGGGGCTCTTCCAGCTTCCGTAGCAGGAGGATATGCTTCCTTCCACTCCAGAAATAACCAAGGTATACGAAAACTCGCTTTCGGGTTGTCTCTGATTTTGGAAAAAATGCCTGACAGTCTCTCATGTGAATATGTTTTTCCTGTCTCAGTGAAGCTTAGAATCAAGTCCTTCAGGGTTCCTGAGTTGTTCATTGAGATTCCAGAAACTGCCACAGTTGGTTCTCTCAAGGTATTCATTCAACCTCAACCTCACATTTCTGACTTGCATTGCTTTGCTGAAGCTCAAGATCTGTAGTTTCATGATTCGATGGCTTCGATATCTTGCAGCGTATGGTTATGGAGGCAGTTAACACAGTTCTTGGTGGCGGGTTGCGCGTTGGAGTACTACTTCAGGGCAAGAAGATCAGGAATGACAGCAAAACTTTGGTGCAGACTGGGATTTCTCATAATAACGAAATGGATACCCTGAGATTCACTCTTGAGCCCAGCCCTGCTCCGGCTCCTCCTCCGATAAGGTCGTATTCGGAAGACTGCCCGGGTCAGCTACTGCGCGACAATCCTCAGCCACTGGCCGGGTATTGTTTGATTCGTGTAGTTTCGAGAATTGCTTGACTGCTAGCCATGGCTGGTTCCGACTGCTTCGTGTTGCTTGGTGTGTCACCAACCAGGTATCCGGCCACTCCGAGTATCACGCAGAGTGCTGGTGGTGGTCATCATGGGATTCAAGATATCCACCATGGAAATGGAAATGGAAGTGGAAGCTTCAACAATTTCATCGAAAGTGATCACGACTCGGCTCCTTCGCCTCCGGGCATGTCGTTGCAGAGAACAGCTTCAGAATCAAAGGCATTGGTCCCTGTCCCTCCAATGAAGCATGATGCACTAGCCGTGGTGCCTATGCGGAAATCGAAGCGGTCCGAGTCTACGCAGCGCCGGATCCGCAGACCCTTCACTGTTGCTGAAGTGGAGGCCCTAGTCCAGGCCGTTGAGAAGCTTGGAACTGGAAGGTATAATATATTTTGTGAAAGCTACTAACTGTGAACGGTGTTAGAATCGAAATTCCGACATTAGTATGATATTGTGTATTGTTTGCAGATGGCGCGACGTGAAACTGAGAGCTTTCGACAATGCAAAGCATAGAACATACGTGGATTTGAAGGTACTAATTTCAGCCTCTGCTTATGCCAGTCACGAGTCAAGTCCAGTCGAGCCGATTTTAAACTTTTTCGAACAGATATCGAGTAGTTTGCGAGCCGGCTTGACTCATATCCACCTGTTATTGAACTTTAAAACATCATGTGCTGGGGTGTGTGTGTATGTGTGGGTGTGTGTGCAGGATAAGTGGAAGACATTGGTCCACACGGCGGGGATATCACCGCAGCAGCGGCGGGGGGAGCCGGTGCCGCAGGAGCTGCTGGATAGGGTGCTGACGGCGCATGCCTACTGGTCGCAGCAGCAACCCAAACAACAGCAGCAGCAGCAGCTCAAGTCCCACCCTCAGACATGCCTCCTCCTATGAACAGCCAAACCACACTCATCCATCTCTTTTTCATCATTTTTGGTTTTTGTGTATGTGATTAATACAAATATACAATGCAATACAATACAAATACTAGTATGTAATATTATAGTATTTATGTAATATTTGTAGCTCATGCCTGCTGGGGTTGTAAATCTGTTGCACAATAAGAGCTTTTTCCACTTGTTTCCATGCAATGCACTCCCATTCTTTTAATCACAACTTCTTCTTTCTTTTTTAAAAAAAAGGGTTCTTTTATTTTATTGTTATTTTTTTTTTATCACTAATAAATTAGTCACTTGATGAAGTATAATTATAATGTGTAACTTTGATAACTAAATGAGAACCAACAAACTTAGATAATCATTTTGGTGTATAACAAATCATGCTCTTTGGTTAAAATATGTATTGATCATATCTTTTTAATATTTATAGTTTCACAATGAACTAGAAAAACCTCAATCTAAGTGTTAGATAATATAAATCATAATCCATTGAGGGATTAAGATAATATAAATTAAACCCATGGAGATTTTAAATATTGACTGCTGATTCTTCAACTCCCAAGTGTTAAATTGCATTCAATTGTTCTTTCTAAAATATAATCACCCAAAAAAAAAGAAGTTGTTCTTTCCTAAATAGATTAAAAAAAGAAGTGTTTAATACAGAAATTGACTAAAACTCATGCAACCATACTATGTGAATCTAGTACGAAATGAGAGATTGTGTTACATGACTGGATATGACAAACTTATCACATAATAAAAATAAGAATCTACACAATTTTATTAGTATATAATCTTTTGAGAAATACCTAAAAAAAAAAATTAAAATTGTGAGAGTTTGATCAACTCAAAACATCTTATTAAAAATAAAGAAATTATAAATTCAAAATATTTGAATGTACATAAATGTTTAATTTTAAATTTATATATATATATATATATATATATATATATATATATTGAGAAATTATATACTAAGATAGGTAGTTAGTCCTCGACTAACTAGAAAAGTAGTTTATTAGTATATTTGTAAAAGATTCCCTCTATCCTAATATTTAAACTAAGAAAATAAGGGAAGTCATAATGAACAACATCACGTGCAAGAAAACTCGAAAAGTATAGTTGGACTTGGATGGTCTTATTCAAATCCAATTTGACTTTTTATTTATTGTTCCACTTTTATATCTTTTATAGTCTTATTTATTTAGAATAGCTATTTTTATAAAACACATAATAATTTTAGCAACTTTTATAAATTTATCACAATTTTAACTAAAAGTATAAATTTTTACATTGGAATCAGTTTAAATCGATTTGAAAGCCAAATTTTTACATTCATATCAAATCTAGTAGTTAAATTCAATTTTAACTAATTTAATAGAGAAATGTGCATGAATGTGAATAAATTTTGATATAAAAAATAAAAATCAAATTTGATTGCACAAAAAATTTTCAATGAATTTAAATTTGTTTTCGGTCAAACTTGTAAATTTTAGATTATTTAGACATAATTTTTTGAATTTATTTTACATAGCACTCGATCTCACTCAGGAATATTTTTTTTTAAATAGCACTCGGTCTGACTCAGTCTCACTCAATCTGACTCGGTCTCACTCGGTGGCACTCATGTTGACCACTGACAATGTATCAGCCGGTATCAGCCGGTAGCACTCACACTCTCTCACACACACTGCACACACTACATTCTCTCACACACAGTACACACATTACACAATATTTTATGAATATTACTTTATTTTATTTTTTAAAATATCTGAATTTAATAAAATATCATAAATGTGTACTTTTGACTATTTTTTAAATGTATTCATAAATGTGGCTAAAATCATTAGATAAAATAGTTAAATTGGCTATTTCATAATTTCTCTCTTTTCTATAATCATTTTTTCAAATAAAAAAATATATATTTATTTTTCGTAATATTCTCTATCATGTATAAATAATTCACCTTAATCTTACATTAAAATTCTTCCTTCAAATTCAATTATAAACGGATTATCTGAATCCGATCCGAATCCAGGTCGATTTACGGATTATCCGCTTCGATCTGTATCCGATCCGATTTTTTTTGTGTTCTTATCATATTGATCCGATAAGAATTCAAATTTTTATCGAATCAATTAATATTCATTATTATCATGCAAATTAGGATCGGATTATCAGATCATGTACAAAATTGTCACCTACTTTCTATAATCGACACTATAAATATCCCTAGCAAATTGTCAAATTATTTTGCCTTTTAAATTTACTAACTTTTTGGTAAAAAAAAAAAAAGAAAAGAATTATCTGGAACCCGATGGATGATTCGTACAAGGGAAAAGAGAATGCTCAATTTATTGACGAATTTTGGTCGCCAATAATTTTCAAACCCTTTATGCATTATTTTTTATATGATATTGCTATTAATATTTTCACTTCCTATAATTTGACTATATGATTAATTTTTATTTTAAAGTTTATTCAAAAGAATTCATATAACTTCTGAAAAAAAAACCATATGATCGATATATTTTATAATAATATTAATATAGACTGTATAATTTGATGAATGAATATGAATTATTTTGTGTGTTGTTGACTAATGCTTACAAAGTAGCCACTTTATCATAATTGGAGAAGACTATTGGCAGCTAAAATTCTTGCGTCTAATTTTCGTTGAATAAATGTAAACACAAATCGCAAGTCCAAAATTGAAATTAATGCATTTAATTGAATAATAACTCCCAGTAAATATAAATATATAGCATAATAACACCCTACAAATTGATAGATTTACCCAAAAAAAATGAATAAATAAATAAATTAAACGACGAATTTTTGAGATAGAAATGACAAAAAATCAATAAATAAAAAAATTATTATAATATTTAAATAACAAAAAAAAAAGAAAAAGTGAATAATAATTAACTTAGTCAATGAGATAGATAATAATTATATAATGGCAAAAGCTTTGACCGCTTTTAATCATTTTTCTAAGCTCAATAGTTGGCGGTCTGCGCTCCGCTTCATGGAAGCTTCACGCATACTTGGCCAAAAAGAAATTGATGATTACATATAACCCCTTCAACTCCACTATATTCACCTACCATCCCCCTAATGCCCACTTTTGCTATTTTATCTTGGGGCTTTTGGTGATTGTTCTGGTCCTGAAGGACGTGTCTGTAATTATCCGATAAATTTGAGACGACACCTTCTCTCTCCCACTCTACATTACATATATATCCCTGCAAGCAGGCGACGTTATATTTCGCTTCCACCATCGTAGCTAAACTCACTCACTAGAATCCTTCTCTTAGTCCAATTCTCGCTGCATATTAGATCATTTG
Organism: Plectranthus barbatus; assembly: GCA_026898455.1. Taxonomy (NCBI): domain Eukaryota; kingdom Viridiplantae; phylum Streptophyta; class Magnoliopsida; order Lamiales; family Lamiaceae; genus Plectranthus; species Plectranthus barbatus. The sequence continues at coordinate 2,011,882 of JAPKLW010000001.1, forward strand.
TGTTTACTTCCACTTAAGGAATTTTAAGGTACGCGGGTTTAATAAGCAAACAAAACCGTTTTTTCCTTTTTCTGTTGTTAAATCTGTTTATTTCTGAAATTTTGTGGATGCTTGGCTATTTTGTTTGATCTTCGATTTCTAGCCTCTGATCGTGGAATTGGATCAAGTGGATATTAGTCTGCTTTGTGATTCTGGATTTTCTGAGTTTTCATTTTTTTTTCTCTCGATCATTTAGGCTTGATAGGTTTTAGATTTTCGTTTTATGTTTGACTGCACTGTACGGATTCTTGCTGGATAATGAAGCAAATTAGTTGAGAATAGTTGGTTTCAGTGTATGTATTGTAGTCTGTGACCTTTTTCGTAGTTTATGATGCATTTATGTTTTTTTGCGTTTTATGAATTTCTGTACGAATCTCTGTGTTTTGATTGACATTTTGGATACTTTTGTCCGGCGAAATTGATGTATAATCTTGCTTAAACGAAAAGGCGAGAGCCACTATATGATGGAAACCACTACAGAAAGTAATTTCAAGTATTTTAAGTTCTTGCAGACTTTGTGAATTATTGCAATTTCCTCCCAAAACTCACCTCGCTTGTTGCTATTTTCAAAGGATGATATCTGTGTTGCTAGTTTTGAAACATGATATACATATCATTCATAAATCCAGTTGCATGTTGTTTGGCGCTATTTTTTTACATATAATTTTTTAATTTTAAAATTTCATTTTTCTAAACATGGTTAAGCATTGTATACGTTATTCATCCTTCCAGGGGATTGAATTATATCTTTTTCTTAGCAATAGTATGTGCTGGATATATACTTGATCTCGTGTCATATGTGCTATACATATTCTAGCCTTGTCAGATTGGGTGGTATAGTTATTCCGTTCAATACTTTGATGCCGTGGGTTTTAATTGGCTCATGAGTTCGGTTCTTCATGTCTTCTAAGGCATTTTTTCTCCATTTTCTTACATGTTGAAATGCTGGTATTGTTCTTGATTAGGGAATTCAAGCTATTGAATCTCATGGACCCTTGGTTTAGTGAAAATCCCAATGCAGCAAATGAGTTCAAATTCGATGAGAACAGTTTTTTCTCCAGTTATGAGAAGTCTCAAAACCTCAGAAATGGGACTAAGCATGATTACTTAGATCTTGATGCACTGGATATCCCTTTGGCTTCGATGAGCCCAGGTCCCGATAATTTGGCTCCATCTTCGACTGTTAGTTATGAAGCTGAGTCTCCAGACGATCTAGACTCTGATCCAGTGCTAAGATTTCTCAATCAGATTCTGGTTGAAGAGGATATGGAAGAGAAGCCTAGCATGTTCCACGACCCCCTTGCCCTACGTGCTGCTGAGAAATCCCTGTATGATGTCATTGGCCAGAAATATCCCCCATCTCCTTCTTATCCTGGAAGTTATGGTAATCATAATTCTGACAGTCCTGACAGCTTCTTCGGGAGTTCCAGTGAGCATACAAGCAGCAGTAATGCTGGTAGTAGTTCTATTGATCCTTACTGGGTTGCTGATCCGGATGAAAGTACTTTGATGGTGAAACAGGATCATTTGCAAGATCTGTCGTCGAATTCATCCTTTTTGGTCAGTTCACAATCACTATTCAATGCTGTCACCAGCTCCTATGGTAATGGAAATACCCAGATGAACTCCTTGATTAATACAAGCCTGCTTCAAAACTTTTTCAGCGATAGTGAATCTGTCATGCAATTTAAGAAAGGGATGGAAGAAGCTAGTAAATTCCTTCCTACCAGTAATCAATTGATTATTGATTTGGACAAATATGAATTACCTCAGAAATCAGAAGACATTACAACTGTTGTTGCGGTCAAGGCAGAAAAGGAAGAGGCTCATGACTCTCCTAATGACCTGAAGGGAAGGAAGCATCAATATCCAGATGATGGTGATTTCGAAGACATGGAAAGAAGCAGCAAGCAATTTGCTACGAATATTGAAGAAGTCGAACTGTCCGAGATGTTTGACAGAGTTCTTCTCTGCACTAATGTCAAGGAGGAGTGCTGCAATAATGATACCCAATTGCCAAGCCCAGCCTCGCTGCCAGAAGTGCTACCTCATGGGTCCAATGGCAGAAGAGCCCGTACAAAGAAAAATGAGATGCAAGGGGATTCGGTGGATCTCAGAACCCTTTTGACTAGTTGTGCTCAATCTGTTGCTGCTGATGATCGTAGGACAGCATATGAACAATTAAGACAGATCATGCAGCATTCTTCTCCAACTGGTGATGTAGATCAGAGGTTGGCCCATGTGTTTGCTAGTGGTCTTCAGGCACGGTTGGGTGGGACAGGAACTGAGCTTTATGCATCCCTTAGTCGCAGGAAAATCACAGCTGTGGAGAAGTTAAAAGCCTATCAGGTTTATTTAACAGCCTGTCCATTCAAGAAGTTGTCAATTGGTTTTGCGAATAAGATGATCTATTCAGTGGCATCAGAAGCAACTGCTCTGCATATTATTGATTTTGGTATTCTCTATGGCTTCCAGTGGCCTATCCTCATTCAGCATCTCTCGGAGAGAGTTGGTGGGCCTCTTAAGCTGCGCATCACTGGAATAGAGTATCCACAACCAGGTTTTAGACCAGCCGAAAGACTGGAAGAGACAGGCTGCCGCTTAGCAAAATATTGTGAACGTTTTGGTGTGCCGTTTGAATACCAAGCCATTGCAGCACAAAACTGGGAGGCAATTAAGGTCGAGGATTTGAAGATTGCTAGTGGTGAGGTGCTGGCTGTGAACTCCCTATTCCAATTTAACAGATTGCTTGATGAGACAGTTACAGTCGACAGTCCTAGGGATGCTGTTCTGAATTTAATTAGGAAAATAAAGCCAGACATATTCGTAAATGCTGTCACTAATGGTTCATTCAGCGCTCCTTTCTTCGTCACACGTTTCAGGGAGGCTCTGTTCCATTACTCAGCACTGTTTGATATGTTTGATGCTACCCTGCCTCGTGAAAATCCGCACAGGATTGATTTTGAACAAGATTTCTATGGGCGGGAGGTGATCAATGTGGTTGCATGTGAGGGAGCAGAGAGGGTGGAGAGACCCGAGACATACAAGCAGTGGCAAGTTCGACATATGCGGGCCGGGTTCAAACCACTCCCATTGGATGATGAAATATTGAGAAAGATTAGGCGCAAGGGAGCAGGATATCACAAAGATTTTGTTTTGGATCAAGACGGGTGCTGGATGCTGCAGGGGTGGAAAGGCAGGATTATTTGTGCAAGCTCTTGCTGGGTCCCTGCATAAAAGTGCGATGCTTGTTCAAACAACATACTCTGAAGAGGAGGTCGATGAATTTGAGGTGATTCTTCTCTTCCTCTTAGTTCTATCCATAGATTTGCTATCGGTTTCTGCATTGTTATTATGTAACAATAACCAAAACCACTTGGGTTTTTCTTCTTCAGATGATTATATATCTGCAACGCATTCTTCTCTATGAGAGAGAGAAGGGAAGCTGCAGTGGTGGAAATTGGAATGGCTTATCTTGTAAAATAGCACAACTCATGTCATGTGCAGATGGATGATGGGGCTGACGAGGGATTTCTTAGACCAGACATTGATTCAGTATTCATTAGGTTAACCTAGTACGCTTCTTTATTTTGTCTATACATATTTTGCTGTTATTTGGCTATTCCTAGAAGTGTTGTAGGGTTTTATTGGTATGGATGAGAATGTCGGTTTGTTTGGCCACTACCAATGATTATGTATCTGAAATCTCGATTTGTAAAGGATGCAATGTTCTTTTTATGGTTGATATAAAAAATTAATAAAATAAGAGAAAAGTGAAGGCGGTAGCAAATTACAAATTGAGCTTCGTGGATGTTTCGTTGGGATAGACCGATTCCGTTGACCCGTCAATTCTATAATAAAACTTGGGCCCTAAGCTTTGCCACGCACGCACAATTGCTAATTCCTTTAATTTAATCTCAACCTTCAACCGGCGGCACCCGGTTGCGTTTTTACGTTTTATGACCACCAAATTATTAACCATCTTCTTCTCTCTGTGGAAATTACTTTATCAACCTTAGTCTTTCATTTATGAATTGTTTTTTTAAAGTGATGTGTTTCATTATTAATAATGAATAATTTTTTTGGATGTGGTCTCCTAGCTGACATTTTCTTGATAAAATATTTTAAAATTGAGCATTCGTCATTTTATTATTATATTTTTAGGAGCCTCGTATTCTTTCTCTTATCAATTTGTAGTCATGTGAGATTAAAGTCTCATGCACGATTTTGAATGAGTGAAAGAAGTGAGGAATCTTTTTTTCTAATATTGTACCTGTATAGTTTTTCTTATTTTTGAAAGTAGCTGCTTCGGGTAATGACAATGATATCATTACTTAAAATCAATATTTTACGATATTTATTGAGAGTCTCAAATATCGAGTATAAATTTAATTGAGAATGAAAATACTTAACACTTTTATACAGGGAGTGTGGTTAGTATGCATTTTGAGTTGAAATGATTTAATTTATAATTAAAATTATGTGACTGGTTCGAAAAGTCAGTTGGAATGGGGGGTCCGCAACAGTTTCAGATCACTTTCCAATTTTTATTTTAATTTTTCGTCAGCAATTAAATTGAGTTTCTTGTTGGCATGCAATTGATTTGAAACAAAAACCAAAATCGACATTCATACAAACATATATATATAATGCCAAAAATAATAAAAATATATACGTACCTCGTTCAGTATATCAGTTATGATGCAAAAATCAACCAACTTGATTTCCAACTAAAATGGAGAAAGCGAGACAGTCAAAAACGACGACAACAAATAATTTTAAATGAAGCACAATCTATATCTATATATATATTAAAGTAAGCCCGGAGGCAATTTGTGGTAAGTTTGAGTTAGATTAGTTAGTCATTAATGAACTATTTAGTTAATTAATTTTGGTGTGAATAAATCTATATGTAGATAATATATTAAGATTTGATTGCTTAATTGGATTACTTCCATATATGTAAATACTTCAATTATTAATTAATAATTTATTTAAGATTTTATTAATAAATATATATAATTTATTGAAAATATAATATTTAGAAAAGTTAATTCAACCAATTCAAAACTTAGAAAAAAAGAATTGTGTAATTTTATGATAATACATTAATTGGAGCATTAATGAATTAATTTTTTTTCAATTGAAAATAACTGATATTTATAATTGAATTTATCAATCATATATTAAAGACTAAATTATTTTCGTATAACTTACTTTATATTTATTATGATCAATATAAATCATTATCTTATTATTTATTTAATAATATTCTAAAAAAATAATTATAAAGTTTGTTGAAATATATGAATACAAATTTAATTTAAAGTCACTAATTCGTGTAGAAAATAACGCAAGTTTATGAAAGCATAGAGTTAAATTAGATAATTCTATTGCAAATTTATTCATTTTAGATGAAACTCATTTGTATTTAATTTTTGAAATTATAGATATTAAATAGGAATGAAAATTATTTATTTCCTGTTGGGGTTATAACTAGGTAAGTGCTTACTAGATTTATAAGTTTTAGTTAATCAATTTAATTTTCCAACTCAAAATAATAATTAAGAGATTATAATTGATTGGGTTTACAATATTCCAAATTTAGTTGATTTTATATAAATATAAGTTGAATACATGATTTTATTAATTAAGGAAGTGATTTCATCATATTTTTATAATTAGTAATCAAATTAAATACAATCCTTAAATCATAACAAAATATGATCAAATTTTGATCCTTTTATGGCTACATTCACAATATAAATATGACACTCATATTTACAATATCATCAGCCTTATATTTTCTCCCAAATTTAAAATATAATTATGCTTCATTGTTTAGGTTTTTCTTTTGTTATTATTGTAGTTGATATTATTTAGATTTGAATTGCGATTAAGATAAAGAATCGAGCATTTTGTAAGGAGGAAAACAAAAACAAAGGAATGCATACTTGCTCGAAGTTTCACGTTTCAATGCAAGATCAACGCACCAATAGTAATTTGCAATGCATAATTCATCATATTTCATTTTGTTATTACAAAGAAGAGCTTTTGTTATATAAATTCCTCTACGTACATTTTAGTACTTTCTTTTATTTTTTATGCAACTTTTCATCCGATACAATTTAACTAATTTAATGATTCTTTTAAGCAAAACAAAAATCGGAAGCTTGATTATCAATGACATGCATCTAAAGGTTCATAAGAATAAACAATTATTTTTAAACTTATGAATAAATTTATTTTACATTACTTTATTATATGTATTTCTATTTAAAGTTCATGTATTTCAAAATTAAATATTAAAAATATAATAAAAAATACAAAATTTGTTATTTTAACTTAATTTATTTTAACATATTACAAGATTTGACAATCAATATTTTTCATATTATTTTAGTATAAAATTATTGACAAAGTAAATTATGAAACTATACAAAAAAGATATTATACTAATTACTGAAATGTAATCGAAAGTATTTGAGAATATATTTGGAATTTATTAAATTTTCTTGCTTCAACAACTATATTTTTTATATATTATTCTATTTATTTAATATATTTCTTATATAGATATAATATTACCAAAAATTATAAAATAAAATAATAAAATATAATTATCGCGCATCGCGCGAGTGCTATACTAGTATATATTAAAGTAAGGCCAGAGACAAAATAAGGTAAATTTAAGTTGTATTAATTGTCATTAATTAAGTGGTTAGTTCCTTAATTAATAAATATGAATTAGTAGATTATATTTATTAGTTAAAAAAATAGTTGTGTACAAATAGTTTTTGTACAAGTTATTTACTTTTCTCTATCAATAAAGTATTTTGCTTTATTATTTTAGAATAAATTATATTCCAATATGGCAATACATACTTATAATTTTGTATGTGTAAATGATATTTATTTTATTATAAGTCTGCGATTATTTCTTGAATGAGTAGCAATTCAAAATTAAATTATGATATTCATGGAAAAAAACTTAATTATATTTGAGTTTAGAATAAATATTGATACTAATCATAAATGTCAATTATTTTTTTAATAAAATCATATTTTAACCAATCAAATATATTTGGTGCGATTATGTAGTAATGTATCAAAATGTTTTTTCTCTTTAATTATTTATCTCAATAAAAATCAATTCGGATATTATATTTATTATTTAAGGAAATAATAGTCATGTAGAAAAATTAAAAAAAATATTGAATCATTTATTAAAAAAAATCACATTGAGATAAATCTAAATTGGAGTACATCAATTTATCATAGTCAAGTAATGAGTAATTACCATCAAGTTTTTATTTTAAAATTTAAACAATAAATAAATATTATTAAAGTATGTGATTCAAATCAAAATATTATTCAAGTGGTCACAAACAATTTGATAAATTAAATTTTGAAAAATAATACAGTCAAAAAAGAAAGCAAAGTATGTAGGTAAAAAGTTTTGTATTCCTTTAAATAAAAGTGCATATTTCTATTTTATTTTTGAAAAAATAAGAAAATTGGATCCGATTTTATATTATTCTTTTTTATACGAAACTTTTCAAATAAATACAAGGAAATAAGGCAGCTAATATGTACTGTTATTCTAATTTCTTTAAATCTCAAAAATTCAAATTGATGAAATCAAGTATATTTCATTTTATGAATATACATTATATTTAAATATATATATAGATTATCGTACATCATTTTTTTTCCTACAAAAGTAAGCATAGAAAAAGGTTTTTCAATATTTATATTTAATTGATAAAAAAGAATTAGGTTAGTTATATTGAATACTATAACTAAACAAGCAAATTAAAATATCAATACTCAGTTTTTTACCTAATTTTCAATTAAATATATAACTATAACTCTTGAAATATTGATGAGATTATTAGTTTATAATCATGACAAAAAAAAATTAAATATAGATCATTTGTCATGAAATTGACATTATGAATATGATTACCATATATTATCACTTATTAAAAAATTATAAAATAAGATTTGACAAATTATTAAAAAAATAAAATGAGCGTCAATATAATAACACCTATTCACAGGGGCTGAGGGAACATATGATTAGGGGCAGTGCCCCACGAGCTAAAAATTTCTTTTAGTTATATTTTCAAAAAAAAAATATAAGGTAGGATCCACGAGAGATAGTCGAGACTATCCTCTGAATTTGTATTCATCCCTTTTTATATATGATATATAAATAATGAATCATTTTATATTGTATTTTAAATTACTATATATATAGAAATTAATAGTTAATACATTTTTAAAATTAATATTATTTTGATTTACATAAAATATCAAATGAATATTATTTTAATACAAATAATTAATATTCTCACGCATCGCGTGGGAAGCAATACTAATAATGTTTTAGAGTCAGGCCTGTATGGAAATTAATTTTTAAATATTTTATAAAAGTGTGGGATGACCACAATTCATGAATGTGACCGGACTGTAGCAAATTAATAATATGGAGTTTTAAATTCATTTCATTTTTTTCTTAAAAAAAAATCTCATTAGATCAGCATAATAAAGTGTAGAACAATAATTTAAAAATAAATCAAAATTCATAAAGTTACATTTTCAAAAGAAAAAAAGTACATCTGAAAAATGGCAAAATTTATCCTCAAATATATTTTCATGATATATGATAGTAAAAAGTGGCATTTCAAAGTTTTTCTCTCTAAATAGAGAAAGACAATCAAATTCTTCAAAAAGGATTTGGAAAATTTTAATGTTTCTGTAAATACTTTGACTATCAAAATGGTTGTTTCCATTTCCGCTTGGATTTTTCTTTCTTTTTTTTAGTTTTATTAATAAAGAGAAGTTAATATGTACGCATTTATTTGATCGCGAGTATTTATGGAAATCCACTAAATAAGTCAAAAGTGAAATAAATGTAGTCTCAAATGTGAAAACAAAATTTATAAAGGTCTGATACGTCTCAATCTTATCCATTTATTTTTAATTTTCTTGCCAAAATTCCAACCAACTTCTTCCAGAACATCAATCAATTAAAGCAGTGAGATTTAATATTAATATCACTGATCCACTTTTCAAACTCCCAAATCACCAGATTAATGTCCAGATACATTACTAAATCTTAATCATTAATCAACAAAAATAAAATAAAAATTAAATTAATCTTCTCAGGCAGCAGCAGCAGCAAGTGACTTAGTACAAAGTCAAAAGTTGCCCACCGCCTTCACGGTTAGCCGGTCACTCATATTCATGCCCCCGACCGGCTACTTTTTCTTTTTAATTTAATTTATTTAATCCGATTCGAATCTCCCAACATTATATATCTTAGATTGATTCAAATAGAATCTTGCTTCCTTTTACAATAAGTTTTATTAAACAAATATGAGCTCCCTTTGGTTGAAAGATATACGAATAAAGAATTGGAAATGATACTAAAATATTTTATAATCACCAAAAAATTTTAAAATTGAGGATTTTATTATCACTCTCTCACCTCATTATCAAAATTATTTATTACTTTTTTTATTATTATTTTATTATTATTTTTTATTTATTTTAAATCTTCCACTATATTTTTATAATGATCATATTAACCAAAAATATTATAATAACAATATTATTTTAATATTTTGTGTTGAGTAATGATAAATCCAGCCCATCAGGCCCAAAGCGAGGCTCAACGCAACTTTCACAGGCCAAGTAGCAAACCAGCCTAGGAAAAAGCAATCCGAAAGAAGAATCAGTCCGACTAAAGTAGTTCGCAGTCCGATCAAAGCAGTCTGCTCAAGACGCGATGTAGTTCGACAAGCTGAACTGGGACATCCAACGAATACTAATCAGCCACTCAACGGTTGAGAGAGTCATCGAGCAACAAGAGGATAAGCTCGCGAGATTCCCAGAAGTGGTTGGAGGTGAGCGACACAACCATTCCGATAAATCCGGAGTTTGCTGCCTAGCCAACCTGGCGAAGATCAATGAAACCCTAACGAGTTCTAACCCCTATATATAACTCCCTGTAAGCCAATTTTCGGCACCTAACCTATGCATTAGACTTCTTAGCCGCTATTTACTTCTTATGTTCTCATCGTAAACTATATTCGACTAATTGATGAGCTTGGCATCGTCGGGTTGAAGTTCTGACTGTAACCCATCTTGCTAATTGAATCGATCTTGTCCAGTTTGTTGTATTTCAACTCGATCTTTATTTTACACATTAATTGTTACAATTTTTTTGCATTACTTGTATCCATAGTTTTCGAGGCCCTGTATCTGTACGAATCGGCCTCAACATTTTGTAATAATTATATGTTACCGTTACAAATTGTTATAATAATTATGAATAAAATATTACTTTATCTTTAAATAACATTAATATATTAGAATATTATCATATACTCTAACATTATTATATTTATAATGTTCTTGTAATTGAAATGTTATAATATTATTATTTTCAAAACCTAGAAAATAAATCATTTTATAATAATATTACACTAATTATTCTTCATTTTCTTATTATTTTAAAGTCTTTAAAATCATGTTTTTATTTTAATTTTTCATTTGTGATTATTTATAATTATTTTTTAATTTTATTATTTAGCTAATAGTTAAATAAAGTAATAATTATTATATTATATATTTTCAAGTTTGTTACTTTTTTAGGATTTCAATACATTTCTAAATCCATAAATTCAACGTACATATATCAAAATTAAAAGGATTCTCAAATCGAATTTATAAGTCAAACACCTAGATTGGAATTGCTAAACTCGTACTCATTCCTTTTGTTTTCAAACTCATACTTATAATGATTTCCAACAGATAAACAAAACGTCTCCTAAATAATTGTGAGTAGGCTCAAGTAGGGTTGTGCACGATTTGATTTGATCGATTTGAAGGGCAAAATACCAGTCAAACACATAATTACGCTTTGAGATTCTCACAAACCTAATCAGCCAAACTATTATTTCAAACCAAATGGGTCAAATCATATTAAAATGATTTGAAAAAGTATTCATTAATATTGCAAATAATTAAATATGTAATTAATTTTTTATCATTTCAAATATTAATTTACAAATAACGAAAAAATAGAATTAATATGAATATAAGTCATTTGTGATTAATTATAAATAGAACAGAAGTGATAAATAGAAGTGGTTGTAGACTTGCAGTTGCTACTTGCTAGATAGAAGATAATTTATAGAGGTAAAACTCGAATATATATATATATATATATATATATATAT
>JAPKLW010000001.1:2048225-2073755 GCA_026898455.1 Plectranthus barbatus
TCTTATTGGACTCCAAAATGGGCTTGCTCATTTTTGGGTCATAACAAGTGGATTTGATATTCTAGGTGTTCTCGATGAATTTTATTTATAATGGTGAATCAAGTCAATGTTCAGTATGGAGTTTGATAGCCTAGACTATGCTTGAAGATTGTCGTGCCTTATAATGGTTTATCTATTCTAGGTTTATTTGCAGGCAAATAAAATAATTTCAGCACGAGCAATTTAACTCAAATCGGACTGTCCAACTTGAATCAAGAGACCTTCCAAAATCCATTAAGAATGGAAATTATAATCTAGATCAATCCAAAAGCTCAGCTTCGATGGAAATTATCTCGAATAACCATACCATCTCGAATTTGAAGGAGTCGAATTGATGCGACGATTGCTAGAAAGATGCCGAGAGGGAAGGATTGCTTTAGCTCAAATGATGTGTCTCATTTGAATCATTGCCAAGCTAAGAGGTTGTGACTGTATGTTTTAGCCTAAGAATTGTAATTTATTATTAAGAGTTGTATTAATTCATCAAAACCATATAAATTGGTAGCATTTATGATCATTTAAACAGTCAGATTCATTGGCTTAATTTTGAAATATTTTTTTTAAAGTATAATTTAATAAGTTAATTTAAAAAAAATGATTGAATCTAAATAATTTTTTGTTGATAAAAATAAACGGTTGATTAACAAAGGCCCAAGACAACCATCTCAGTCCATCAATGCATGCCCAGAGAGTAATCACGGCTCATCAAATGGATTTGATATTCTAGGTCTTCTCGATGAATTTTATTTCTAATATTGGAATCATTGCCAAGCTCGGAGGTTGTGACTGTCCAAGCTCATGTTTTAGTTCAAGAATTGTAATTATGGAGTATTAAGAGTTGTGTTGGGGCCAAGGCCCAGACCCAATAAGCTCATCGGCCCAAGTAACGGCCGGCCTAGAGTCACAAGCCCACCTGAGGAGACACAAAATCCAGAATTGTCTCTAGAGATCGGAACCGACCCCTTGAGCTTCTCGGTACCAAGCATGATGAGGGATCGGTGGCAAGGAAGCAGACAAAGAAAATCCTAGAAGCCTGGCGGTGCGCGACCGTTGGGAGCCCTAACCGACCCCGAAGAACTCGGAGCTGCTCTGAGATCTACGGCGAGCACGAGCTCATCCGCACCTAGGGTTAGGTCAAACACACTCCCCCTATCCTGTCTATAAATAGGGGTGGGGAATTCATTTTTTGTATCTTTTTACGCTCCAAAAAATTACGCTGTAATGCTGTCGAATTACTCCCAGAATTCCTGAATTGATCACGCATTTCTCCTTTGATTTTCATAAGATTCTCTTTATTTCTCGTTATAACTTCAGTGTCTTGTAAAAACTCCAATGCTCCAATATTCTAAGTAAAATAATGCTGAAAAGAAGACCATTTTCGTATGTCTTGAGTCTATATTTATAAAGGAGAGAAAAAGACCTAACTAGGTATTGGGCTAAAATAAAAAAAACTGCCAAAACAGGCAAAAATCTCCATGTGGAGCCTCTGTGTCGATCGACACAAGCACCAAGTTGAAATTCGGGCTCTCTTCCGGCCTCCATGTCGATTGACAGGGAGCCTGTCGATCGACATGCCTGCAATGTCCTCCCTATCAATCGACAGGGAGCATCTCGATCGACAAGGACGCCAGTGTCGAGCTCTTTTGATTCTTCGTGCCTCAGGTCCTACTTCAAGATTTTGGTTTCGTCTTCCATCTTTGGTTGACTTCCCATGCGTAAATCGAAGCGGCACTCCATGTAACTCGGCTTTTTCATTATTTCACCTCTTTTTAGCCCTAAATACGTGCACATGAAGGGCATAACATCCTCTAAAACAGTCTCATGCACGGAAATAAGTAAAAACATAAACAAATTGCACTTAAACAATGAAGAAAAATATAGATAAGTGAGTATAAATATGAGCTTATCAAGAGGCAATCGAATCCCATACTGGAACACACGAGTCGAAAATGCTACATTACCGGGCGAAGGTCGATGTGGGTGTTGATTTGGTAAAGGAACAATATTGTTAATGCGAAATGACAGATAGTAACAATAGAAATAGCCCCTAAGTAAATCAAAATCAAAATCGGTTTCTGAATTAACTAGCGAATCCTTAAAAATTTCATCATAACCAACCGAAAACCGCCCTTGGTCGGAATCATCTTCCGTCGGAGAATTGGGTGGTGGTTGTTCATTAGAATTTGAAGAAGAAGTAGAAGTATGATTGGAATTCTCTGGATCACCTTGCCCAGACATCTCTAAAGAAACACATTCTGAAGTAGAAAACCTGTACCAGGAAGATGCTTAGAAGGATGAACGGAGGCGAACTAAACTCGAAATGCGATATTCACGGCTGGCGGAGCCTTCACTGGAAGGAATTCGGGAGGATAGAGCAGGCAAGAGGAGAAGAAGATGAATAGTCCCAGTTTGAATTACCAAGCATAATCAATAAGATTTAAAACAGGCCAACACCGTAAATTATGTTGCTTGTTTATTACGCACTAATCATAAGGAGACACGTGTCCTAATTCAAATTTTGAAAAGATTTGGTGAGATTCTACCTGAAGGAAGGCAAACTCAAATCCACATAAGGAAGCCGGATTCGAGTTACATTGCTTCGAATCGTGATATGAGCGATGTCGAACAACCCCAATATCATTGTATTGCTCCGAGATTACGTCTCGATTGAGCTCGTATCGCTCCGAAATTACATCTCGATTGAGCTCATTTCGCTCCAAGAATCAGTCTTGATTGAGCTTGAACCGCTCCAAGACTAAGTCTTGATTGAGCTCGAACAGCTCCAAGACTAAATCTTGATTGAGCTCATACTGCTTTGAGATTACATCTTAATTGAGCTCGTATCGTTCCAAGATTACATCTTGATTGAGCTCATATCCTCCGAGATTACATCTCGATTGAGCTCATTTCGCTCCAAGAATAAGTCTTGAATGAGCTCGAACCACTCTAAGACTAAATCTTGATTGAGCTCTGTTGGTCCCGGTTTATCAGGGTATAACTTGGCAGCGGAAAATGTGTTTGTTCGTTTCTTGCACTCTGCTGGTTACTCAGCTGACTGGGACCTTGTCAGCTGGTAAGTCAACTGGCACTATGAGTACTCAGCTGACTGGCGACTGGCTGGTCAGCTGGTAGCTCAAGACTTAGAATATTTTTAGCCTTGTTTGCACAGTTATATCAGTTTTCAGATATACACCAGCACTTGGGTGCTGGGTTTCAAATACAAATTTAAATACTGAAAGCAGATAAAGGCAAAGGATTTTTATAGTGGTTCGATCAACTGATCTACGTCCACTCTCCAGTCGACTCACTGGAAATTCACTATAAGAGTAATCCGGTACAAAGTTCCTACGATCTATCTCCAGCTGGTAAATGCCCCGTCTACCAGTCCACTGGATCAACCGCTCCCGGTCCTTGTCCTTCTTCAACTCTTCGTCAGATGGATGGAGTGCGAGCACGTCACTTCAACCTCCTCCTCTGACTGGTTGGGTGTTGAGTTCTCCCAAGAACGTAAATCCTCTACGGCAAACTGCCCGTAATAACTCAAGAGCTGGCTGGCTCTAGAGCTGCTATGTTCTTCCTCAGAAAGAGAAGGAACACCAAGCGAGGTCTGTAACTTACAAGCTGGAAGCTTGAAGTCTCGTGTTTGAATAAATCAACACACGGATAGCCTTTAGAAAAAGGCCTCGAAAGTTGTATGCTTTTACTTGCTTGAGCGTAATAAATTTCAGTCTTTCGGTAGGTGAAGAGTTGGCCAAGAACCTTGAATGTTGATGGATCCCAGGTATTTATAGCAGAGGGATCCCATTCAAATATTCTAGCCGTTTGGACACATCCGGAATGGTCTCTGTCCGCGCATGTCCTTCTGACGGCGGCAGGTAGGAATTTCCGGAAAGCGCCATGCTTGTGTCCGCTTTTTCTGACACAGACCTCTTTTTGTCAGAACGGCTCTATTCGTCAGTACGAGGAATCGGAACTGGTGTCTTGAACTGATAGACTTTAAGGATATCCTTCCTTAAAGTCTTACTTTGTCAGTATATTCCTCAGACGAAACTTCTTTTTGTCTCTAAGACTCTGGGAGAGCGAATCTTCAATTCTGCTGGTAACATCCGACTGGTAGATCGTGCTGGTGATCTTGTGCTGGCAGTCTCTGCTGGTGACTCACGCTGGCACAATCTTAGTCTACCAATTTGTCTGATGTTAACCCTTTCTTGGAATCTCCCATGACTGGTGGCTTCACCGCTGGTGAATAGTGTCAGCCAGAACACGTATTCTGCTGGTAGGATTTTGTCAGCCTCCTGCTGGTGAAATCCTTCCAACTGGTGAACAGTAGCCAGTCATTAGCTCTTGACTCCATGCTGATGAACAGTGTCAGTATGGGTCTGTTAGTCGTCTGCTGGTGAGACTTCTCTCAACTGGTAAGCACATCTCATGCTGGTGAACAGTAGCCAGCATGAGTCTTGATCAGCTACGACTTACAACTCAAAAGACCTAAACAGGACTTTACATTTGAGACTAGAGCTATTCTAGAGACAAACTGACGCTGGTTGGACTTAGGATTTGATCCACCAAAACACTTAAACACCAAATCAAAGATCTAAGCTATCAACTGGGGAAGGGAAACTTAGATAATTTTCCCAACAAGCTCATACCGCTCCGAGATTACATCTCGATTGAGCTCGTATCGCTCTGAGATTACATCTCGATTGAGATCGTATTGCTTCGAGATTACATCTCGATTGAGCTCATTTCGCTCCAAGAATAAGTCTTGAATGAGCTCGAACCGCCCCAAGACTAAATCTTGATTGAGCTCGTATCGCTCCAAGATTACATCTCAATTGAGCTCATTTCGCTCCAAGAATAAGTCTTGATTGAGCTCAAACTTCTCCAAAACTAAATCTTGAATGAGCTTGCACCGCTCCAAAATTACATCTCGATTGAACCTGTATCGCTTCGAGAACACATCACAAAAAAGCCCGACTCACTCCTGGAACATGCTTCGTACGAACTCAATTCTCGTTACGATTGATCCAAAAGATTTCCAACTAAGAGTTCAGCTTCATCAAAACAAATTCTTGTTTACATAATGTTGGGGGACTGTTGTAGTACCTAAGAAATTATGAGGTTAATTTCTTACCCAGGGAAATAAGAGACTGCTTCATTCACGAACGAAAGTGGTTTGGCCGCTATGATGCATCCCCCGGGTCGAAACCAACCAATGAATCAACCAGAGATTTCGAGTCGTAAATCGCACGTTATAACAGGCAGTGGACAAAAGACCAAATGATCCGCAATCCATTAACCAGGATTTCTGAAATCAAAGATTTCAAGGCATAAAAGACAGTGATTAGAGTTAGAAAAGGAAACAAACAATTGACACCAAGTTTCACTCTCTTACTTTTCATAGATTTTGAACTATTATAAAAAGGGGAAATAACCATTGTAAAGGGGATGAATTTTTGTATGTTATAACTCTGTGCAACGCTATTACAAAAAGTCTAAAAAAAACGATTCACACATTCAATTTCGCATTGTCAAGTATTCATTCTCTATAGAACTTTTTAAGAATTAACAGAAACTTATTTATATTTCAAGTATTCTCTTTTAGATCCTAATTCGGAATAATTTAATCATGGGTTCAATATGGGGTAAAGTGAAGATTTGGAGTGAGAAAGTTTATTGAAACAAACATAAGATTTATCTTCTTAATATAAAGTTACAGAAATTAACTCACACGAGATTGATTAGGCGGAGGACGCAGGACTAAAAAAAATTATCATATTATAACTTAAAATATTACACTTATTTTTTATTTATTTTTAACTAGAGTACTTTGATAATCCTTTATATTCTTTTGAAGACATGGATTATAAGTGGAGAAACATCAAATGCCAATAATCAAATTATTGAAATACCAATAACTCAGTTAAGTATGATAATATTCGTTTTAGATTGACCAAACCCTCATGATTTTGTTTTTGGGTATCACCCCCAAAAGTCCTCTTACTAATGAGAGTTATGTGGACTCTTATATATAAGGAATCATGTCCTTCTTTCTCCAACATGAGACATTTGAGTTTGACATACTCAACAATCCTCCCCTCAAACCAAATGGACCACATTCTCGTGGCTTCTCGTCGAAGGACCACATACTTGTGGCCTACCATTTAGCGATCTCATCGCATCGATATCTAATCCATGTAACTCTCTTTCGCATCGGTATTCATAGAGGGTCTTCCTACAATCACACCTGAGTCCTCCACAAACTCGATGTTAACACACTAGAGTCCACCACAAACTCGATCCCCCAACTCTGCCCGAACATGGGCATTCGTGGGTTCCCACTTGATCAAGCACACACATTTTTGTTTTTGGAACAACCCCAAGAACTTCTTACTAATGGGAGTTATATGAAATCACATCATGCTTTTTCTAATGTGAGATACTTGAGTTTGACATACCCAACAATGCTTTGTGAGTATAATCTTTTCTGTAGATTTAAATGAAACATTTGCTCAATTATTTCCATGATTTTGATTGCTATTTACCTATATAATTGTTGTGAAATCTTATTTGTTAGTTATGAATTCGTAGTCTACAATTTACTATCCATGTTAATGAAATGGGTGATTCTAAATGCAGCCATAATTTTGCTAAACGCAGCCCCCTGAAAAAATAAAATTTTAAATTATTATATAAAATTACAAATTTATCCTTGTAGCCCCAAATTAAAATTTTAATTAAAATAATAAAATCAAATTTTAAATATGTAGCCCCATCTCAATCTACTCTACGTAATTTAAAAATCAAAATCCTGAAGCAGATATACAATCTCATCTCTATCTTATAAATCGAGCTTTCTTCCGGAGGATGAAAAACTACACGCAAGCCTATGTAAGAAAATTTCAGTTATTGTCGCCAGTTTGCACAGATGCACTCAAATTTCAGAACCAGTTAATCAGTTTCTGTCCAAGAAACCAATGCCCTTTGATTGGAAAGAGTAGTGTGGGATGGAGCAGTGAAGGAGGAAGAAGGAAAGGAACTCGGAGAATTAAGGCTGCCTCTCAGGAATCTGCATCCTTTGAGGATGTTGGAGAAGATTATTATTCTGTTCTAGGTCTTGTAATAAAATTTATCTAGACCTCAAACTTGGCTAAATCGAGAATTATGAGATGATATATAGTATTGGTTGAGGGGGGCTATGTTTACGAAGTCCCTTTTTTTATCACTTTAAAGTTAGCCCTTTTAGTCTCTGTTTGAGCAGTTAAGCAAAAATGGTTTTAGATATGGATTTTGGTGATTAATGATAAGTTTGAAGTGGTTTGCTACCCTCATTAGCAAATTAAATATTTAAGATGGTGGTTAATTTTCACTTATTTATTCGATTTTCAATGTTATAACAGCTTCATGATGCCACACAGGAACAGATAAAGAAAGCCTATTATAATTGCATGAAAGCTTGCCATCCAGATTTGAGTGGTGATGATCCTGAAACCACGAATTTCTGCATGTTGATTAATGAGGTTTATGAAGTAAGTTCCATATTTTGTATTCCTGGGTGTAGTTTTTCATCCTTCGGAAGAAAGCTCAACTTGTAAGATAGAGATGAGATTGTATATCTGCTTCAGGGTTTTCATTTTTATATTACGTAGAGTAGATTGAGATGGGGGCTACATATTTTGAATTTGATTTTATTATTTTAATTAAAATTTTAATTTGGGGGCTACAAGGATAAATTTGTAATTTTATATAATAATTTAAGATTTTATTTTTTCAGGGGACTGCATTTAGCAAAATTGTGGCTGCATTTAGAATTCCCTAATGAAATAAGTAAGGAGCATTTACTTGAAAAACATCTCTCTGATTTTCTCAAACAAGTCGATAGAATGCATATATATTTCACATAGTTGAGATTTGAGAAGATGGATCAGAGCATGTTAAATAAATAATTCAGATGAATACACTGTATAATTGAAAATCACAATAAAATATTTGTTACTTGAAGCTCCAAAAGTTCACAATTTGAGAACAAATGAATTCTAAATAATGTAGTTTATGTGTTTTTAATGAAATAAAAAGGACACCACAAATTATGCACCACCCAAAAAAATAAAAGAAAACGTAATATTTTGATGATTACGACGTCGTATTGATGATAAGCAAGTGGTGGTGTATTTAGAAATCACAGCAGAGCAGTTTCCTTTTTCAATAATTTTGGGCCCAGATTTTTTAACCGCGAGCCTAACGGATTCGGAAAAACAAAAGCATGTTGGGCTTCGTATATTATTTGTAGGCCTGATCTTAAGCCCAACTCATATTGGATGTCCCTCAAAATTTGACCATTTTCTCTACATTAAGCATGATTAAAAAAAGAACTACAACACTATAGAAGTTGATCATGCGAGCGATTTGAAATATCGTGACTTCGAATTTTATAAATATATTATAACATAAGAAGTGCAATCAAACAAATAGAAAGATGACCACTTCATTCTATCTAAATTGTGTATTTTTAAAAAATGAACTCTACCTAGATGTGTGTATTGAGGAAAATGACTTTAGTTTAAAAGGGAATAGTGTAGTGTAGTAGTAGCATATCGTGTTAATGTGTAATTGAAATTAATAAAAGGGTGGGAATTAAAAGATTTGGCAACGGGGAGGATAGTATTAGTAGTAGTACGATGAGGTTGAGATAATAATAATGAGGGTGAGAGTGGGGATGTGTGTAGCCCACATGGTTCGCATGTGGGCCACCAAATGCTTATATTCTCAATTCACATGTTCACTCCTATTTTAATTTTATTTATTTTTTTTAAAAAAAAAGAATTTGAAATCTCATATAATTTAATAATTCCTATAGTTTAATCTTAAGAAATTACATAACCCACATAAAAAAAAAACTCTAGTATATTAACTAAAGTTAGCTTTAAAGCCGTGTTTTGCATGACTTAATACATAATATTTTATTTTATAATATTGAAATATAATTAATAAAAAATTTATATATATATATATATTACTATAATTAATTTTATTCAAATAGTATATATAGTATAATAACATAAGTTAATGCACACCCAACTATGTAAAAAATTCAATAAAAACAAAAATAAATAAATTGAAGATTGTAGAGTTTATTTAATTCATAGAAAGAGAAATAATATGAGACTTTATTTCATAAATTCAATATGTTATTAATAGAAATGATCAATTAGTATATAGAGAAAAAGTAAGTTGCGAATATTTCAAATACGCTTAGACCTATTTTGAAATTTGTAGTCCATGAGATTGCGGCTTAGACCTATGTTGAAGGCAGTGGCGTATGTAGGGTATTTTGGAGTACACTTGTACCCCCAAAATAATTTTTTTTCTTTTATAAATTTATATTTTATTATTATTTTTATAATATTTTTACATAATATTTATATATATTTTTACATATACCCCCAATTTCTAACTAACTTTTCTTCATTTATTTCCAAAGACCTCGGTAATGCAAAATTGATGGAACTTGAATATATTCATCAAACTGAAAAATTATAAAAATATATTACACTCGTTTATTTAAACATAATATTTTAAAGAAAAAAAGGAATACAATTTCATTGAAATTTGTAATTGTTTATTGTATATTTATATGTTATAATTTAAAATATTAGTAAATAAAATATAATTGAAGTTGATGTGATTTTTTTTAAGATGAAAAGTGATAAAACTATTATTTTTATCAAATTCTCTTATTGAATATATTAGAATATATATGAAACGCATAATTTAGAATGTTCATCAAAGATTATTTCTTGGTAATGTGAGAGCTTTGAGAATCTTCAATACTCATTTTCGATTCTTAAATATCCACAATAACTATTCATGAAATATTTCAATTTCTAAATCATGATGTTTGAAGTCATTGTCATAATAATAATAATAATAATAATATCCACAATAATCATAATAATAATAATAATAATAATTGTTGAGGTCCCTAACCAATCGAGACCAACTCGCGCTCACAAAATCGATCAAAAGGAATGCGGCCCATCAACTCTAAGCTCAGCCAGTCGCAGCCCAAAATCAAGTCAAGACCCTCTCCAGCCTACAAACCGACCCCAGGGTTAGGTCCGACTACGACCCAGGGTCGGGTCGTAAATCGACCCCGAGGTTGGTTCCATCACCGACCCTGCGCAAATGGGTAAAAAGGAAGTCGTTGGAGAGGCGCCACTAAACACATAATCAGTCCACAAAACGCACTTACCAGTCAGCAAGCCCAACAGTCACAGGAGCAACCTACCTCGATCAAGGTGTCAGGTTCGGGGTCTATATTGATCCCAGGAGCCTCTACATCGACCCTGACGACGGCCTCAACATCGACCCAGGAGAAAAGAGCCGTTGAGAGGATACAACGCTAACCCTAACCAACCCCAGAATTTTCGGAGTCTGTTCCAAAAAAACCGGGGTTGTTGTCGACCACGGGCCGGATCGTGCGGCCCAAAATCCCTGTAAATAGGCCCCTCCTTTATCTATAAAAGGAGGGTTCCTGGACGAAATTGAGAGAGGATTTTGAGGCTAGAAGCTAGTCATAACTCTGTCAAATTAATTTATCATTCAATAAACTCATTTATTGTCATAGTTCTATTCGAATTCTTTATTTTCTTTCAGCATATTTATTGCGCATTTAATTTCCGATTACTTGTTTGTTGATGTTGTCTCATCAAGATCCTAAGGGCCTCGAAATATTTCGACCTGATCCTCAACAACAACAACAACAACAAAAACAACAACAACAACAACAATAATAATAATAATAATAATAATAATAATAGTAGTAGTAGTAGTAGTAGTAATAAATGGTCTAGAAATAAAAGAAAGAAGGGGGGGGGGGTGTGAGAGGAGTAGGGTTTGTTTGATGAAGATGTGAAACCCTTCACAATATTGTGTAAGCAATAATGATGCGATGAAAGAAATCAAAGTTTGAAAATGTGTGACAATTAGACAATGGTCACATGATTTTAATTTATTGATGATGGTACAAACATTAACACCACCTCTGTTTCTCTTTATCTTCATATTATTATTATTATTATAGGATCATCTCTATTCTCAACTGTTGACTGGTCAAGTTTTTTAATTTTCTACAGTCAAATGATTCCCAATCAAACTACCAACTTAATTAGCATTCTACATCAATAATCAATCATCTCTATGCATATATATTAATCACTACTATTTTGTATAAGAGTGGTCCGCATCAATTACTGAAAATCTTTAATTATAAATTATTCTCCTCCATCCCTATTATACAGTCTGATTTTTGAAATAATTTATAAATACACACTTGAATAATTTAGTAAAATTTTTTAAAAAAATAAAAATTTTAAAAGCAATATTACATCAAAAGGTGATTAATTAATACTTTGGAACATATGAGTGACTAAACTATTATTAAAGGGGAGATCGATTATTTTTTTCAAGAAATCAAGATAATTTGTAAGATTGTTTAAATATATGATTTTTGAAAAATATTTTTTAATATACCTCCAAAATTAAACTAAAATATATAATTGGGACGATCCAAGTAATTAGATTTTTGATCATATAGTATAATTTGCAGCAATAATATGATATCTTTTTAAATAATACTTTCAGTCTTTTTATAAACGATTTTGATATTTATTGTTGAGCCCAAAAAGTTATACATTATTTATGGCCCACTGGTATGTAATACTATAATCTCAAGCGACTCGATCACAACTCAGGCTGACTATGATCGAGTCGCTTGTGTCAACCCTTCAACTTGTGGGAAGATCGAACCAGTTGAAAAGTCAAATAATCTAAAGAATCAATCAAGACCATAGGCAAGTAATAAAAGATCACCCTAATTGTAGCAACTAGGGGTGGCAATTTTTGATCCGATCCGATAATCCGACACGAATCCGCACGATAATAACGGATACGGATTGAGGCTTATCGGATATGGATCCTTATCGGATCGACACGATAAGGACACGAAAATTTCGGATCGGATTCGAATTGGATACGGATCGTATTGGATAATTCATTAAATGGATCGGATTCGGATCGTATATGGATATCCGTTAATAAATAAATAATTTTTTTAAATATAATAATTAATTAATTAATTTTGATATATTAATATAGATTTAGAGTTCTTTCGAATACTCAAATCTCTTGGTTCTTCATTGGTCGTGTCCCATTTTATTAATTCACCACAAAAAATGTATTTATTTATTTATTCATTATATTTTTTAATACTCTCTCCGTCCCATTGAAGTAGTCCCACTTTCCTTTTTTGTTTGTCCCATAGAATAGTCCCATTTTCCTAAAATGGCAACATTTTTCACACTCACCAATAAAATATTAATTCCACTACACTCACAACCCTTAATTCCCGTGCCGAAAAAGAAAAGGGACTACTTCACCGGGACGGAGGGAGTAGTATTTATTTTCTTCTACTATCAAAATTTAATAACTTTCTTTTTTTCTCAACTTCAAGTTTTCAATTAAGTTGTATCAACGGATTAACTAATTGGTGAGATCTTAAATTTTCATGTTGATGAAAGTATTGTAGATTCTCATTCGTTGTCTAAATTCTTTCAATTTCACCATGATAGATTAATGGTATTTATTATAATTTATTTTATTTATTATAAATTTTAAATTAATATAGTTTTAAAAATTTGTTTTATTCAGATCGACGTTCATTTTTACTATTATATTGTGCATCTTTAGTGTTAACTTTGTGCATTTTTTTATCTTACAGGTTCATTTATTCCAAAGTGTGTATTCAAATCGACGTTCATTTTTACTATTATTGTGGATCTTTAGTGTTAATTTTGTGCATTTTTGTATCTTACAGGTTCATTTATTCCAAACTGTGTTGATGAGATGAAGCATTTTAAGGGCAGAGTTTTTAGAACTGTTGATGTTGGTATTGAGTTTTATAGACACTACGCTCGTGTTGCTGCTTTGAAGAAGAAGATGTTTAATTTTTTTAATTCGTATTTATGTAAAAATGAAGTAAATCGGGCTAAAAATAAAGTAAATTGGGCTAAAAATGAAGTAAATCGGGCTTAAAATGCAAGTTGCTTGTGTTTGAGTTTTTTTACAGTTTTAGCCTTTAAAGGCTAAAACTGCAGGATATTGGGCCAAAAATGCTGCGTTTTTCAATTTGCTGAGAATGAATCTTGTTCGTCGATTTGATGAGATGGACGCGCGAGATCTATTCTTATTTCTCATAGTAACTCCTATTCTCACATGATTACTACCCTATATATATATATATATATACATATTCTCACCTGATTACTACCCTATATATATATTTATATATATAGGAGGAATCATGTAAAAAAAAATTCCCCTGTAAGAAAAAAGAATGAATCATATCCATCAGATCTAAAAAAATCAATGGTTGATATGCAAACAAGCAATGACTAAAACACAGTTAAGCAACAAAATAATCAAGCAACAACTTAAACACAATCAAGCAACATTGTAATCAAGCAACGACATGAACACAATCAAGCAACGTCATAAACACAATCAAGCATCTTTCTCACTTTCTCACGTTAAGAATTTTCTCACTGGATCCGCTCCCTATATATATATAGAGGAGGGATCATATAAAAAAAATCTCCATGTGAGAAAAAAGAATGAATCATGTCCATCAGATCTAAAAAAATCAATGGTTGATATTGAATCAAGCAACAACTAAAATTCAATCAAGCAACAAAATAATCAAGCAATAACTAAAGCACAATCAAGCAACATTGCAATCAAGCAACGACCTGAATACAATCAAGCAATGCCATGAATGCAATCAACCATCTTTCTCACTTTCTCACGTTAAGAATTTTCTCACTGGATCCGCTCCCTATATATATATATATATATATATTAAATCAAAATAGTCACAAAAATTATTCCTTCCAAAACTTTTATATATTAATTTTTTTTTATATAAAAAATTAAACATCACATTATCTATATCTATTCTATATGTCTATATTTATATAATCTATATCTATGTATATATTAGTCTACAAAAATTATTTCTTCCAAAGCATATAAGTAAGCAGTTTTTTTTTATTTTTATAACAATAATTTTAATATATTTTTCACCTCATTTTCAATTTTCTCGATTTCATGTCAAATAATTTTATATTAACATAATAAATACTTTTTTAAAATAAAAAATCTCAAATATTACCATTTTTTCTATAAAAAAATATTACATTAACTACAATCTTATTTTTTATTTATTGTATTTGCTATGTTTTTTAATGTTATAATTACAATAATATTTTAATATAAATATATTTGTGTTAGTTTTTCTTTAAATTTTGAGTTTCACTAATTATTTTAAATAATACTAGTATAATGTATTATGAGTTAATTTTATGAATCAAACATCGATTTTTGTATTCTTTGTGTCTGCAATTTTATGCTTTTTAAAAATCTAAATATATATTAGATAAGAAATATTAGGGATGAGAAAAAAAATGAAATATCAAAATATGGAACATCCCCTTTTTACTTATAATATTATTGATATAAACATATTTTTAAATAAATATTAGTATAAAAAATCGTCAAAATTATAGGATATAAAAAAATTGTACGATACTAGTATACCAAAATAATGGTACGATGATAGTATATAAATTATGTCATACTGAAATTTTGGTATACCAAACTAAGGTATACTGAAAACTTCAGTACATTAATGTGATTAATTATCACATGCCTTAAAATTCAGTATGATAGAAAAAAGACTGGTATATCATCCCAAAACATCTTTATGAGATATAGAAAGTATTTTATATAATAATTATATTGATAAATGAAAATTAAATTTGTTTTTTAACAATTAAATAATATATATTAACTTTATTAATTATATTTTAATATCATAAAATGTACGTATATATATTTTAATCTGTGGAACGCACAGGTGTAAAGCTAGTTACATATTTTATGATTGAGTATTCTTCCTTTTCGTTATTCGAATACATTCACCCACAACATTTATCATATGTTATTCTATTTATCTAAATTATTATTTTGTTATTATTATTGTAAGCAGCAAAGTCTTATTTTACTATAAGGTCCAGGAGCTGGCGCCCAACCCTACCATGTGCATGTGCTTCTCTCATCTCATTTATTTAACTTCAATAAACTTTAATTTGCTGACATTTGACTACTTTTAGAAACGGCTTCGATGCTTCTAAATTTAGATCATCTCTTAATAATACAGTATATCCCACATTAAAAACTGTATAAACTATGGAATTATTTAAATATTGAGTTATCACTTATCAATGATTATACAAAATAAATGTTGACAATTCTACCCTTGTTGGAGGTGAAGAAAAATAAGCAAGTAATTGGCACCTAATTCAGAAAAGATTATTTCATGTATAACTAAAACTGATTCTTGAATTTACCAAACAAGTTTGATCTCTCTCTCTCTCTCTCATGAGCATTCACAATTTCTATGTACTAACAGATGAGACAACATTGATTTACCGTGTCAAAAACTAGTGCTGTAGCAGTAAAAGAGATCACATAATGAATGTTTCATGGAGGGCAGCAAGAAGAGTTTAAAAGGCAAACTACTACAAATATTATGATATGGATTTCAAGATTCGGAAGATCCTGGAATGCAAAATCTTGGTAGTATGAAATTAGAAAATTAACAAGAAAGATAAATAAAAATAATGCAGGCAGAAGAAGTAGAATGGTTGGGGCCTATAAATAAACCAGATCCAGCATAGAATTTGGCTGCAAATTATAAAGTAAGGTGCAAGGCCTGACTATCTTACTCAAGCATCCACATGTGATGCTGCAACCCAACAGTCCTCGATACCCCCCCCTCCCTCCCTTATTGTCTCCATACTACTATATATTGTCCCACCACCACCTCATCTCTCAACTCTGCATGCCAAGTGCTACTGCCAACCTCTTTTTCTCTCTCTCTCTCTCTGAGAAAGCATAAACACATAAAAGAAGCATAGCTAGGTGCTTTTGAGGGTGGATGGAGTATTACATGGATGATGAGAAATGGAAGCTATCCAAAGAAGATAGGCCGCATTCCTCAAGCAGATCATCCAATAAGTCTATACTGCAGAAAAGCTTTTCACAGAAGAATCCTTCACAGAGGGGCACTTCATCAAAGTCATCATCACTCCCAAGAAGCTCATCCCAAAGGTGCTCGGAATTCTCACGCAAGTGCAAGGAACAGAAGGCCAAATTCTACATTGTGAAGCGGTGCATCACTATGCTCGTCAGCTGGAAAAAGAATGGAGATTCTTGATATGGATGCTTGCTTACCTCTTGTCACAGCTGAACTGAGAAATATGTAATTCTTTGTTTTGGTCCTGTATTTCTCTGTGTGCGAGATGGATCTTGGGTTCTTTTCTAACCCAAAGAAGTTTTCCTGCCATCCGAGAGGGGAAAAAGAAAACAAAAAAAAAAAATTCTTCAGATCCTCAATGTAATTAGATTTCAAAGGGTAAGCAGCTTTGCAAGAGTGCCATTTTATGAGATGTAAGATATTAAATTTAATTGCAGAGTCACAATCTAAAGAAGTCATCATCTTTTTTCTTCTTTCTACTTATGTGCATTACATTGTTATGATAGATCTGCATACAGTTTGCCCCTATATCTTTCCTAGTCATTTGCCGGTAAATGTGATGTACAGTTGTTACTCGAAGCATCAAGTTTGATGATAAAAAGATTCCTCTCAGCGATAGAATTCAAGTGCTATGTACAATACTGCTACCTTTCAGAAAACAATGGGAATCTTCACAAGTACCCAAAATGAAGGTGTAATATTAGAAAACTGTACCTGCTTGGCTTCTTCTAACATCAGGAATTTTCAAAAAAGTTACTGTGACGGTAGCAAGTCTTCCCCAATGCAGGTTACACATTTTACCTACATGGAGCCAAATTCATCAAGTATGACAGTTTCTATCTTGATAAAATCGTATAATCTAACAAAATTAATCAAGTATGATAAACCCCCATCTTCACTAAATAATATATTATCGTTTTCCCCTGCCTCCACTTAACATCCTTGACAGCCATGGATTCAAATATTTAATAGAAAGTTCTATCAAATTGCAAATTCAGAAGTCTTCAAGTGATAAAACAACATTTACCCACTTCAACCTCTGTCAGGTCTCCTCTGATCATCTTCAAATATAAAAGACTGTAGCATCAACTCAAAGATTCTATCTGCAACTGTATCTGTGCAATTGGAAACATGACATATCAATCAATACCCAAGTTAACACATCACCCCTTTTGTTGACTGCTAAAAGATTTTATTTTTATTTTTTAAATTGAAAGAAGGTTTTGGATACGCAACAAGATCAACGTTTCAAACATATTGAAATTTATCATTCATTGCTTCTGTGACATGACTTCTTAAAAGCTGATGATAATGACGTTGATTTTTTCCCCTACCCATCCAAGTAAACTCATTTTGTTACTGGTAATCACTGGAGAAATAGTGTTTTCCATTTTTTACTCTAGGTTAATATAAATATAAAACCATGTGCTTCCAGAGAAAGTAATATGAGTTCACCAGTAGTTGTTGGAATCCAATAAGGGCAAGGAGGCCCGTCCGCTCCATACCGCACCCACTTCTTTAAAGTATGATGTCATGTCACAACCACCTCTTCCATTCACTGCTATAACTTTCAAATTTGAAATTTTAATTGTAATCAAGCTTTCAAGAGTCATGAAGTGTATCATATAGCTTATATAACTTAATTTTTTAGGTCATTTCCAATTGTTTACATCAAATGGGGCAAATTTGCACCATTTTGGTCCAAACAGTAGAATGATTTGCACTCATCTACACCAGATTTTACAACAAAGGAATGTCCACTGAACATTCCTTCAAATTTTCAAGGCTAATGCATTTCACTGAAATCTAACTAATCATATTGCAACAATGAGATAGTAGTTAATAAATTTCACAGCGATTTGTTGCTGTGAAAAGGGCTGCCCCAAAAATAGGTTCAGTGTTGTAGCATTCTAGCAATTTACTGCAACTATGCTGCCATGGTTGGAGTGAGAATTCATAGAAATTTGTTGAGTTTACACTAATATGGTGTAGCTTTGAAGATGGCCTAAGGTTCGACTAAAAATACTACGTTGCTACTACCAAGTTTTGAACTATTTACAGAGGTTACCCTTGCTTCATAAGCTATAAGTGCAACTTGCTGATTTTTATACATCTCTACTTTGCAAATTAGTTCTTCAACTTATAAGAGGGCTTCTCCAATCTTAGTTTAAATGCTATCAATGTCTCCCAAACTACGTCCATGGAAGATATGTAAACTTACCAAAAACAATGGGAGTTCCAGAATGCATTTTCTCCTATTGAAGCTTCAAGTCAACAAACTCAGTGCTGGCAACCTTTGATCTGCCGGAAACCAATCAGCACAAATCTGCGTACATCATTAAAACATGTTATTGGACAGTTTTACGCTGGAGTTAACTTGCCAACAAGAAGATTATGAGCCATTTTTGTTTCCCATCTCTGTTGAGGACTTGGATTGTTTTGTTGTAACTAGCAAAATTAGGCATCATACCATTTCCAGCAATTTCCCTGACCAGCTTCAATGCTCACCTTGTCTGAAATATCTGTAATCACGAAAATCGTATTCAATTGAATAAACACGAAATTTGGATACAATTCGATTCAATTTGGATCAAAATACATTTTGTGGATTCAATCTCTATTCTTCCTTTGATTCTTCTCTTCGAACTTGATCTTTAAGTGTTCTTCGAGGTCTTCGACAGAATTTGGCTCCGTCGATCCTCTTCAATTTGATCTTGAAGCTTTATAACGTTAATCCAAAGGGTTTTCACCTTGTTTTTGGATTAAACGTCATTCTTAAATGATTTCTTGAAGATCTTCGACCTTGTTCTTCGTGTTCTTGAAGCTTGATCTTCTTGTTCTTCTTGATTTTAGTCTTTGATCCTTTTCTTCAACAATTTGGAGGACTTCTAGCGTTTCTTCGGGGACTATGAGCCTTGATTCCGAATCAAACGTAGGATTTGCTTGACTTTGATGAAGAACGCGTTGAAGATGACGAAGAACGCCTTCAAATCTTCAAAGGAATTCCTTGAATCTCGGAGAGAATTCTTCAAGTCTTGAGCTCTTCAATTTGCCTTCTTCACTTCCCTTCACTTGTGAAATTTCATCAATTTATGCCTTGTATTTATAGGCAAAAATTGAGAGGTGTGGCAACATTTGGTTGGTTGAGCAAGTGGTAATCTCATGTTTCTCATTTTAGGTGAGCTTGCCACGTGTCGGTCTTTTATTGGGCAATGACTTTTATATATTAAATATCCCTTTTTATTTATTTTAATTTAGGAATTCTTTTTTTAAATAAATCCCTAAAATATAAATAAATTGGTATTTAATATTTTAAATCCACGTGGCACGTTTTAATTGGCCGTGAGTTTTTTGTGTGTCTACAATATCCATGGGTCATTGTAGTGTATATCACATCAGTTGGTTCAAATTTCATCTCACTCATTATTTCAAACAACTTTGATGCATCCCTCAAATTTCTTTCATTACATCAACCTCTGATCAAGATGACATAAGTGTAAGCGTCTGCTACCAAACTATTCCCCCTCATGTAGGAAAGGACTTGAATCTCTTCTTCATATCATTACACCGTGCAAAGAAGTTTATTAATAAAGTAAATCACTTTTGATGGAGAAATGCCCCTCTCTTCCATATCACGGACGAGGTTCAATACCTGAGATGAACTATGACTTCTGGAGCATCCTGCAGTCAGTACATTTTAAGCAATCACAATTGGAGATAAACCGAAAGATTTCAGTTCATCGAACAAATGAAGACGACAGCACCCATCCATTAGCATGTTCTAAGAGATTATATTAGGGCCAGAGCTCTTCATCTCAACTACCAACTTTTTTGGCCTCTCTCACATTCCTTTGCTTGCACAGTTCCTCAATAAAAATATTGCAAGTTATTACATTTCATGTAACCCCTATTCAAACACATTCATCAATCAACTGAATGCTCTCCGCTTATGCATTCAGCATGCGGTTGTGAGCACACAATGCCCCTTCACTCATCATCTTTTCAAAAAGCTCAAGCCATCTTTCCTCGAACCTTTCTTAAAATACCATTAATCAAAACTGTGCAAAACATTGATTAGCAACCAAACCGATCTCCACCATTTCAAATAACAATCTTTTCACCTTCTCCTCTTCACCCTTCTTGCAGCACCGATCTATCAATGTAGTGGAGTGGACACAACAACGTTAGGACTAAAACCCATATGATTCATTTCACTCAACTCGCAGCAACCTTTTACCAAAATCTCAAAGGTGTAGGCATCCAAAGTCCAAACCAACTCTTCCCTTATTTCTCTCAAAAAACCACCCACCAAGCCTTCTCAAAATCACATTCTTTCACTGGAAATTTCAGCAACGAATGAAAGACAATCGCCGAAGACGGCACAAACACTCCAGTCATTTCATCCACTTCCACAGGCAACTGCGCTCTGACATGAGCGCTGATTATTGTTTCGTCAACTGCTCGGCCTTCGACGGCATGTTGAGAAAGAGAAACTGGTGGATGATTAATGTGCAATGGACTCGTATGTATGGTGAAGGTCTTGGTGTAGTGAGGAGGGGCAGAGCTCTCTGCGGCGGAGCTTTCAGCTTTCTGGTAAGGACAGTGAGCAGACATTTTCACAAACAGATTGAGAACGACTGCATTTGCCTCGCTATGATTCCCCCCACATTGCCGTATGATTTCTGCAACGATTTCACTAGAAAATTGCTGGTTCATGTGCTTGCTTCATTCCATTTCATTGCCAAAATGCACTCAAAAATCAAATTACTTAGTGATTTTTTTTTTCTTTATAAATATCCAAGAATTTCACATAAATCTGATTTACACGGTTTTTACAAATATATTTGCTGATTAACAAAATTCAATTTAATCCCTATAAAGAAGTAAAATAATAAACAGTTAATTGACCATTCTGCCCTCACGTCCTATTGCTCAATGGGAACCGAAGTTGTAGTCCTATCCCTCCTCAGCACGTGCCTATTGAAAATTGAATCGTCAGAACCCGCATCCGAACCCGAACCCGAACCCGACTCCCGAAGACTCCCGCTCCTCCTCATCGGGGCCCCATCTACCGAAACCGACCGCCCTCTCCTAAAAATCGATCCCAAATTACCGAAAAACCTCCGGAAAAAACCGCTCCTCCGCCGCTGTACCCACGGCCCCCACTCAATCTCCCTCTGCGCACCGCCGTTGAGACTCAAACTCCCATCCACTTCCGAGTACACCGCCGGCATCTCCCCTTCTCCTCCTCCGACAAATCTCCCCACCGCAAAGCCACCGCCGGGCAACCGCCAAATCGATAACCCCACCGCTCCTGATTGACCGGAAACACCTTCCGGTTCATCAATCGGCAGCTCGTGGCGGCAGACCGGGCACGAATTGTGGAGATTCAGCCACGGGAATATGCAGTCGGAATGATATATGTGCTTGCACGGCATCTCGCGCGCCTCGGATCCGAGAGTGAACGGGTCCGTGCACACGGCGCAGTGCGCGTCGGCGTCCACGTGGCACGGCTGGATCTGAACCGCCGGCAGCGACGCCACCGCGTGTTTGCTGGCGGGCGGATTCTCCGGCCTGGCCCACAGGTTGAACCCGATCTGCGACAGGCGGTCCAGCATCACTTCAAACCCGGATCCGAGCAACGACTCCGACATGGCGGAGGGCAGCGGCCGGATCCCCGTCCCCGTCCCGTCATCGTAAAAGAGCTCGTAGCTCCGCCGCCCGCCGCCGGTCGGGGACTCCAACTCCGAGTTGTTCCGGAAAACTATCAGAGGGTTGAAGGATGTGCCGTGGCGGCGGCGTCGGCGGCGGGGCGGGTCGAATCGGCGTGTATGCTCCTGAGAGAAATCGGTGGGGTCCACCAATTGAATGAACCCGCCGCTGCAGTGAGGGCAGACGACAGAGTCCTCGGAGGCGGCGGTGACGATTCTGGTGCACTGGTAGCACCAGTAAGACGGAGACGGCGGCGAATCCATTTGGCGGAGCAGACGGAAGTTCCGGAGAAATCGAAGAGGATGAAGAATATTCGATATGATTTGTTCGAGCTTTGTAGGTATGTGTATATTTTTATACGTAAATAATTGTCGAGTGGGATGGAGCTGTGGAGAGAGAAAAGAGTGATGAAATGAAATGGGAAAAATATTACACGTTTTGTCTAAAATTAAGAATGTTGTAATAACTCATCACCATATAAAAACGCGTGATGACGCGCCTCTTAATTGTTATCTCCTCCAAATTTTAAGCTAGGAAAATTAAATCTGAATATTTTTCTTTTATATAAATTATTTAATTTGAATACTCATATTCGTTTTATCTAATAATAAATCGTTGTATTTTATATAAATTTATGATAAAAAAACTATTTTTAAATACAATGAATATACATTTATCGATTTTCTTGAATAGGAATTAACTAATAGCAATCTACCTATTCTCTAAAAAGTACAAAAGAAATAAAATTATTCAATAAATAAAACTATTATGAAATAAGGTAGTATGATTAGAAAATTCCAAAAAAATGCAATTGGTGTTCAAATCACAGCGAATATCTTCTCCTATTAAATCTCCAGATTTTAGAATTCGCGTTAAGTCAAATTAAGATTTTGTTTAAATTTAAAAATACATTTAATATGTTTCCATTTAGAGACAATATGATTTTCTATACAATAAATCAAAATGCCTGAATTGGGTAGCGAAATGAAAACTCAGTAGTAAGTTCACTTTATATAATACAATCAATTAAGTTTTTTTTTTTTTTTAAATTCCCTACGAAGTCAGCCCTATTATCAATTGATCATGAGTTTAAGTGATGAAATGGCAAACCTATAAGTAGTTCAATTTGACTATAGGTTTCCCAAATCGATATACAATGATATTAAGCGAGCTTCATCAAATTTCTTCTGGAGTTCTACAACTGAGGATAGGAAGATTCACTGGACTTCCTAGGAAAAACTTTTCTCCCCTAAAAGGGGAATGGGTTTCAGAAAAATTCACATTATCGGACAGATTTTTGGATCAGAACGCAGAAATTCAATAAGCGTAAGTTTGTTAGAAACTCAATATTGGCCCTCAAAAAGGTTTGTTCTTTTTTTTTATTCTGAAACTACGGAGTGGAACTCGTAGATTATCGAACAAAACTTCGACGATGGGGGACAAAAATGAAATTTTGGCCATGCCTCTTGCTTTCTCCACCTAAGAAGATGTTATGATTTTGAGATATTCAAAAAGATGAATCTTCTCAGTTAAGTCGGCCTACTATGTTGTTGTTAATCAAATCTCAAAAGTTAATGATCGTAAAGCATCTCCCAGCACCCCCCTCGCCATTTGGAAAAGGATCTGAAGCACAAATGTGCTACCAAGAATCAAGAATTTTGCTTGGAAAATCTGCTTGAACATCTAGCCGTCCAAGGAAAATATGGAAAGGAGAGGAAATGACATTGATCCCATTTGTCCCTCGGGCGAAGTAGAGAAAGAAACAACAGACCATGCCATTCTTGATTGCTAACTAGTGAAGCAAGTTTAGTACACCTCTTACCTTAGAGTGGAACTGAATAAAATCGTCATTCAAGAATTTGCTCTGGGATTTTCTGGAAGATTGGAATTCGCCCTCCAGAAAGCTAAGCAGTACCATCGGCGGATCGATGAAGGAGAGCCGTAGAGTTAGATAGCCTTGAACTTATCCAGTGTTGAGGTCGATATTTTGAGGCCCAGAAACGGCCCATTAAAAAAGCCTGATTGATGCCTTGGGCTTAAATCCAGGATGAGGCCCATGAATGACAGGTCGACGATATGGATCGAGC
Organism: Plectranthus barbatus; assembly: GCA_026898455.1. Lineage (NCBI taxonomy): Eukaryota > Viridiplantae > Streptophyta > Magnoliopsida > Lamiales > Lamiaceae > Plectranthus > Plectranthus barbatus. The sequence continues at coordinate 2,072,217 of JAPKLW010000001.1, forward strand.
ACTATGACTTCGAGCTGTGAGGATTCAAATCTACAGCTCGACATTCAAGGCGTGCTTAAATAAGGGCGGATCTTTTGAAAGAGAAACGGACAAATCAGCAATAAAGTTCGGCGGAAATCGCGGAGAGGCGTTATTTCAGGAAAGGCTATATATATTTCGGGAAGAGCATAATCTGTGGCGAATGCAACTGCGCAAGGATTGAAGCAAATAACAGCTCGATCAATATTGTTTATCTCACTTACTGTTCGATTAACTCTATTTTTCATTTTATTGTATTCGTTTCAGCAATCAAACAACCATATTTCTGCCTATCTACTATAATTTGTATTGTTTTCAATATCGTTAATCAAATTGTTCTTGGGCTCCAGTTCTACATAACAACACCCGCAACAATTTGGCGCCCACTGTGGGGCCCAGGAACAGATTTGGTATTAACAAATTATTGCAGGGATGGCAGATGACGGAAATCGTGAGCTTGTCATCGGTGGAACCGTTCCCCCCCAAGGAGATATCACACTCCCGGGAGCCGGAAGAGGGACGAATCAGGGGCGTGGCCAGCAGTCTGGTGCAGGTCGAGGACGGCAAAACCCTGGCGGACGAGGAACAGATCAACCCTCCGGGTCACTGGAGGATATGCGACGAGCCTTCAACGTAACCCCGCTCAACGAACTGTCATTCCCTCCCCCGCCACCAGCGCTAATGCAAGATCCCTACGTGGCGCAACTGATAAGTCAGGTTCAAACAGCTCGAGGGGTAATGGAAAAACTGGGTGCTCAAGTTGAGACCGTTACCCAGAAGTGCCAGGCTCTCGAGCAAGACAACCGCCGGTTAAATCAATTGGCGAACCGTCCGTTAGTCGAAGAGCCAGGGAGCGCAAGTAGGGTTCGAACATTCACTGCCCATGATTTACATGATGAATTCAATCGGGCTGCCGAAGACGAGACTAATCAAAGGATGCCGGGTGATAAGCTCATATTTATACTCACTTATCTATATTTTTCTCCATTGTTTCAAGTGTTTTATGTTATGTTTTTACTCATTTTTGTGCATGAGTCTACTTTAGAGGGTGTTATGCCTTTGATGGGTGAATTTTGCAGGTTTTAGGCCAAAATCATTGGAAATCCGTACCGAAAGCAGATGATGTTCAATGGAACAGTCATGACTTCTTCCACAGATGGAATCTGAGCTAATGGAGCATATGGATGGAAAGATCTTTGAATTAGCTTTCCAACGCAACTGGAATCGGGTCAATCGGAGTTCGGGAGAGGAAGTTATGGCCAAAACCGTGAGACTGCGCAGGCAGATGCATCCGTGTCGAGAGACAGGATTTCTGTCGACCGACAGGATTCCTGTCGATCGAAATTCCCTCTGTCGAGCGACATAGAAGCCCGAAAAAGCTATTTTGGGCCTGTTTTGGCAGTTTTTGCTATTTTGACTCAATACTCAAATTAGGTCTTTTTCACCCTCTATAAATTAGAACTTTCAGGCACGAAAATCATACATCTTTTATGCATTATTTTACATTGAACTTTGGAGTTT
>JAPKLW010000001.1:2089145-2101251 GCA_026898455.1 Plectranthus barbatus
TATATATATATATATATATATATATATATATATATATATATAGTACTCCCTCCGTCCCACTTGAATTGTCACACTTACCAAATCGGGTGTCCCAATCGAATTGTCACATTTTAAAAAATGATAATTTTTTCGCACTCAACAATAAAATATTAATCCCACTACAACTTTTAATTCTCATGACGAAAAAATATGTGACAATTGGCACGGGACACAGGGAGTATTTTTTATAATAAGACTATATTTATCAGCAACCGGCTCAACCACCCAATATTTCCAATATCTTATTAATTTCTCTCACTTCTACATCATTAATTACTACTCCAACCCAACCACAATATTTTTGCAAAGTTTATCAGTGACCACCTAACCACACTATATATAATATTATTTATTTGATTTTAATTAATTTTATTTGGTTTTAATTAATTTTATTTTAAAAATAAAAACACAACTTGTAACTAATAGAAAATAAAATCACATTATATAAAACAACATAAGTACTTGAAATAAAATTACATTATAGTATAAAATATAGAGGTTATGCAATAAAAAATGAATTGAAAAGATTAATGGAATATAATTTAATATATATTTATATTAAAATTGATCTCTATTTATAGAGAATACAAAATTATTAATTTTGGTATATCTATTATTTATTTTTATATAATTATATAAAAGATATGTCAATTTTAATATTGAATATATACAACAATAATGAAGCAATAAATGAAGAGAAGGTCCAAGGTTAGGCGTGGCTAATAATTTAGGCGGGTTTTATCCATTAACTCAAACACTAACCCATTTAATATACTCTAATTGGGGATTAATAAACCATATTTGGGTGTGTGAACCCATATGAGTATGGATAAAACCCGTCTAAACTATTTAGGCGTGCTTTACGCAAGTTTTTGCCGCAAATGAATGATAAGTGTTACAATTCTATTAGCTAATAAATTAAAAAAGTAAAAAATATTTATGTTGATCCCATAAACTTTGGAGGTTGCTTTAGGTCACCACTACAAAATTGCATTTAATAGCTTTAACAATTTTTTATTCTATTTATACGAAATCGAGTCAACGACCGTAGAATGCAGAAGCTAACGGCGTTAAACTTGGCAAAAACTTGCGTTAGGCAGGCCTAAACGGTTTAGGCGGGTTTTATCCTACCCAAATGGGTTCACCCATCCCAAATAGGGTATATTATATGGGTTTGGGCTTGGGTTAATGGATAAAACCCGCCTAAATCTTGGGTTAATGGATAAAACCCGCCTAAATCGTTTAGGCCTGCCTAACCCAAGACCTTCCCGTTAAACTTTTTTGTGCAAATTGGACTGATCATTTTTTTAAACAGTATAAATAAATTAACGAGTGGGGGAATCCAGTCAAATAAGGGCCAAAGCGTGCCGTCGAGACTCGAGAGGAAGCCGTCTTGCTTTTGCTTGTGGCAAAACTTTTATTGAATGGATCTACAATTTTTTTTTAATGATATATATTTTAATAAAAGATTTTGGTCAATGATATATTATTTCAGTAAATTATGTTTTTTTTTCAATAAATGATGTATTTTATATTTATTTAGTAAATGAAGTAATGTATAAAATTAATTTTATAATATGATTCTTGTAAGAATTATTTCATACAATTTTCATCATTACCAGTTCTTTTTTTCTTTTAAGTAATACATTTATTTTAAACTCACACGTATTTATATATCTTTGAAAAACTCAAATGACAACCTCTTTATCATTAGTAAGATGCTTCACTACAATCTAGAGAGATGGACATAAAACAATCTATTTGTTTGTATATAATTTGGGGCTATTAAATCACATGGAATATGAAAATTCGCGGGAACGCCGAGTTTGATGGATTCATTGGAAATTAATCGCCAATTATTTGCATGTTGCGTGACAATGATATCTCAGGGGCTTTTTGTCTTAATCATTTCGCTTAAATTTCTCTAATAATACACTTTTAGTCATTGATGCAAAAATCGGCGCCTAGGCGCCGATTAATCGGTAGTCGGAGGTCCACCGATCCGATAAACATAAAATCATTGAAAAAATCGATTTTTTTCTAATCAGTGCCTAGGCGGATCGGATTAATCGGGCTAGGCGGATCGGATTAATCGGGCTAGGCGGCGATTAATCGGATTAATCGGCCATTAATCAAAAAAAAATCGGTTAATATAAATTTTAACTACAAACTGAATTTAAAATCTTAATATTAAAAAAATACAAATTAATTTTTTTTTAAAAAAAACATAAAATTAAAAGTAAAAGTGTAAAACCTAATTTTAAAATTATTCTCAAATCTCAAATCCAAATAAAAATTCACATTCACAAGTCACGACTCACGACTGCTCACATTCTCCTCCACCCACGGCCACCACCGCTTAGGCATGTCTGTTGCAGGAACATTTAAACTTTAGTTTATGATTTGCTTTTAAATGTGATAATGTTTGTTGAAGGTATATTTAGACTTCGTTTTTTGCTCTTATTTTGGAATTGATTTGAATTGTGAGGATATTTGTTTGTTGCAGGAATATTTAAACTCTTGTTTATAATTTGCTTTTAAATGTGAGAATGCTTGTTGTAGGAATATTACTTGAGATATATATAAAAGTGTTGAAATCTTACTTGCATTTTTAAAATATAAATTGTTGGTAAGATTTCTTATATATTACCTGATATATATAAAAAATAAAAAATAAAAATAGATAAACCGCCTAGAACCCGATTAATCCCCGCCTAGACCGCTTAGGCGCTAGGCCCCCTCGGCCGCCCGACTAGCGCCTAGCGATTTTTACAACATTGCTTTTTGTATGAGGTGTATAAAGATACATCTTACTTAAAAAATCTTACATATGAAAAAACATTAAATATTTGTTAAATTATTAAATCTCAAACCTCAACTTCATCATAAATGTCCTGAAAAAAAAAAAAAAAAAAAAACCTTCATCATTAATGAAGTATACCTTCCAACATTTCAAATGAAGTATTCGGCTGTCCCACCGCGCCCACCATTATTATTATATTTAAAAAAATAAATTCAAATAAGTATTTAATTTTAGAATTTATGAAGAGTGCATAAATTTGAACTTAATAATTATTTGAATATAGTGAATGAGATTGGGTTTGTCCTTTTATATGACTAAGTCAATACATATTTATCTATTAACTTTTGTGATTATTTATAACAATTTTGATGTATTATGATTCACATACTAGAGAAAATCTTAAACAACGAATAAAGTTAATGGTATTTTTGGTTTAAAATTTTGTATTAGAGCTATACGAGTTGTCATTATTTTCAATTCGTTTGTTTTAATTTGTTTACCAAGTTAATAACCTGTAATTTTTTGCATACACCATCATAATGTATTTAGGGGTGTAATCGAACTGAGTCGAGCTTCGAGTTTTTTTGTCGGATATTTTGAAGTTCACGAACTTTATCGAGCCTTAATCGAACCTAAACGAACTTTCTAAATTTGAAATATATTTAAAATATCATTTATTATTTTGAAAGAAAATGTTACTCCCTCCGTCCCAAAACAATTGTCTTGTTTTCCTTTTTCGTCTGTCCCAAACAATTGTCTTCTTTCCTAAAATGGAAAGTTTATACACACTCACTAATAAAATACTAATTTCCTCTATCTCTACTCGCATTGGTATCTGTGCCATTTCCAAATAAGACAATTGTTATGGGACGGAGGTAGTATTTATTTCTAAATTAATATCATATTCGTGCTCAAATTCTAAATTTTCTCATTATTAGAAAGACTTATCATTATTGTTACTCTTAAATCATAAAGATATTACTTTTATAAAATTACTAATTTTAGCTAACAAGCTCACGAGTCAAATTCTATGATGCTCAAGTTTGGTTCATTTAATAAACGAGCTTGAATGAGTTTTTATCGAGTCGAGATCCGAGTAGCTCACGAACAGTTTGGCTCATTTACAGCCCTAAGTGTATTCTTGATGGCAAAAACTTGCGTTAGGCAGGCCTAAACGGTTTAGGCGGGTTTTATCCTACCCAAATGCGTTGACCCATCCCAAATAGGGTTTATTAATCCCAATTAGGGTATATTATATGGGTTTGGGCTTGGGTTAATGGATAAAACCCGCCTAAATCATTTAGGCCTGCCTAACCCAAGACCTTCTCATTCTTGATTCATTTTAATAACCTGTAATTTTATGTTGTACTTTATTTTATTTCCTATTTCAAAAGTCTTAAAGTTATAATTCAAGAACAAAATAAGTTACTGCACTTTTAATAAGTTTTTTGTACAACTAGGTGGTTTGCGTTAGGGCGGTAATTAATTTATTATTTTAAATATTAAAAATATATCAAAATCAAAAAGTGATTTTATCTCAATTTAATTATATTTTTAATGTATAAATTAATATTTGAGCCTATTAGCTAGCATCTAACCCATTTAAATGAGGCACCTAGCCCTTCTATGGGCCGAGTAATTACAAAACCGTCAAAAACTGCGGATTGCATGCTTAATGAGCTATAATAAGTTGGGAAGAAATCAATATCTAAGTCATAAAATAAAGGGAAAAGGGTCAGATTAACCCCTTGACTATTGTAGTAGGAACACTTTTGTACCCTCCTTGACTATTTGGATCAATTAAGCCCTTTAACTATTAAAATTGATCCATTTAAACACTCTAAGTTTTAAGATTCCTGTTATACCCTTATTTAAATAGAGCTTGTGAAAATCTTCAATCTAAAAAATAAAATAAAATATTATAAAATTTGAAAATTAATTTAAATTTTTTAAAAATAAATCTGAAAATAAAAAATTAAAGTAAAAACGAAAATTGACATTTACAAGAAAAATTAAGTTGAGATGCTCTAATATACAAAAACTTGAATAATGAAATTGAAATAGAAATAATTTTTTTGTTTTATGATAAGTTTGAAAATAAAAAGCCGATTGATTAGAAATAAAATAATAAGTATTTATAAATTCGTAAATAAATATAAAAATATTCAACACAATAAAAAATAATAAATACTTAAAATAAAACCTAAAATTGAAGTAAATAGAAGTAATATAATATTTTAAAAATAATTCTTAAAATAAAAATGAAAATGAAAAAATAAAATCTGAATAAAAAAATCGACATTTGTGGAAGATGCTCTAATAAATGATATATTTAGAATAAACTTGAAATAGAAGATAATTCAATTTAAAAAACAATTATGAATATATAAAACTTAAACTTTGATAAAACCTAAGATTAATTAAAAAATTAAAGCGTCACGTATAAAAACTTGAATACGATTTTGATGTTATATATTTTTCAAGTTTTTTAAATAAAAATATAAATTTTTACGCTATTTTAAAATATGAATGCGTAAGTTTTTTTTGAAGAATTTTCAGATTTTGAATATATAAACTTTAATTTTTTTATTAAATTTATTTTTAAAAAATTATATTTATTCTGACTTCAGGTTTTATTTTTACTTTAATTTTTTATTTTCAGATTTATTTTTAAAAAAAATTATATTTATTTTCAGGTTTTATAATATTTTATTTTATTTTTTAGATTGAAGATTTTCACAAGCTCTATTTAAATAAGGGTATAACAGGAATCTTAAAATTTAAAGTGCTTAAATGGATCAATTTTAATAGTTGAGGCGCTTAATTGATCCAAATAGTCATGAAGGGTGTAAAGTGTTCCTACTACAATAGTCAATGGGTTAATCTGACCCTTATCCCTAAAATAAATTACAATAATTTCAATTCAATTTGCTAAAAAATAAATTGATAGTAATTTTAAATATTTAGTTTATATTTTTTTTATACAATGGCTATAAATATATTCATTTGAGAAATTATACCACTACAAAAATATTGCGAATTTGCGAACCAAAAAAAAAGGGTCGCGATTTTGCGACCGACTAACAACGGAATTGCGACCGAATAGAAATTTTAAATTTTGCGACGGAATTGCGACCAGATATTCGGTCGCAGATTTTTTGCGACCGATTTTTCCGTTGCTAAATTTTGCGACCGAAAATTCGGTCGCAAAATTCCTTTTTTTGTGAAAATATGTATATTTTTTAGTACGTATAAAGAATGAGATTATTGTTTGGTTCAGTGGTAACGCGCGCGGCACGCGTGCGGGAGGTGCCGAGTTCGAACCCTCTTGGACGCAAGCCACCAGATTTGATGGTTGAACCGGCCGGTTCAAAAAAATTTAAAAAAATTTTTTTTGAAGGAAATTTATTTGCGACCGATTTGCGACGGAAATTTCGGTCGCAAATCGGTCGCTAAAATTTGCGACGGATTCAATTTTCGGTCGCAATTTTTTTTTGCGACCAAGGTTTTTGCGACGGACGAAATCGGTCGCAAAACAGCTGTTTGCAACCGATTTTTCGGTAGCAAAAATGCGAAATTCTTGTAGTGTACCGATCAAAAAATGGATAAATTAGTCAAATTAAAAACTTCAAATATAAAAAAGATTTATATAATTATAATTAAAAATAACTACTATTACGTTTATATATAATATATGAATGAAACAAAACGACTGCAATTTATCAGGCACCAATGTATATACTTCCCAAAACAAAACGATTGCAATTTATCGCGAAAGAATGAAAGAAGCTCAGAACAGATAGAAATTTTGCGTTGATGTAAGAAGAACATAGCTAAGCTTTGAAGTGGGAGACAAAGTATTCTTGAATGTTTCGCCTTTTAAAGAAATTGTACGATTTGGAACAAGAGGTAAGCTTAAATCAAGATTTGTAGGACCATATGAAATATTGGAAAAAGTTGGTCCCGTAACTTATCGCTTAGCTTTAACTCCAGCTTTGGGTAATGTTCATAATGTGTTTCATGTATCACAATTGATGAAATACGTGCATGACCCTAATCATGTGATTCAGCAAGAGGAGATAGAGCTTAATCCTGATCTGAAGTATGAAGAACGCTTGAGGTCATCTTGGATAGAAAGATCCAGAAAGTGAGGAATAAAGAAATAGAGTTGGTCAAATTGCTATGGAATCATCATGATTATGAGAAAGCAACTTGGGAACTCGATGAGAGAATGAGAAATAGATATCCAGAGTTGTTCGGACCACCCTACTAAATTTCGGGACGAAATTTCTTTGAAGGCGGGATGAATGTAATACCCTGACAATTATAATAAAGTTTTCAAGGAATTTAGTGCAAGATTACGAGATTAATTGCACAAGAGAGATGAATATATATTGAAGAAGGGACACTTGTTATTACCTTATCCACCTAGGTCATGACTAATCAAACCTACCCTAACTCTGCCTCACCACTTCAAGTAATTATGAAGAAAAATATACACCATTTCCCTCATTTTTTCTGTACAAAGAGAGAGAGAAAGGGAGAGCTTCAGGGGCTGCAGACTTCATGCGACTTTTCCGGCCAGAAGACGTCGGAATTCGAGGTGGTGGTGAGAAGCAAAATTGTAGATCTTCGAGAGTAGATGCTCGTAGACTACTCATTTGCCTAAATTGGGTAAGAAAAGACCAAGTTATGGCCCTTTTTCTAAACTGTGGCAGAGAAGTACGAATTTTGGGTTTTGAGTTGGATTGATCTCAATTCTTGGAATTTCTTTGGTTTGCTGTTGTTTACTTGTTCTAGGAACTTAATAAGGGTGTAAGGTTGTATCTTGGCTGTGGAAATTTGTAGATTGAGCAATCAACCACTTGGAAGAGAAGGTAAAAACCCATCTCTTGGAATTTTCATCTTCGCATGCATCAATTGGGGTTTGATCACACATGCAATGATGTTTTTGTGTTATCTAGCATGTGTATATGTGGAATTATTGTTGTGATTGATGTTGGAGTTGAATGTAGTTGGAGAATATTTGTTGTGATTGATGTTGGGGTTGAATGTGGTTGGATTTTTGGGTGTAATTGGCGTGAAAGAGTCGCAGCCCGTCACCTGAGTGGCCGAGGGCTGGGACCGTGCCAGAGGCTGGCTGCAGCAGCCCTTTTGGGCGTAGTCGGGGGTGCAGCCGGGGCGCGGGCAGGGGCGCAACGGGATCGACCGCGGCTGAGCCGTGTGTTCCTCGCGAGCCGTCGGTTTTGGTTGTTGTTTTGATCGTTTTTCATAAGTTACACCCTAGTATCTTCCATGCATATTATGAGAGGTTATTAGCATGATTTGAATGTAAAATAGAGTGAGATGAATTAGCTTAGTATCATGTTGCTGGGATTGTGAAATTGATGAGGTTTTTGATGAACTTGAGTAACTGAGGGAATAGAATAAAAGATAAGGATAGAAGTGTAATCATGTGAGCATGTAGAAGTACCTTATATTAAGATATGGAATTTATGTTTGGAAATTGATGGAATTTATATGATCTGTGAATCATATGGGTGATGAGGCATTATAGCAGTGTTTGATTAACTGAGAGGACTAAGATCCTAAGTTAAGAAGAAGTAAGCATAATGTGAGCTAGGTGGATAGTTATGAAGTTTATTCCATAGGAAGAGTATGATAGATTTAATTGAAGGATGATTGAAATTATCATGTGTGTGATTGTGTGGTTCATGAATGTATGTCTTATTCTTATTTCATGATTAATGTGTTAAGGAGAACGCGTTGGGCAGAGTCTTGCTTTTGAGCAGCCGCCGCGCAATCTAAATCCGTAAGAACAAAAGGTGGGCTTTCATTATATAAAAAAATCTGAAGCATGAAAGATATTTTCTTTTCAAAAATCTAATGAATGAAAATGTTTTGTTTTAAAGTAATTGTTATGCCAAAATGGTTTTGTGAATCATATTTGTACCTCTGAGCTAATATATACTTTGCCAGATAGAAGGGTGACGTCAGTAAAATGTACCAAGGTTTAATACCCTGAGCAGTTTTTGACTGATTGCGAGCCAAGATGGACATTCTTTGAGCCAAAGTACCATGAGTTAAAACTCTTGTATGTCATACTGGTGGCCCGTTGGCCCAGTCTGTTAATTGTGGAGTGGATCAACCGCGGGTTATCATGAAAGATCTTGAAAAGTATACTAACAAACCACAGAGAACACGAGTCATGGTATACTCATCTCAAATGGCTCAATTTAAACATAAACTTTGTTATTTGAATCTCCTACTATACATGATGCAATTGCCTCATTTTCTATCAATTTAAATAATTCGAGTGGAAGCGGGTTTGAACCTCAACGCCTAAAGGTGTGAAGAAACCTTAAATGAAAAAAAATCCGATGAAGAATTATCTGATCTTACAAAGGTAGTAAATAATCAAATGAACAAATGCTCCAATGAGAACTCACAGCAAAATAGGTTGATACAAAAATAAAAACTTGAAATTCAAAAAATGGTAGCTGCTTCTAAACATTTACTAGCCGAAACGATGCACATACAAGAGAAAAACAAAATTATGATGATGGATCTGAACTTGATTTTTAATCCTACTTCACGCTATTTTTTTAAAGGGGGACTATAATTACGATCAAAAGCAACAATTCAATCGACCAACACCACCAAATAGCAATTGGGGATGTCGATTTTGGCCTGAAAAAATTTGGCCTGAATAGCCCGAGACTGAATAACCCAAGGCTCGATAGGATTAAACCCGAAATCCGACGGATTGACCTGATTAACCCGCTTATTATTTTTGTTAATATTTTTCATAATCATAGTACTAAAATTTACTTCTAATACTTAAGATGATATTTATTAATTAAGTTTTAAGTTATATAACTATATTTAATTCAAATACTATTCAATACATAGTTAAGTTTATTTATTTATGAAGTTAAAATATTGCTAAAAAAATAAAAATTTAATAGTTAAATTTATCATTATATAAAAATGTGTGATGTGTTTTGTATTTTTATAAAAAAAATAATATTTTGTTTCTTTCAATATTTAAAACATTAAAAGAGTGAAAATACATTAAAAATAAAAAATAATTAATAAATTCATTGGCCCAACAGGCTAGCTTAAAAATCATGGGTTAGGGTTAGTGTCATGATTTTTGAGCCCAAAAAATTTCAGTCCCATTAATTGACCCGGAACGATTAACCCGCAGCTCAATAGGACTGGCCCGAAATTCCATGGGTTAGCCCGATTGACATCCCTTATAGCAATTCGACTTTGGAAGTTATTTACTTGGTATGGGAGGATGTGGATATGAATCTAATTTAGGAGATTTATAATAAGTGTGATTGATTATTTTATTATGAGTGATATATTGTATTATATTTTGTATGCTATCTTAGTAATTTTTTTTGGTATTAGGAGTGCTTTTTAATTTGTGAATTTTTATTGTATTATATTTTCTATAAGTTATTATTTTGTAGGATATTGTAATATATTTAATTTGTGTTTAAATAAATATGATGCTTATATTATAATTTTTTATCTTGAATTGAAATTATAAAAAAATTATAATTTTAAAATAGTGAGAATTTAAAAAAAAAAAAGAGTGGGAACTTACAAAAAATAAAATAAAAAAACTAAACCAAAAAAATGAAAAAAAAAAAGAAGAAGAAAAGAAATGCAGTTGTGAACAATATTGCACCAAATATGCAATATCACTATTAATTTTTCTTTTTTGGAAATGGAAATGGAAGATGGAGTTGTTGTTGGAGCTGCTTTTCATTTCATTTTGCAGTTAAATGTTATTTTTCCAGTGCTGGACATGGTCTATGAATGCAAAATTAATAAAAGTGTCATATTATTAAGAATCATGTTATCTGAATTTGTAGTATTTATTGAATTTATATGAACTTGATATTATTAATAATTATATTGTTTGAATTTGTAGTATTTATCGAATTTATATGTTGCTCATATTAATTTAATCTCTATATTATTGTCTGAAATTGTAATACTATTAAGTTTTCATATTGATGGCCTTAATTTAAGCTTCTCTTTCTCTTCGTACTCCATAGTTAAAAATGAATATTCTTTAAATTAGATATTGGAAATAATGATAATTCATTTATAGATGAGTTTGCAAAGGAGATAATTTATTCCCTTATAGCACATTAAATGATATTGATGGATTATTCAACCATTGTGTTGATGGTGTTTCACATTCACCCATTTTGCAAGTAGTAGAATTTGTCAATGGAGGAGATTAGATTAATTTTATTATTCAATTGAATTCTAGAATAAGATTTTTTCGCTATATTCTTTCACTTATAATCATATATTTATTTTTTACGTTTCGTTTTCTATCATCAAATTTTTGAATTTATATTTTTCTTTTTTACCTTTGGATTTCTAGTTCAAATGAGTATGTTTCCCTCTTGAAGTGTTTTACTAGTTTGGTTGAAAGGAAAAAAAAATTATGATGGTCAACGATTTAAAACTTTGCAATGAATATAATATTTAGAAAAAGAAAGCTAATTGTATTAAAGAGTATTTATAAATTTTGGTTCGATACAAATTTGAGAGACAACCTCTATTTATAACAATAACAAATAGCTAGAATTAGTCCACACAACATTAATCTAATGGCCACAAATTATTCTCTAGATGATTCTACATTAATTCATACCTACCTATTATCTAAATAGAGCTAAAGATATATTTAGAATTTGATTCTAGAAAGTGGGCTTTTATAGATATGGGCACAAATGTTTAAGTGCTTTGTTTATGAATAGTTGGTCTTGGTTCGAGTTACTTGAGAGCACCCCTCCCATTTGAATAGTATGCCCCCATTTTTAAAAAGAGTGTTGTTTTGAGTTATTTTCCAAATGCTTGTTTGCAGTTGATGATTTAAGTCGGTCTTATGTATAATTGTTAAATAGAGAGCTAGTGTTATGTTATGAATACTTGTTTTGTCTCTCTCTTTCGTTTTAGCTTGTACTGAATTATACTGTATGTGCATATTACAGATACATCACACGTGCATGAAGCCATGCACTCGAGCAGCTTGACTGAAGCTTCCAGAAGCTGTGCAACTGATTCATCAAGTTGTTGAATTGTAACTAATTCTAGAGGGTTCTAATTCTTGTTATGTAGTTAGTTAAAGCTCACATGTAATCTATATATAGGGGTGATGTACATACGATATAACTGATGAATAGAATCCATTTCTTCTTCTATATCTCTCTCTCTATATATACAAAACCT
>JAPKLW010000001.1:2101651-2177287 GCA_026898455.1 Plectranthus barbatus
AACCAATTGATTATCTTATGACATTACATACAATTGATTGATTGTTTCTTAAATTTTGGGAATGAATTGATTACAACAATCTTATTAGCAAGATCAACAATACAATTTTATACGAGTTTTTGCCAACATTTATTAATTTTCAATGTGATGAAATAATTTCTCTTTAAAATTAAACTAACTTATAAGTGTTCAACAACTCCATATTTTAAATAAAACCAAATCTTTTATATGAATTAGAAATTAATCTGAATTCTTGATTTTTACTATTTAAGAATTAATACAATATATGAATTAAACTTAACTTCGGCATAACAAAATTTAAATATCATTTTGTATGGTGATTTTAGGACAATATATCATAATGTACCGAAATTATTATTTGATATAATGTAATAAAAGCAAATTGCAATATTACATAATAAAAAATAAGTGCATATCAATAATAATAATGATTAATATTTATATTATTTTGTAACGCCCCCAACTGACATTCCCTAATTTGGGGTCGCGTTACATTGATGTTCAGATTTTTTCAAACATTTTCTCAATTTAACAAAGCGGAAGACTGAATTAAATTTGAAAGATAATTAAATAACATAAAAGTAAATCTTCAAGTCAATTTAAGGAAACAATATTTAAGCATTCAAACATTCAAAAGGTGGGAAGGAAAGAACAGAGCGTGTTGCAGCGTGTGTATAACGTGGCGGAGATATGCATATGAAGATGCATATCTCAGGATCTATTAACTTCAAAACAACTTTACATCGCCGATTTACACCTCTGCTCTCCCATCAGTGCTGCTCAACCTACGTATTTTAGAAACAAGACGAGGGGCTGAGTACTAATGTACCCAATGAGAAACATGCCCGAAAACATACACTATATATGATAATATGCTATGCAACCTACACAGATAGACACGGGGTTTTGTTGAAAAAAACTGTGCTATCTAAAACAATTTCATTTGTGCTCTATTTCATATGTTATTATATCTGTTTCAGTGTTGTAACTGGAAGTTGACCGGCTTCCAAATTACGATGATCAGTTAGGAATGCAATACACACTCAACCTACTGTTATCTAAGTGCACTAGTCTCAGCATTTTACCCTTGAGACCCGATCGTTTATCTATCACAGGATCCAAAACATGATAGGGCTTTTCACCTCACTTCATTAAACATGTGGGGGTTGTACACCCCACTTCACAATAATGTGGGGGCTTTTCACCCCACTTCAAACTTAATGAGTTTTAGCACAATTATAATTCTGGTTCTAAACTCATTAGTATAACTCTCTGCCGATAGGAATCGACAGAGGACATATATAATAGCACAAAACATGCATAGCATCTCATTTAAAACAAAACATTTAAGCACATTTTGAAAATAAAATGCATTTTGTTTTCATACTCAAATAGTTTCCCACCTGGTGTTTGTCTTAAGGTATAAATGCTTTCCCGCTAGTATGAGCTTAACTGTTCTCCAACTTCAAACTCCTACAATAATCAAGGTCAACTAATTAGGATTGGCGATTCTAGGACAACGGCAAACTCAATCAATCCGAGTAACCAATTCATAAACAACTCAAACCTATCATGATATCCATAGTTTCCTTAATCTAATCCAACATCGTTAGCGACTTATTTCACATTCCCATGCATGCTTATACACCTAATCATGCATCTATAATCGATATATAATCTCAGGGATCAAGTATAACTCGAATAGGAAAGGATGCAAGTCAAAAATCAAGTTTTACTCTCAAAGCCACAGTCCGTCCTGAGCGGAACACGTCCGTCCCGAACGGGATGGATGTTCGGAAATATTTGCCCAGCCGAGGGCTGTCCTGAACGGGATGGGTGCCCTGCTGTGCTAAAAATCGCTGCGACGTGTTCGGAATAGAATGCTTCCGTCCCGCTCGGGATGCGTCGTCTTCTTCGCGATTCCACCGGAAAATAGGGCTTGAAACTCCATTTTTCTCACGATATAACCAACCGATTACACATGCAATCACATATAAATGATCCATGTACATCCTAGAACACGATTTTAGTTTCCAAACACGAAATAAACACAAGAAATGAAAGGTGGAAGGAGGTCACCGGAATTCGCTTCTCACGACGGCAACGTGTAATTCCGGCAGCTAAACTCGCGTCTCCTGGTGTCCGAATACTCCCTAGAAGATAGGGAACACGATTACATCAACCATAGCTCGAGATATACACGATTAAACAAGTTCTAATTTCTGGAAATGTCACTCACCAACAATCCGGCGACCTAACTTCTCTCTTCAGTAAATCCGTCGATACTCGTCCCCTAGGAGTCCACTTTAGCTCAAATCGAAGCTCGGAGGAAGGACTACGCGGTGGTGGTGGCCGCTTGGTCTGGGGTGGCCGGAGTCGGTCGGAAAGATGCTGGGAAAGAGGTCTGACGGGTTTGGGGTGGGGTTTTGAAAGGGTGAGCTCTTTATTCTCTCTCTAGCTTGTAATATAGTGAAGTGAAGAATGGGATGTACTTCATCTATATATTTGTCTAAAATGCCATATTCCACTTTGTATAATAATAATAAGCAATATATGCTAAATCATATACATATGTATGTAATTCCAATACAAATTCCATAGTTTCATAATATTCTCCACCATACTATATGCTACACATGTCTAATTTCCACCATTATTTCATCTTATAACATCCATCTTACTTAAATAAATCCTTGGAAATTTTCCAAATTTATAATTAATTCCAAACACAACTCATGAAGCTTGATTTCTCGATTGCAATTGAGTGGGATTAAAGGCTCTCAAAATAATTAATACACTAATTTGAGGAGAAATTCTCTTTATTAAGCTCAATTGAACATTACAAAAACTTAATTAAGCTTGGGTATTACATATTTAAATTCAAATAATATTTTTTAACATACTAAAACAACTATTCCACCTCTTTTCATTCCAAATTCAAGAATACGACTAACAAAATGAATATTTGAGAGAAATAAAACAATATTTCCACAAATATTAAAAATCAAATATAAACTTATTCAAAAAAATATTTCAATAATCAAAATATATTGAAACAGAAAAAACAAATAAAAGAATACAAGATACGTCATAACTTTTAGAAATAACTAGTATTACACCCCACGCGATACGTGGAAGTTTTAATTATTTGAATTTAAGTAATATTAATTTAATCTTATAGATGTAGATAAATATATGAAATTGTATAAACAATAAATTATATGATAGCATATACAACGAAATATAATGAACTGTTTATATGGTATATATGTGAGATATTATATGAACATTCATTTTATTTATTTTATTAATTTGTAAAATTTTATTTTATTAGCTTTATATTAGTTTACAAAACAATATTTACGTACTCTTTTCTTAATATAAATGAGTTTCACTTCATAACCTGTATTTTTAATTTTAAATAATAATTATTATTTTTTAGTATGTGATAATTTTTAATATATTACTTAAAATTTTGAACTTTCAACCTTCACTTTTCTTTCTCTGTCTATTTTTTTAAAACCAAAATCTTTCCTAAATGATATAATCATAAAAATTATTTGTTAATTAAAATTTATTTAAGCCTAATAGACTAAATTACCCTTTAACTCTAAACACATTACTCTTCCCTACCTAGTTGCACTTTCAACATTTTTTCTCTCTTCTCATCTCTTAATGGCGGCACCTCCCCCTCCCCTCCTCCCCGTCCCAAATTCCCGTCAAACTCAACGGCGTTAGTGGCCCGTCGTCAATTCGCTCTCCATCTCCACTACTACATTCTCCTCTCTCCTCACACTCACCATCCCTACCCAACCGCTGACCACCATCTTGACCTCTTCTTTGTACAGTGTAGGTCCGAACTCAATCGGGAAGTTCAGTATGGCTTTGCTCCCCCTCAGCTTGAACACCGCCCTGTTGGGGTCGTGTATCTCCCCGTAAACTTCACCCCCTATGTTTTTTTCTCTATTCTCAACAAAAATTTTAACTTTTAGTTCAGATCTTTAAATGTTTTAGCTTTTTTCCCATGAAAGCCTCAAGCTATTCACACCAATTTTGTCCTTTTGATAAATTGTAATCCACTAATTATTGTTTAACACATTATTAAATTATTAGATTTTGTTGGATACTGGTTCATGTGTCCAAACCATTTGGGACTAATGGGAAGGGACAAAGAGAACATTAAGTTTCAACTCCCGTGCATTTGTTTCATCTATATTCTTGTTATCTCAACTTTATTTTATATGATCGTCAATATATTTTATTTTCCGCTTTGTCTCTCCATTAATTGTACACTTTCAAAATATATTATTTAATATTGAAATATTAACAAATTCACAATAATTTCTTAAGAAGTATTTTCAAATATAATTATTTTAGTCAATTAACTTTAAACCATACGAGACACCAGATAGACCAACAACTGATATTGGAGATTAATAATTAAACTACTTGCACTTATTTGCAGTAATTTGAGAAAGTATTTTACTGTCCAATATCTTCACCACATAAATTGACTTCATGTCCTCTTTAGTAAGTTGTGCATGTATATTTGCTAGTCACCCCGCTTTCCCTCAAACAATACATATAATAATCTATTTCATTTTTTATTTATTTTTTTGAAATAACATATAATAATTCATCAATGTATATTTCTTAAAAAATGTGTGATGAATCTTTTAGTTTGATACATTAATATTATTTCTATTGTTTCTTTTGTTTGCACTATAGTATCCATTTTGGTAATTTTATAATATATTTTGATACATTAAAATATTTATATTGGTAGCTGGCTATTATAATATTTTTATATTTTATTTTATGCTATATTTTAATTGATTAATATTATTTTAACTTTGTTTCATCTATAATATATATATATATATATATATATATATTTTATAGTCTTAATATTTTCTAATTTTATCAAGTAAAAAAGTTGATTTATATCTTTATATCTTTATTTAATAATTAAATTATATAATCTTCAATTAAATATTTCAAAAATTGATTTTATAAATATTTGATATACATATCTATGTATCTATTTGAATAGAACTGTGATATTAATTGTATTTCTATATCAATACATTATTTATTTATTTATTATATAACTGATTTTTAATTGTACAAAAATAATTAATAGTATATACAAAATATGGTTGACAAATTCAACCACAAATATCCATTATTTTTATGAATGTTATAACTTCATCCATATATAGATATTAATGGTTATTACATGAATTATTTTTTAACAACAACAATATTTTATGTATATACCCTATGATTTTGTTTTAATATGTATATAGATATTGCTATTAATATTATTTATATCTATACAAAATAAAAATAGATAACAGTACTATTTATAGTACCATAAATCTTTGATATTGTAAAAAAATATAACTGTACACCGTAATTTCAATATTTTAAATTTATTTTTCATTTTAAAATAAATGTATGGTATAGCGATTTTATCGATATTCTTGAACTCCCTAAATATAATATGCACGCTTCTCGGAGCAAATTCAAGATTTTTAAGGTGAAGAAGAAAGTAAAAATCTCTTGATCGTAACGGAAAAAGAAAGTTTTTTTTAATTATTTTTTTAGGTAAGAAAAAAGAAAGTTAAAACAGTAAAATACACTAAAAGAATTTAGAGGAGAGAGAGGGGAAGAGAAAGAAGAATGCTTGGTTTTAGGTGGTGCATTAACCGCAAGGGCAGTTCGTAGCTCCCCTCTCGAATGCAAAGAGCCAACGTGTCACTCGCATATTCTTTCTCTTGGAATACAGCAAATTCATCACTCCCGTGCATATTTATATGCACATTACTGTAATTTTCTTTTGTTTTTGTGGTAAAAAAAACAGTAAAGCAGCATTAGTTTATCCATTGCTGGGTCAATTAGAAAACCTGGTTTTAAGGAATTTGTTTATTGACTAAATTAAGCACAGCCTTAATAAAAAAAAAATTATTGGGAAATATTTTTAGAAAAAAAAATGTAAATATGGAAGGGTAAGATAAATTTGGCTACTGTATTTAATCACCACACCCCCTTTCTTTCTTTCTCTCTCATTCCACAGTAGTAGCTGCCAAACAAAACCCTAAAGGGGGTTCTTTGCAAGAACGATTCGCCGCCAGATTGATACTCTCTATATATAACTTATGACCCTCTTTTTTCACTCAGTTTCTTGTTCCTCGTCTTTGATAAACTATCACTCCCAATCCCAGCTTCATTTTTTTCCACATCTTTTTATGACAAACTAATTTGCTCATTCTTGAAATATAATTTGAATGAACACGGCCCTTTTGTCAATATTTTAATTTTCTGGTTTGAGTTTTCTCAGTTGTATTTGATCGTGTTTATTTATTTATTTTTTTTGGCGAGTTTATTCATCTTCAAGAACGGAGCTACCTTGAGACTTGGATGGTCAAAAGGTTGGTTTCTTATGAGCTCAAGCTTTGAGTTTCATTATCGGCATATGGTGTTTGCTTGAATTTATCTTTGGATTAATAAAGTTTTGTTTTTGGTAGCTTTCTAGGGTTTATAGCTTGGTGTATGCTTTTGTGCTAACCTGAACGTTGTTCATTCTTCTAATGAACAGTGAATTGCTGAGTGTTAATTTGTGAAGAAACATGTTATCGGAAGTGGGTAGGAGGCCGATGATTGGAAATAATGAGAATTCCTTCGGTGATGATTTTGAGGATGAAATAGGGATGTTGCTTCGTGAACAGAGGAGACAAGAAGCTGATGATCTTGAAAAGGAGCTTAATTTGTACAGGAGTGGATCTGCTCCACCTACAGTGGAGGGTTCACTTAGTGCAGTTGGTGGGTTGTTCAGAAATGGAGCCAGTGCTGGTGGAGGTGGAGGTGGTGTTGGTCCGGCAATTGCTGAGTTTGCAAGAATTAAGAGTGGTAATGGGTTCATGTCTGAAGAGGAGCTTAGGTCTGACCCGACATATTTGTCTTACTATTATTCAAATGTAAATTTGAACCCAAGGCTGCCGCCTCCTCTGATGTCAAGAGAGGATTGGCGGTCTGCTCAAAGGCTGCAAGGAGGGAGTTCTGCTATTGGGGATAAGAGGAAGGTGAACAAGAACGATAGTGGCAATGGTGGAAGATCCCTGTTTGCAATGCCTCCCGGTTTCAATTCAAAGAAGCAAGAGAGTGAGAATGAGAAGGACAAACTGCAAGGTTCTGTGGAGTGGGGTGGTGATGGCCTTATTGGTTTGGCTGGATTAGGACTAGGTAGCAAGCAGAAGAGTCTTGCAGAGATATTTCAGGTCAGTGATTGTCATTAAAATTTACGACTGTAAGTTATATTTCTTCTCATGGACGTGTTATTGAATCATAAACATGTTATATTATGATAGAAGGTTTCCGTTATGCTTGTAAATCTCGTAGTTTCAGTGTTGTGATTCTAATCAATTGTGTCTGCATAACCATTTTTGTGAATTAACTACAGATGTCTTTATGCTTGGTACATTTTAACATGTGTGTTAGGAGTCTCTTAACATATTTGATATGCACAGTTCTAATGCAGACTGTAGTTCTTTCTTAGGTGGTTTGATTCTTAGATTTTGTATCCCTATCGTTGGGATCAATAATGTGTTGTCTTCACCAATGGAGCCCTGTTGTTAGAATGATAACCCTTTTTAACTGTTGAAGCACATCACGATTTAAATGTATCATAATTCTGTAATCTTGGCACTCACACATCAAACATGCTCCTCCTAGTACCTTGTATATAACATTATTTTATCTCCATGAGGGTTTCTGTCAAAGCCCCCACCAGTTTGAATTGTAGATGTACCACATTTTGAAGTCAGTGTTTTTCTCAAGTATACAATGTGTTTATGCTCTTCTATAACTACATGCTCTCTTTTTTATTCAGATACATATTTGGTTGTCCTTCTTGATTCTGTATTTGGATTAATGTTTGGATTTCAATTTATCTTCCTCCGAAGCCATTGAGGTGCAGCATTAAAATGTGCAATTGCATTAGGCTTTATTATGCTTCCTAAAGAAGTTCTCTATTTGACAGGAATAGTTTTTCATATTTTATCTTCTTTCTCTCCTTGGTTTCTGAGATGGTTATTTTTATGGTTTGAATATCTCAATGGAGGGCAAGTAGACAGTTGGCTATATTAATATGCCTTCTATCCTGCATACATTGTCTTGTTTTCTTTTTTTCAAATAATCTAGTTTAAGGTTTGAATATTTATGCAGAATGACTTGAACCGTGCTACTCCTGTTCCTGGACCGCCTTCTCGCCCAGCTAGCAGAAATGCTTTTGATGAGAATTCTAGCAATTTGGGTTCAGCAGAGGCTGAGTTGGCTCATCTGCGCCGTGATTTGTTGTCATCAGAGCAAGGACGTTCTAATTCAAATATCCAGACATCATCTGCCGCTCAGCACACTGGAGCAGCTGCATCGTATTCTTATGCTGCCGTCTTGGGTGCATCTTTGTCAAGAAGCTCAACTCCTGACCCTCAACGCATTGCAAGAGCACCAAGTCCTTGCCCAACTCCTATTGGAGGAGGCAGGGGAGGAAATTCAGAGAAAAGAAACATTAACAGTCCGAGCTTTGTTAATGGTGTAGCATCTCATTCTAATGAACATGGTGATCTTGTTGCTTCTTTATCTGGCTTGAACCTTTCAAATGGCATCATGGACGAGGAAAATCTTCTACCCTCTCAGATGGAATCTGATGCTGATGACCACAATAATTACCTTTTTAATCTCCAGGGAGGCCAGAATAACACGAGGCAACATACTTACACGAAGAAACATGAAGCTGCACAGTACATGTCTTCTGTTCCTCAGGCTGGTAAAGGAATGTCTTCTGATTCTGGATTGAAAAATGGTGGTGGATCTGATCTAAGTGGTAATGCTTCTCTTCATGTTGAGCTGCAGAGAAATGGGATTCCTTCTAATCACCCCTACTTGAAAGTTTCTCCTAATGCTGCAGTTAATGGTGGGGCTGGTGCAATGTCTCAGTATAAGCATCTGGACAGTCCCAACGCATCATTTTCAAGTTATGGGTTAGGTGGGTACCCTATGAGTCCAATATCTGGTCAACTTGGCAACTCTAGTTTGCCTCCATTGTTTGAAAATGCTGCTGTCGCTGCATCAGCCATGGCTGCACCTGGGATGGATGCTAGAATGTTGGGTGGGTCTAATATTGGTGCTGCTGCTGCAGAGCAAAGCCTCGGAAGAATAGGAAATCAAGTTCCTGGTAGTGCGCTGCAGGGACCTTATGTTGACCCTATGTATCTGCAATATCTGAGAACACCTGAATATGCTGCACAGGTAGCAGCTCTTACTGATCCTTCTGTTGATATGAACTACATGGGGAATTCATACATAGATCTGCTCCAGAAAGCCTATATTGGGAATCTTTTATCCCCCCAGAAATCTCAGTATGGTGTTCCCATGGGTGGCAATACCGGTGCGTCCAGTCCTCATGGTTACTATGGAAATCCTGCTTTTGGGATTGGATTGTCATATCCTGGAAGTCCTCTGGCAAGTCCAGTTATGCCAAATTCAGCTGGAGGCTCTGGTAGCCCTATGAGGCATGGAGACTTCAATGTGAGATTTCCTGGTGGGCTGAGAAATGTAGCTGGGGGTGGCATTGGACCCTGGCACCTTGATAACATGGATAGTACTTTTGCTTCTTCACTGCTGGAAGAGTTCAAGAGCAATAAAGCTAAGTGCTTTGAACTTGCAGAGATTGCTGGTCATGTTGTTGAATTTAGGTATGCCCTTTTGAAATTTGAAATAGCTATTCTTGTATGAACCGATTGATGCCTTACTTTTCATCTTCATGTTTTACTAGTGCTGATCAATATGGAAGCCGGTTCATTCAACAAAAGCTTGAAACTGCAACAACAGATGAGAAGAACATGGTTTTTCAGGAAATCTTTCCTCAAGCTCTTGCATTAATGACTGATGTGTTTGGTAATTATGTTATCCAAAAGGTACCAAGTTCTGTGACTAGTAGTTTAGCTGATAAGTGTGGTTCTACATTAGTTTATTATGTCTTGACTCTATTAGTCTACGTTCATTCTAAATTCTATGCCTTCCCAGTTTTTCGAACATGGTATGGCGACTCAAAGAAGAGAACTGGCTGGCAAGCTTTTTGGTCATGTACTTACCTTAAGCCTGCAAATGTATGGTTGTAGAGTGATACAAAAGGTAACATTGGCTTGTATTTATGCATTCATCTTGCAAAAGGCTGTTTTTTTCCATAAAGTTTTCTGAATGAATATCTTGGGTCTTTTTGGTAGAAACGTTCTAGTAAACAACACTGCCAAATCAAGATTCTTCCAATGACAAATGTTTTCTGATTATGCAGGCAATAGAAGTTGTCGATGTGGATCAAAAAATAAAAATGGTGGAGGAACTGGATGGGCATGTCATGCGCTGTGTTCGTGATCAAAATGGGAATCATGTTATCCAGAAATGCATTGAGTGCGTCCCTGAGGAGCATATTCAGTTTATCGTGTCAACTTTCTTCGACCAAGTTGTGACCCTCTCCACTCATCCATATGGTTGCCGTGTGATACAGGTTACTGAGAGTTTTTTAAATGTCTTTTTTGTTCTTCTACGCGGATCTACTTTTAAAGAGTTAATACATAATGTAAGATGCTTCCAATTTGACAGCGAGTTTTAGAGCACTGTATGGATGAAACAACCCAGAGCAAAGTTATGAAAGAAATTCTGGGATCTGTAAGTATGCTGGCGCAAGATCAGTATGGGAATTATGTTATTCAGGTTTGTAAAAAAAATTTCCGAGTTTCATGTATAAAAAACTTAACTGGTTAGCCTGTCCCCCGACCAAGTGATTTTTGTGTTGTTTCTATAGCATGTACTGGAGCATGGAAAGCCACACGAGCGAACTGCCATAATCCAAGAGCTAGCTGGAAAAATTGTTCAGATGAGCCAGCAGAAGTTTGCATCGAATGTTGTTGAGAAATGCTTAACTTTTGGTGATCCCAGTGAACGCCAACTGTTGGTGAACGAGATGCTCGGAACTACTGATGAGAATGAGCCTCTTCAGGTTTATTACATACTTATTTCTCAGGGCGTAACTTTGGTAGTATTTCTTCATAACCTAAACAACTCAACTTCAATTCCAAAATATCGGTTAGTTGTTATCTCGTTTGTTCTGTCCGTGTTTTTGCCTATGGAATCATTTGATCCTTCGTTCACATCAGCATTGCTAGAAACCAAAATGAGGAATCACTCAACAACCAGCTTGCATCATTTTCAGTTGCTTGACATGATTTGGAATTCATTCTTGTCGAATATCACTGTTTCTATGCCATTCAATGGAGAGTCTAGATTCTCCGTCGCGTGGACTAATGATATTCGTGTAATTTCCGTGTTTTCTTCCTCTTTCTGTGAACCAGGCTATGATGAAAGATCAATTTGCAAACTACGTTGTACAGAAAGTGCTGGAAACTTGCAGTGATCAGCAGCGTGAACTGATCCTGTCAAGAATAAAAGTTCACCTGAATGCATTGAAGAAATACACATATGGGAAGCACATCGTCGCTCGTGTCGAGAAACTAGTTGCTGCTGGGGGTATGTATTGTATTGTCGTTACTTCTTTTAACTTTCTAGTCTTTATTTTGAAAGTCCTTGCATATGAAAGAAATGTTTGGTGTGGTTGTGATGTTGATAGAGAGGCGAATCGCGGCTCAGATCCCGAACCCCGTCTAGAGGAGTTGGTTAGGAAAGAAAGAAGCTGTACAGCTAACTGAGGCTAGTTTGGGCTGCCTCTCTTCTTTCTCGAGTTGGGGTTGTTGCAAATAAAGCTGTTGCCTGTACTAAAAACCTGTACATTGTGTAGTTATACATAGAGAGAGAGAAAGGGGAAGAGAGAGAGTCTATCGAGCTGAGACCCAAATGTTCCCCAGGGAGAGAGGGAGGGAGGTAGAGGGTACAACATGTATTATATAAAAGGTGAGGGAGTTTACAATGAAATCATGCCTTGTTGGAGAGTTGTTTTTTTTCTGAGGGATGCTGCTGCTGCTATCTATGTATCGTAATTTTACAATTTTCTTACTTGGCCAAATGCATCTTCACTCTTTATATTCTCATTCTTCTCTATCATTATTATATGTAATATGCTTGATAATAAAAATAAAGACAAGGATTAATATCTTATATGTGTGATGTATTCAAATTGGTTGAGTTGATAAGCATAAAAGTCGGATCAATTGTTTTGAGTTATAAATCGACCAAGAATTGATCAACTTCATTAACAAATTGGTCGACTTTGTTTATAGCATGTCTCCAAAAAACATGCTGCATGCCAACATTGAAGCCAATATGATCACAGATTTTAACTAATGATTGAAAAACTCCATGGATGAAAAAAAAAAAAAAAGAGGAAACAAAAGAATAATCAGTCTGCTCCATCCATATCAAAATCATCATCGTCTTCAATCTTCTGCCCAAAGCCTCTCGGTCCATCTCTACCTCTCGCTCTAACTTTCCCTCTCTTCCCACCTTTCTTCTTCTTACCAGCTTCTTCTTTCTCAAACTTCTCTCTCTCCCTCTTCTGCAAGAAGTCCGTCACAGCTATGTAGATCACCTGCCACAATCGAAAAACATATATTCCCCCAAAAGCAAAATCTTAATCTATCTTAAATATGCAGTGACAACTCACTTACCCCTACGGTAAGAATGGACAAACCGATGAAAGCGATGAGAAGAAGAGCAGATATGACGGAAGAGACGCCGTCATCGCTCGTCGGAACTAGTTCTTGAGAATTCTCAACTGGGTTTGCTTCCGAGAGCAAGAAATCGTAGTTGGACGCCGAGATTTTCCATCTTTTGGTGGTGAATGCGACGGCTGGATTTGGGTTATACGAGAGTGAGAATGCAGGTGATGGAGAGCGTAGAGGAGGAATATGTTTCTTCTGGGCAGTGAAGATATATGAAGGTTTAGGCTTGAAAATGAAGGAGAGAGAAAGAGGAGAGAGAGATGCAGCCATATTTATGGAGTTTTGTTTCTCATTCCATGAGAGTTGGGGGAGAAGATGGGGTTAGCTGTTGGCTGCAGTTTTGCCCAATAGCTTTGAGTTTTTTAGGTTATTCTACTTTGGCCCTTATGGTTCTAATATTTAGCATTTTACACCACAAGAGACTAAATAAGTTTTTTTTTCAATAAACCAATAAACAAATACAAACTTCCTATATATCTAAGAGTTGGTCTCCTGAGAGACGGTCTCACAATTTCTTTTATTGTGAGACGGACCTTAATATATTATTTTAATAAGTTAAATATATCATTTCATTTTTAAGAATAACATTATTTGCACAAAGAAATACATTATTTGCAAGAAAGAAATACATCATTTCATTAAACTCATATCACAATAAAAATGGTGAAACATCAAATTAACTGATAGAATTGAACTATATTATAGTGGTTGAAATAAAAATCTCTTGTGAAAGATGAAATCTTGTAAAATTTAAAATAAAGATGTGTTTTTGTATATATTTGAGGTAAAGGATACATTTGATCATCTCATTTTTATTCAAGCTAATGAAACGATATTTTATACATGTAGGAGTATTATACCCATTAATGTTTCAGTTTGGGATAATAGGTTGATGGAATGGATCCATCCAGCACTCATCTTCTCTCACAGCATTCCTCCATCTACTCTTGAAGCTCTCCAACTCCATATACGACTCTTTTCTCACCTGCACAAGTCAACCGGCCTATGACCAATCGATCATGGATTCGAGCAAGGCAAACAAACAACGGAAGTGCATGGTCTCACAGCAAGTCTAACATCAGATTCATCCGTAGCCAACCCTTGCATCGAAGCTAGCCTCTCGATCTCCGCATTCGTCTGCACATCTAATGAGAATCAATGATACAAAAACAACACAGACAGAAGCAAAGATTCAAACAGTGTGCACCTTACTACTCCTCCCTGATGAACCTCCAAGGCTTGGAATACCTAAGTGGATCAAATACTCCGAATCTACGATCCCCACGTTTTCGCTTCTGTTTCCCTGCAAAACAACTTAGTCCTCACCAGCAACATGACCATAGAAAACTTGCTCCAACAAACCTGTGCACAGTAGCCTAGTTGAAAATCCAAGCCCCATGCATGAACATGGTCATTCTGTTTCATAAAACTAAAGTTAAATTCTTGCAAGATGCAGAATCACTGCATTATGTTTGCATTTTTCAGAACCTGAATCATGTGCCACGCGCAACGCCATGATTGCCTTGAGAATACAGGAGCCATCATCTCCACAAACCTGTGGTTTGTACAAGGATTTATACTTTTTACTTATGCAATTGATTCATATGGCTAAATTAGTCTGAGCAAACTGATCACCCTGTGCATGGAGGTTCCATGCTGTTTTCGAGACATCTATGTCCTGGACCGCGTAAATTGACTGCCCTTCTGTCACCATGAAAAAAATGCAGAGCTATCAGAATAAGAATATGCAGAGGAAAATCTCAAGTCCGATGTTAGATACCGGTGCACTGTAGAATTCATTACTCTTGCTGTAAGTTGGTAATGGTTCTCAGATATATCAGCATCAAGCGCAGGCTGTGATATTTGAAGCCCCTCTTCTTTAATAATTGTCAAATATCTGTCGAAAAAGCAAAAGGGACCAGTTTAGTATCCGTTTCGAATATCTCCTCTTGCTCATGGATGAGGCCTTCATCTAGGGGTGCTACATTAGGTTGATTTACCTTCCAACATGAAAATATTCAACCCCAAGATCTTCATCCCACAGGAAGATATAATCGTAGGCTGCAACAATATCAGGATGTAAGAACCTCTTGGCGAACCACCTAAGTGAAAAACAGACAGAGATCAAAAAGCAAAACAAATGAAACAAGGTGCTTCTAGTCATGAACAATTCATACCACTTAGTTTGGTTCACAGCAGAAACATGTATGGCGCTGCTGCTCCATTCTAAATCCCTCCAGCCATCCACATTGCCATCGTAATGAAACAGCATGATGGCGAAGTCGCTGAGTAGAAACTGAAACAAATATTTGTCACATGCTGAAACAGCTAACAAAACATGGGAGCTTTCAAACTTGCTTACCTTCTTGACCATTTCATTTACATTCTTCTTTTGCTTTATCCCAACTGCAATGCCCAGTAAGTTCATCGGTGACTTCGAATTCGACTTCAACTTCTAATGCAAGAACAGTGGCAGAGATAAGGCATTGATCAGATAAATCAGGTCAACATATAGCATGCTTCAACATTAACAATGGAAATCTTGAAAAGAAAACCTTCATCAAAGTCTTAGTATATGAAACCACATTCATCAAGAACAAGAGAGTAAGGATACCTCCTTCTTAGGAGGGCCCCAAAGCGGCCGCATCTCCAGATCAGAGGTTCTTGCAACAATTCCTCTTGGAAGTGTCTCAGTTCCATCAGGCCTGCATTCATTCTGGATGAAGTACAACAAACTCAACAGTGAGTACAACCACAAATCTTACACAAAACCACCATTTCAAGCTATATATACACACAAACCTCACAAATCTTGGATTTTGCCACCTTGATTGGATACAGATTACATCCCAAAAATCTCTGCACGCAGAAGAGCAAACTCATTCCAACATGAAAATGATCATTCCATTAAAAAAAAAAAAAGTTGAAATCTTTAAACATAAAGATCATACCTCTTTGTAATCAGTGACTAAGAAAGTGCTCCCTATGCAGAAAACTGTTGAAAGGAGGATTGCACATGGAAGCCAGCTACACGTGAAGGATCTCTTCTTTTTGTGTTCAATCATTCTATCAGTTAGAATCAGACATCATCAAGAAGTTGGATATGATTTATTTGCATGAGGGCATGTTGATATATGCATATATATTAGAGATCATAATAATATAGATGAAAAAATTCATGGGAGAGGTCAGAGGCTGGGCAGTGGTGGAGTCTTGCTTAATATCTTGATAAAGTGGAGAAGATGACGTTATTTTGAAGAAAATGTTTAGATCTAAATTACCGAAACTACTAGGGCGGCCTAACTAGTCAAACTCATTAAAGATAATAATTGTAATAATAATGATGGTAAAATTTGTTAGACACAATAAGTAAATTTGTTTTTTATACTTAACATTTCAAATTTGCAAATTTTATTAAATAAAAATATATAAATTTTACAAGAATGCAACATGTCTAACCCATTTAATCGGATACTTGAATGCCCTTAACTTTGGGTTCAAATCTTCTGTCTCACTTTGGTGTTTCAATAGGTGTTCCATTGTCTCGATTACTAATTTTAAATTATATTTTTACGAAAACAAAAATCAAATATAATACAATATAATCTAATTGATTTATAAGAAAAAAATCAAAATTTTATAAGAACTCAAATTATAGTTATAAATTAATCAATTTTAATAATCAAATTTTAGTTAAAAACTGAAAAATATTTACTAAAAAATATTATATACCCTAATTGGGTAGGATAAACCCTATGGTTGAATTTATAAAATTAATCCAAATCATAATAAATTAATATTATAAAAAATATTAAATAAAAATTAATAATTTTTATAGTGGAACACAAAAAAGTGGGACAGAGGATCTCATGCCATTAACTCTTACCTAGGTGCCTAACAATTAAAAAATATAAATAAATCAATTTTATGATTTTGATTCCTAAAAAGTTAGAAGGACCTCAAATCCAATTTTTCAGCGATAGGAATAATTTTGAAGCTAAAAGTTATTTATTTAGCAATATAAATTCCATTTATAAAAGCATATAAGTTAAAGTTCCCGCCCTCGCATTCATACGAAGTGTTCTCTCTGTCGAGTCGAGGCGATCGCATTTTCTCGGAGCTCTCTCTACACGCACAGTTAAACGCTAACAGATTGCTGCCGATCAATCTGGTAAGTTTCATTGTTACTATGAATTCAGTATTGCTTCTCCTTCAACCGGATTAGTGATCGGAACTCTCTCTATCGTAAACAAACGCACGCACAAAAACACTCTATCAGGGATTGCTGCCGATTATTGTGGTAATTTTCATGTATAATCGCATTGCGAACTTCGGATTTGAGTTTGGTGGTTTTGTACCCATTCGATTTGTGCTATAAATTTTGCTAATGCTGATCAAACGAAATTCACGCCAATTCCTTTGTATTCTCTTCTCAACTTGTGTAATAGGTGAACTCCTCGCTGATTATAAAATTAGATGTAAATGATGCCGAGCACTAGATAGCTATCTTCATTCATCTACCAGTTTTTGGAACAGTAGACCATCTGTTCGTAATTTCCAATGAATGTTTGTTACCAGCCTTCTTTACGTGGATTGATAGTACTCTGACAGTCGCGGATTTTCAGATGTAGATCTCTCACATTTTGTGTTATAATCAAATATCTAACTGCAAATCCTTACTTACGAGTTACGAAGGCTCAAAAAATCTCTAGGCCAATGGATGCTCAAGAGTTTGGATGGTTTTTGCTGATTTATTGGTGTTTCTAAAGGATGATTAACTTAGTATATTTTCTGCAGCATCATCAGTTTATTTCATTCCAAATGGAAATTGAAGGCTCTGGCGGGATGGCAAAACGCTTGAAGAGTTCTGTATGTCATATCCTCCTCTTCCACACTTTGAACTTAAGATAGCTATAAGAGTGTTTAGATTCATATTTTTCTTCATCACTGAGATGCTAATTAGCAGGTTGAGGATAAAAAGACAACTGTGGAAGATGGATCTCTTGTACAAGTCCCAGCAGAAGAAAATGCAGCGGCTCCAAATTCTGAACAGGTGGAGATGGAGATCTCTCACATCCTTGAGAAGATCAACTACTTCACCCAGATGGTAAACAGCTTCAGCCCTGAATGATTTGTGACAAAACTGGAAAGGCGATTTGTGACTCGATCTTAGGAGAATTCCTTCTCTCATTTCTGGAATAACTTGTTTGAATCTGTGAAACTTGTTATCATGTAAAGGTGTCAGAGCTGCTAGAGTCAG
The DNA here is from genome assembly GCA_026898455.1 of Plectranthus barbatus. Classification (NCBI taxonomy): domain Eukaryota; kingdom Viridiplantae; phylum Streptophyta; class Magnoliopsida; order Lamiales; family Lamiaceae; genus Plectranthus; species Plectranthus barbatus. The sequence continues at coordinate 2,119,667 of JAPKLW010000001.1, forward strand.
GGAGGTCCATGCTGAAGGAATTGGGCAATGAATTTGAAGAACGAATGATTTTGTGAGTGCTATAAAGTAATCATGGAAATGCAACTCAGCTACACACTAACTCTAATATGTACAACAGGATCCACAAGGAACAGATGGAGAAGTGGCAGGAGGAGATCAAGGAACTTCGCTTTCTTGACACTGCCAACGAGGAGGTAGATGCTCTGTTGCACAATGCTGCATATCTGCTTCACAACATTCCTGATGGCTCCTAATGGTAAGAGTTGAACAGAAAATCTCATATATCGACATCACTACTTAGTTTATGGAAAATTTCAATCAACTGCTCCAGTATCATAGTAGAGGTATCAGTATGACTAAAATCTTGTATGAAATCTATAGTATGATGCTTGCTCATAATCAATATGATACATAGCAGTTACATGTGTATCTGAGATTACCCTTTACAGTGAGAGGATATAGGCGTTTACTACCTAAAGTGCTAAGTGCTGCCATTAGTGCTTTGAAAAAAAATCTTCTGCCATTTTTACAGATTCAAATTATTGATTATTTGCTTATAGCAGCATAGTTTGATCAACTTATTTGCTAACAGTAATAATATTCTGCATCTCATATAAAATATCATAACATATAGTCAAATACCTTTAAGTTGATATAAATTATGCAAAAAAATTAATTTAAATTGAATAAGTTTCAACTTTTCTACAATATAATTTAATGGGAGATAGAAAAAAGTTTAGAAAAAATTCAACGTCACATTCTGTAAAATAACCAACAAATCTATCATTGTATTCAATATAAATTAAAGATTCAGATTAGTTCGCAATTTATTACTAAATTTAGTTTTCGTGTGTACACCAAAAGGAGTGAGGCTCAATTCATCATTTTTTTTTTCTTTAAGCAGTGTGATTTTTTCTAGTATTGTTTATCATTATTTTCAATTTTATAGTATTGTTTATCATTATTTTCAATTTTATATTCGTTCCATTCCGACTATATAATTTTATGAATCACATAATTAAAACATCTTAAAATAATAACCAGAGAGAATATTATATAGTTGATTTAAGTTGAAAGTTTTAAAATATTTATAGTGTAAATGGGAATTGTGGGGTATAGAATTTTGCTAATTCATTTTTATAAAAGAAATATTTGAAACCAACATATCTACTGTATTAAAGTTAGCCTAAAATAATTACCAATAGGTTCATTACAAGCATAAAAGATATATTAATAACCTGAACATAAATAACGTCAAAACTACTGAAGAAATAGATTGGACCATATAATCTCAATGCTCTACGACCAAAATGCATCAATTCTGACAACGAATCCTTGTATAATTAGTCATAACTAAAAAAAAATATCGTTGCATCAATCAGGTAGATTAAAGCAAAATTTGAGTGGATACAATATCCCACGGCGCTTTACTCGTCATCCTCCTCATCGTCGTCGTCACCAGCAGCAGCATTCAGAGCATTTAACCTCTCTATCAACTTGGCCTTCCTCTCTTCATAAGTTAGCTTCTTAAGGTTGAACCTACAATATCACTCAAGAAAATAGAATCAAAACATATTCCTGCACATTGGTTTGAGGAGTAATAAGTTCATACTACATCCCATTTCGTCGAGTATCTTACCACAAAATGGTTTGAGGAGTACACCGTGGTGTATTTGAATGTATATCAAGGAAAAGAAAATATCTTACCTCTTGTGCTCTGTTGGTGGCTTCTTTTCAGATTTCTTAGCTGTTGGATCAGAGCGAATTGCTGCATGAACCTTCTTGTACAACTCTTCAATGTTATCTGCCTCAACACCCTTCTTGATGTACTCACTGAAGTGAGACTGGTACTTCTCGGGTTCGTCTTCCATCAAAGTCTGCACAACATTCAATAGCTATATTCATTTGCTGCTCTAAGGAAAATGGAAAATTAAACTTTCCAGCACATTTTCAAGAAAGGAGGTTGTGTAAAAAACAAAACAAAAAAAAATGAAAAAAGGTAACTCGGCTTATGGCATCATAGTTGAAACAGAATGTACCTTCATGTAAGAAGCAACATGGCCACCATAGATATACTTTCGGTGAAGTTCAGCATCAAGCTGCTTGTTGTCCTTTCCATATCCGGCAAATCTCTTATCACTGTGGGGGATGTCGAGTCCACCATCCAGAGCTCCCTATAATAAAATGAAGCAAACAGCTGTTGAAATACACCAGAAGGTCAACATCCAACACAGTCTGCATGTATGATATTGCATACCACAGAAAAGCGACTACAACTGCTATTAGACCTCAAAATGACAACACTGTCCAACAGAGTTACCTCACCCAAATAAATAATCCAGTAAAAAAAAATATGAGAAAGATGGAATCTCTTGCATGAGTACCAATACAAAGTTGTCAGAAGCCAATGTAATACCTTGAGGGCACCAAAAACACGATTTCCAGTTGTAGTCCTTATGAGGCCAACATCCAAGAGTGCCCGGAAAGGCCTTCTGCTGTCAGCAGGTTCAACGGAATAATCCTCTCCTGTTGCCTGAAATCGAAAAATCGAAAAATGGAAATAAATCTCAACATACATCAAAAGAGACCAACTGCTAGCACAAACAAACATGTGAAAACAATGAAATGTTATATATATATACAAACTGTTACCTCCACATTTCCTTCATATTCCTCATCCAATTCAAGAGTTTTCAGGACACGGCGACCCAACAGAAGTCCAGTGCAGTAAGCTATGACATACCAACAATCAGAGAATTCTTATTTCTGAGAGAACAGGGAATGTCATATATTTATACAAACCTGCAGCATAGTTGGTCAGCCCAGCTTCTAAGCCATATCGAGGCAGCTCGTGTGCATAAGCAGCAGCAAGGACATGATCTCCAGCAATGCTAGAAGACAGAATCTGACAAATTATATCCTTGTTGGTCTAAGAATCATGTTAAGAACAGAACAAAATCCCATATCGTCAATCACAACCACAATATCAACATTATACCAAAAGCTACAGACAATATATTCCATTCCATTTAATAGTGTAGCATAAAAATGCATTGAAACCTGTTTCTGGAATAAATGCATTACTCATGTAAAAAGATCTACCAGTCATTGTGAAAAGTGGGGTTGATTGACAAACTAACAACCAGCAGTTCAGATGGAAAATAAAGCAGAGACTAAACGTAAGGATACAAATCGCACAACAAAACGATACTTTGGAGTATTGTATTTGTTCTTATCCTGGTTGATCATGCGAATCCTTGCCCGATAGTCAGTCTTCCCCTCTAAAATGAAAATATCAATAAAAGCATGATCATAAACATCATAAATCAAATGGGAAATTTGAGCTAAAGAAAAAATCATATCGTCTGGAAGAAATAAAAGAAACAAATCATTGATTACTTACCCCTTCTTCTCTTGAACTTAACTTGGAAACGCTTGAAATAAGCTCTAGATTTTTGGGCTTTAACAAATGCCTATAAAAAGAAAATCCCACATCACCAAATATAATGACAGATAAACAAATAACCGTAAAGGTACACTGACTAGCATCTAATGTCAGTACTTCAAGCATATCCTAACACTACCAATAACCGTAAAGGTAGATGGGAGACCTCAAATTTCGCAATGCACAATAAACAAAAAAAAAAAGTTGCAGTAGGTTTCAATTCAACAAAAACAAAACACGATTTTACAGGTGAAACATTTTGTTATTGGTCGGCCAAAAAGATCAAATCGACCGAAAATAATAAGACAATACAAATATATAAATCACAACGGAGTGTTTCAGACACACCCAAATTATATGAGGAAAGTGGTGAGCATTAATTGGGGAAAGAGTGACAGTTCCCTACAATGTGTGTGGCTCGTGATTGAACTCGTACCGAAATACTAGCATGCATAGTTCCAATCCATAACAAAAACTAATGGAATCTTCGATAATTGGAAACAATCCAGATTGTAGGCAAATAAAACGACCTTAAACAATGAGTATCATTGGTGCAGACGGGGGAAAAAAAGATCAGCCTGGTATATAGACCAATGTTAATAACTATTTACGTGAAAAAAAAACAAAAACAAAAACAGGGAATTGAAGCTGTTTGATTGAGTTCATCGTAAGTCTTACCATTTTCACGATATTTGTGTGCGCTCCGCCGGGGGAAGAGGTTCCGACGGTGATCGGGTGGAGGAGGCAAGAATTAAACAAATGTGGAAAAGGAAGGTGAAATAGGGCAAAACCCTAGAGAGAGTGTGGGCTTTGATGCGATTTCATTTTAAAGTTAGGAAACCCTAAATTGGGCTTTTAGGAAACCTTACAGATTAAATAAAGCTGTCGGCCTTACATTATTGGCTTCAATGTATAAATATATTTTTTTTTTTTGGTATTATAAATATTATTTTAATTATAGTCCAAAGAATGTTAATCATAATTAATAAAAATGTTATAAAATTGAAAAATAAGTATTTCTTGTAATTTTAGGTGAATTATAAATTTAAACCTGTGTAATACGGATTATATAAAAGATCACGAAAATTTCTTTAAATTGATATATGATATGCTAAAATAAACTTCTACTTGATTTAATAAGTTACTATCATTTCAATATTTTACACAAATATAATAAAATTTAATATCTTCTAAAATATGAAAATAAAGAATTAACTACCACCTCCAGTAATTAAATTATGTTGGCTCCTTATAAAACTGTCCAAACTAGCCAAACTAAACACCAATTAATCTTTATTTTTACATGGGTTTACTTGTAATTAGTGCCTAAATGCCAGCTAGTACCAATTCAGTCAAATAACTTGATTTTTTATAATTATAAAAATTAAGATTCATATAATTATTCATTTCAGATATGAGCAAAAAATATAGGAAGCTTAAACCCCGTTCCGTACAGAAATTGTCTTCCTCAACTGAATATCAGTCTGATTCACTGATTACCATACATTAATCCTCAATTCCTCTCTCTAACCCTACATTTCACCCTCATTCTCACCAGAATTCTCTCGGGAATTTGCTGTTGTACAATTTTGAATATAGTTACGCCGATGGCTGCCAGTGCAAACCCCTCAGGCGTTAATAGAAATGCCGGTAACACTAATCGAGCAAACAGTAGCGCCCCCGCGCCGGAAAACACCAGCGCCAGCGGCGCCGCGCCGGCTCCCGCTCAGACCGCTCTCCGACATAACCCGGGCTTATCGCTTGACTGGACGCCTGAGGAACAATCAATGCTGGAAGATTTGCTTTCCAAGTCAGTTTTTTTTTCCTTAATTAAGTTGTCATGGATATTTGCATCGTTATTCTGCAAATTGGGCTGCAGTAGTTCAGTTTACATCAATCTGTTGTCTTGCTCATTCGTTCGCCAATTACGGGAGCTCGGTTCTATTATATTCCGAATTCTTTATATTTAATTAATTTTAGGGCGGAAAAGTTACTTCCTGTCAGTCGCTAATTAAAAATCATTTTTGTAAATCTGTATTTATGTAGAATTGAAGCTTCTTGAGTTCATTTGCTTTGTAGCTTACCTAAGTGCACGTGGGCTTTAGCTCACTAATTTTCAGACAAAACAAACACAATATTAAGCTAGATAAAACTTAAAAGCAATGCTTAAAGCGGACTTATGAAATTTGTCTAGAATGTGAAGCTACTTGAATTCAATTTGCGTTGTATCCAGCTAAAAATGAAGTGGTCTTAACTTATTGAAAAACGACAAGCATAAGAGCAAGCTAGATAAAACTTAAAGCAATTATTTAAGGAACAAAATTTTTCAAAATTACCCAGATGATTCTAAGTCTGTTAGGTTCTAGTGTGGGAAGCTTCTACTATCATTCCATTTACCTTTTTGAACTTTGCTTTGATAAAATATTTTTTCTCATACAAAACAAAATAAAAAAGTTGTAATGCTCCTACTCATTGGTTAATCAATCGGACCTCTACTTTTGGTACTATTACTGTTTATTTTTTGAACTATTTTTCCTAGGCCGAGTCTATCTGTTTATGTAGATTGAATTTTCTTGTTATAATACTCAACCCTTCTGCAGATATGCCTCTGAGTCCAACATTATTCGGTATGCCAAGATTTCTCAGGCTTTAAAAGACAAGACAGTTCGTGATATTGCATTGCGTTGTAGATGGATGAATGTAAGCTTGTAAAATTGGGTGTTGCAGGCTTGTAAATCTGTGATTTTTATTTCGAAGCAGTGTAGTTAAATACAAATTTGTCATTTGGTTTGACTTAATTATTTATGATAATTTTTTTTCCTGATTAAAATTCTGTAAAACACACAATAGTAACTTAGTCAATAGTCACGTTTCATGTCATTCTAATTGATTTGTTTTTTTTAAGCAATGTGATCACTACAGTCTTATCCAAGGACAAAAAGGTTTAATTATGGCTTCCCTTGGACTTTGGTATGATGAATGAAATACGTTGAAAAACTTGAAGTAAGGTTCCAAAGGTGGCTAAGTCCTTGGAAAACATTACCTGTACTAATTTTGGTTCTAGTGCATGCGGACTTAAATGTTTCAATTTCGTGTCGTAGAAGTGGGCCAACATCTATAAAGGTGGCAGATTTCTAAGTTGTACGGAGTGTATTAGAGTTATAAAAGTAAGGAGGAGTACTTCTTAATTTTTTGTCTACTCTAAAATTTGCAGTTCTGGATTATGGAAACATAACCCACAATAGGACATGGTACACAGACCCAGTGGGGTACACCAGTAGTAGCATCCATCATCCATTTCACGGATACCCTCTTTCGTGTGTATTTGTGTAGATGCTACATACAGTCTTGTACCAAGAAGATCTGTGTTTTAATGAGCAACAGGCGTTCACCAAAGTCCAGTTTTTACATTGAATCTGACGTCTCACTTCTTGCAGAAAAAGGAAAATGGCAAGAGAAGAAAAGATGATCACAATTCTAGAAAAAGTAAAGACAAAAAGGTACCTACAGCAATTTTTGTTTGCATTAATGGATGTGTTAATATCAATATGGCTGTTCTCTTATTCTAGAATCTTTTTTTTCTGTCCCGAAATATTAGCCATGCAGTGCATTTGGTAATTGCTTTAGTACACTTAATCAGTTAATTTGGTTTTGGAAAAAGAAAATTTGTGATTCTCAAGTTTTACTTCTGAATTCACCATTTGAAGGATTATTTTAGTTCTAAAACTCATTCTGGCCTACTAAGTAAAAGCTATTACCAATTTTATGGGATTGGACAATTCCTGCATCTGATCTACTCTGATTCAACATTTGCAGAATGGTTTATGTTTATGTTGTTATGGGTAGTTGACAGACTCCAAACACTTTAGGTTTTTTGAAAAATGATCTTTTTGTTTTATGTATCAAGATGAGATTATTGTCTATTATATTAAGTATTTCTGACTGTGATGCTTCTCATTTTTGTAATCAAACTGATAAACACGAGCTTAGGCATTTATTACTTGAATCTCATTCACATAGGAAGTTTTTCTTCTTCTTTTTTTCTTTTTTTTTTGGGGAGCCCTGTCAAGCTCAATTAACAAGTTTGAAAACCCTTCGATTTGCTTCTAGCCACCAATAGTCCAACACAATTAAGGGGTGCCCCCTTGCTGGGGGGTTGTTGTAAATAATTAGGGCATATAATACTTGAAACTCATTATACACCTATTAATGCATAATTCTTAGAATTAATCTTCTGCCATTCCTAACTAGATTTTATTCTTGTTCTAGAGATGGATTTTTGGAAAGGTTATTTGTCATGTGTGAATATGAACTTTATATGTTGCTTACACACACACATATATAATTCTGAGTTTTTCTTGATTCTCAGGAAAAAGCAATAGATTCATTGCCAAAATCTTCTCAAGTAGCAAATCGCTCTAATGGCCCTCCCTATGCTCAGCCAATGATGATGGAAAGTGATGATGGAATTTCATATAAAGGTTAGTCCTTGCTGGGGGGTCTCTTGGACAGTTACATTTCTGTAAGTTTGAAGTTAATTTCGATGCTGTTTGTACTTCCGATGTATTTTTTACCTCCTGATATACCTTGAATATATGTCGCATTCCGGATGTACTTTTACATTTCTTTTCGCTCTAAGAAATTGCTTTTTGACATAGACTAATCTAACATTCTTTAAACTCGTATATACTTTTCTCACACCTAAAAGTCTATATATCAAACTATAACAGTACATAGTGCTCAAGTTTTCTGTTTAAGATGTTTTGATCCTTGCTATAAATCTAAGACTGTGTCTGATGGCCATTTGTTATTGTTAATTATATGTCCATTACTGGATGGTTCATAAGTTTAATATCTCAAGGCAGTTAATTTGATTAATTACAGCCATTGGTGGAGCCACCGGGCAGCTTCTTGAGCAAAGTGCTCATGCATTGGATCAAATTTCTACCAATTTCTCTGCTTTTAAGGTACTTCAATTTACATTAGAGTGATTCCCAGTTTCCCAAGGAATCTGTGTAAATTAAAGAGTTGCTAGCTGTCTGCATGCTGGATTGAAAGTGTATGACAATTGTACAATTGCTCGAATTTAAACACTTTAGCTGACATTTTGTGGTGCATCTTGATTCATCATTAAAGTTGTAAATTGGATAATAGCATGATGTATGTATTACTTTCTTTTAGTATACTGTTACTACTCTTTGTTTATGACATAGCTTACATCATCTTTTAAACGATATGATGAGATATCATAATTATTTTGGTTTTTCATATTTTCCGCAGATACATGAGAACATCGAACTCTTCTGTCAAGCTCGGACAAATATCCTTTCGATCTTAAATGAGTAAGTTCTAGATATTGTATGCATTCCTTTCAAAGCATGATTGGAGCACTATCTCTAGCATCAATGGGAGACTACAGTTGTTTTCTGCGTTATGAGATTGTTCTTTTCATTTGCTCATTAATATCTTTAGTCGTTCAAAGCATGCCCTGCAATGATAGCAAGAACAAGGTTTTACATTTGCTGCTTAGAGATAGGAAATGAAAAGTTTCTCAAATTTGATCTACAATTTTCAGAGTAAAACAGGGTTTAAGTTGAAAAGGGCATATGCATGCTATTGCCTTTCCTAGATATTTACATTATTTTTCAACATTTCCTTGAACTGCAGATGTGCTTCAATTTTTAGTGACGCCATCTCATCTAATCTAATAAGATGAAGTAGGGATAAAAAAATTGTTTAGCTTTTGCACATCTTTAAATGCCGGTGCCAAGTCTAGCAAGCATGAGTATAATAACTAGTAAGTGAAGTTTTTTAGCCTGGCTTTTCATTTTTTTTTATAAAATAAACGCATTTGACATTTTCATCACCAACCTCAATAATTTCTGTTGGATAGCTTAAGTTATGAAAGAATGAAAAACACCATTTACGAGAAATATAATGTTGGAATCTGGGAAGAACTAAAAGACTTCATTCACCACATTTCATATTTCTCCTTTAAATTCAAGTTGAGTACTTTACTTTAGGCACACATCTCAACTCCTATGTTGCTCAACTACTAAGGTTTGCCAAAGGTCTCATGCTTGAGGCCTATCGTCGGACTTGCTTAATAAGTGATCGTGTCTATATTTCTCTGCTTGATGAAGAAATCTACATAGGTCGTCTTTCACAGTTCTTACCACTTGTTATGTGTTTAATCATGCAATTCAAGATCAACCTCTTTAGTTTCTGTGAATCTGTGTATATAGAAAAACATTTTGTCTGGCCTATTTTAGGATATAGCTTGTCCAATATTGCTGTTTACAATAGAAACTTTGAGGAAAAATGACAGCTTAATCTGAACTCTTTAATGCAGCTTTCATGAATTGCCAGAAATAATGAAACAGATGCCGCCGCTTCCGGTGAAGCTGAATGAAGAGCTTGCCAACTCTATTCTTCCTCCATCGACCATGGCAAATAAATCTTGACTGATTCTGACTCTCTGAAGCTGCGTGTCATGTGATATATTTACTAGAAGAAATATATCTGATTGCATAAAAATGGTTGATCAGCTCTGCTCTTGATGGATGAAGGCACAAGTGTTTGTTGTCACAGTTACATGTTGGTTGATTTTTCTTTCTACTCATTTGATTTTGTCCTAGGATACAGTCAGTGTAGTGTAGAAGCTTATTTTTAGTTGTGTAAATAACTGTAGGGGGGAGTTCAATATAATAAAAGATGTGCTACTCATTCAAAGGCATTTACCATAGACTTGAGGAATAGTAATATTGTTGTATTTTTGTATCTCTTATAAATCTAGTCAGTGTATTCCTACAAAATAAGATCCACGAAACAGTCTTGCATAATTTTATTTTATTTTTTGCCAAATTTTCTTATTAAAATAGAAGGAAATGTTGGTAGTAAACTCAAAATGCCATTCAACAAATAGCACTAAAGGTAATTTCCAACACAAAATGAAACATTGTTGGACCCTCAATTTGTGTACAATGTGTCTGAAAAATCTACCCTTCAAAAAACTAAAGGTTGTTTATATGTTCTGCACAGAAGAAACAGCAATACAAATTTGTTACTGTAGTAAATATCATTTTCACACGACCCCAATTGCAAAAGATGTAAGCCCACAGCCATAATTACTAAATGCAATTTACTTCCAACCATCTGTTCATATCACCTGCCTGGCCTAACTGCAGTGAGTCTGTTTATAGTACTATGTCAAATTTGTTGCAGCCTTGGCACTTTATATACAGTGCAGTCAGTTCGAATCTCGTCTCAATGCAGAATTCAGGTCTCAGTCTGCATCCTCCATCGAGATGCTCTGCATGAGCTTCACTCAGCCTCAGCCTTAAGAAGCTCAGATCAACCTAAGACATGCTCAAGTTAGTGAAATGACACTAATTGGAACTAGTTAACTAAGTTATTATCTGCAAATGTGAAGCTTGAAACTCAGCAACTCAAAGCAAATATTGCAACATCACATTGCCAAGAAATACTATCTATATTAATGCCATATTTACAAAGTTCAAGGGATTAAGAACTCTGGAAACATAGCACTTTAGGTTTGATCTTTGAGTGTAGGAGGTGCAAAATAGATGAATTTTCAGTTATTCTGACTAGGATATGAAACTACAAAAATATGATGTATGAGAATGAACCAAATTGATTAATGTATGAGAAAAAAAAAAGAGACACAGATACCTCATGGTCTCTTTTCAGTTTGAATCTGCACTGATTGCAATAAATATGATGGATATTTTCCTGTAACTTCCCCTGTTTGCAGATCGGGCACCAAACATCCTGCGTAACCTATATGGAAAAATAAATAATACATTTTTTCACCAGAATTGATAATAGAACAAAATACCTGCTAATTTGTAAAGCTGCCAATACTATACAGTTAAAAGATAAACAATGAACTTCCTCACTGGGCAAGAAAAAGGAAACTTCATTGCATCAGGATCATACCTGGTCACTATTTAGCTGCATGTGATCGTATACCATGCGAGCCAAATATTCATCTTCTTCATCTTCCCACGTCTCAATAAATTTTTCTGGCTCTGCAGAAATCTGAAAGTCAATCTAAGGTAGAAGAAGACTAAAATGACGAGGAAATAAGTCCACATAGATCAGTTACAATTGAATTCATTCCAAGAATACTGATAAATTTATTGAGTACTGACAAATAAATGTGGTATCACAATCATCCACCTAAAAACATCTTACAGATGAACTCACATATAACTACAAACTGTGTGTACTCAAAGCACTAAGATACCTCGTCAACACTGGCAAAAAGTTATATTGTACTTTTTGTGTAAACACCAATTCATCTGCACACAATTTGCAAAGCATGTTGATGTTTCTAGCTACATAGCGAGTAAAACAACAAACTAAACCTGAGAGTTTTCCATGTCATGCACACACTCCTAATATTCTGAATTAGCAACTCAGTCTATCTACAACATTTTCTTTTATGTATGAAGATAGGCTTAGTAGCCAGAAAGTCCCATATATTTGCTCAAATTGATAATTTTGCCAATTCTTTTAAAGTTAGCAATTGATAGCCATTTTTTCCAAGTCACTGCCTTGGTCAAAATAATGAGAATTTTTATGTTCCAATAACACATAATCAATATCAAAACTAATCAAGTATACAAGGATCAACTCATTTCGATTATACTCGATATTAATCTATCATAAAAAACACTTTTAAAAAATCATTAATTTTGATCAAAACAAAAAATAGGCCAGACATTGTAACCAGGTGGCATAATCATGAAGTAACCTGGTTACCAAAACAAATACTGGCTTCATCATTACCAAAAGAGTAAGCAAATTTAACCTTCTCTGGTTTCTCCTCTCCCAAGGTCCTCGTAAAATATTCTTTGCATTTCTAATAGAATCTCTTCGCAGTCGCCTCTGTAAGCTGCCTGAAGACCATCATATTCCCATATCATGTCATCAGTAGCATCACAACACTTTGGAGCTGAAATTCCATCCAGCGGTAATCCCTCAATTTTTCTTAGTTCATCAGAAACTATTTCCTGAAGGGTTGAATTGACTTGCTCCTGCACAAATGCAGTGCAGAAGAGAAAATTAACAAAGATAGAGTACACTTAAAGCAGAACAAAATCACTCAAAAAGTGGTCCGAATTTGACAAGATTTCGACGCATGATCCCTCTTCAGAAGGGAAAAATTCATAGGTTTCCTCTCCACTTATCATATAATTATGCTTTCATTGGCTTCAGGTTGACAAATATCTAAGGGAAAACTTGGCCCAAACCTCCAATATCCCTGTGACACCTAGTTTGATATTAATTCATTCCATCCTTGCAATCCAATTACTAGCAAAAGAGGATGGTTAACCTGCCCTTTATGTGCTTATTGATTTTTATTTATCAGCATCAACACAGTCATACAATGGGGGCAGCTCAAAACTTCTGCAAAACACAACTGCACACGGCCAATATTAAACTGAGAGAGAGAGAACCTTGTTTGAAGATAGGCCTTTAGCGTCGGGTAGCCTCAACTTCCAGAGCAATCGAGTTCGATCCTCACGAACCCTTCTAAAGCAATTCTCCCGGAGCTACACTCATCAACCATTAATTCATAAATAACCCAAACAAAAGAAATGTACAATTACATTATCACAATCAAAAAAAAAAAAAAAAAAAAAAAAAAAAAGAAAGAAAGAAAGAAGAAGAATGGCAAATTGCAATACCTTGCTTTTCCACTTCGGGTAATTACTGAACGGAGGGGTTTTCAGAGAAGGCCGATTACTTGGAAGAACTTTCTGGTCATCATCATCCCCCGCCATTTTCTTACCTTGTCGACCTTTAAATTAAGAGAGAGGGTCTGCACCCCACTACCCTAACCGATAAAGTTGGAGTCTTTTCACGGAAAGTTGAATGCAGGCGTTGATCGAAGACGAATACACCCCAGTAGATAATAGAAATTGATTAGGGGCACAAATCGGTTGGCTTGTGCATCCAATTCCACGACATATTTTTTCACAATTCACACAAATTTTAAGGTAACTTTAAATTAAGATGTCGTTTTAAATTAACAAATTCCAACCTAATTCTTGTTTTAGGATCAGTGTCCAAATTCACCCCATCAATTTTGAAAATCTCACTTAGCTCCGAATTGAATTGAATTCAATTTTGGTTTGATCGAAAATTTACAAATTGAATTATAAATTGAGTTCGGTTTGAGGAATTTTAATTTCTTGGGGATTTTTTTTATATTCTTTATACCAATAAAAATTTATCCGACTTATCAACAAAATATTTGGCATATTTTCTGTGGGTATTTCGTAAATATCTAGGACTCCAGGGGCATGTAGAAAATTAGAAAGAAGTAAAGGAATAGTATATGAAATGACGGCATAAATCTGCACGCCAAATTTGTTTATCGAAACCCAGATTGCCCCGCTCTCTCTAGCTTGGCCACGGGGAGGCCTCGATAGACTCCTACAGTCGTTCTCTACTGGAATTCAGTTTCCATTTCCGGAGCCGACCAATCGAATTTCAGTTTTAGTTAGCACCGCGAGAGTTCAGCTGCCGCCGTGGTGGTTTGGGTGGTGGCGGGCGGTGCTGAAGTAGAAAAGTCAATTCACGATGCTGGAAAACCCTAGCTCGGATGCACCAGCTACCGCCAGCATCGTCACCGTCAAACGATACGCTCCTCCCAACCAACGGTATTGTCTCCTTTTTTTTTTTTTTTTTTTTAAAAAAAAATTCTGCTTGTCTGTGCGTGCGGGTATGTGTTTTGCGTCTGCCCGGCCGGTTTTGAATTTTTTATTCTTGAGGAGTTGGGAATGATGGGATGGATTTTACTGCATGCAGGAACCGGTCACTTGGCAGGCGAAAATCTGGTGGAGGTAATTTCGTTTAATGAGCTAATTAGGTTCTCTTAGCGGGGAATGTAGTTTATTCTGATGCCTTCATGTGCCAAGTTGGTGATTTTATTTTAGTCATTTGAATAATTCTTCGCGGTCCATGGCTTGATTGGGGATGCTATTGTTCATTGTATTGCAGTAGATTTTCTTAGTTTTTCAATCTAATACCTGTGCTACCTATCTATGAAATATTTTGGTTGTGAAATTTCTTCTCTTGGCCATTTATTTCCCTGCTCTTCTTGAACTACTTGAAATTGCTTATTCCCCGTGTAAATTTCCTGAAATTATAGCTAGGGTGGAATAAATATTGAAAAAATTGGTAGAAATGCAAAATTCTTTGACATGCTTTTGTCTAATTTTTCGGGTATGTTACCTATCATTGTTTTTTACCAAATGGATGCATGCTATAGAACCTGTGCTTCAGGCTGATCATTTTTTTTCTCCTTTGAGGCTCTCCATGAAATTGCTCGTCAGACCAGGTAGTGGGTTTGGCGCCCATGATTCTGCTTACACTTGACATTCTATGCATTACACAATGCAGCTCAATCTTTGCTATCCACAGTGTCAGCTTTTTCTTGTGATAATTCTGATAGAATCTATGTTGAATTCAATAAACCCTCATTAGGTTATAATTGATTGAAATAGAGCTTGATTTGTATAGTTGATGATGCATATAATTTCAGGAGAGTGTGAAAATGTTTCAATAACCTGATCTCTATAGCTTATTATGTTTTTATGCATCAATGATGCAGATAGACTTGAACGGGGAAACAGCTATGGAAATGATGTAGATAGGAACCTAGTTGGTGCCACGAAAGGTGGTGCTCAAGCAGAATATGGGGATTTTGGCTATGCCACTCGTGCCAATGAAAGTTTTCGTTCTAAGTTAGTTCCTTTGCGTGGGTGTTGCAACAGTGAAGCATCTCAGCTATTGAACAACCGTATGTCTAATTACCTGACTTTCTTCTGGGTTGAAATGATGGTTAAGTTAGTATTTACTTGATTTCACACACCACACACAGAGACACACACACATATACGTATTCCTCAATGGACTAACAACCTTTGCTCCAATTCCACTGTTTAAAGATAAATATCTATGCAATGACACTACAAATCTGTGGCAAATTTAGCTCTTTTCTGTTCTTGAAAGACCATATAAATGAAAATAAGCACTGATGGCCCACAACGCTTGGAAAACAGTTTTCATTTGCTGAATCATTAGTGAATCTGCTGCATTTCCAGCTTTGCAAAGATGTACTCTTTAGGTTTTTCTATTATTTTCCATCGTTTGGTATGCACAAATTGCTAGTTGGTGTTGAAGTAAATCACAAAAAATGAACACGAGTCAGTGAATCGTAAACAAAACCTAACACATACACAGTAATGTCACTGTTTGATTGTGTTATCTTATCTAGCATTTTCTGTGTTCAACAATTGCTGTTAGAGTTAGGAGTATAGCTGCTAATCAACTTTATTCCATCGTTCTGTTTCTATCTTTTGGGTTTCCTTAGTTACAGATGCTAAGATGTTTTGAGAATCTACTGGGTTCAAGCATTTCAAGTGTTATATTTCATTTTGAAGGTTGGACAGCTGCCATGAATGCCCACAACAGTTTGCCAGAAGATTCAGCTGGTGAGTATAGAACTGTCTAATATACTTATATTAATTGCTCCGATTCTTTTTTTTAGTAATTTCAATATATACTTCTTACCATCATCTTGAGCATTTCTTTCACAATCTAAAGTGTCAGATAATCCAAATAATACGTCAGTCTTATAGCATCTTACTTGGGATCTACGATAAATTGATGGTGCTCCTTTTTTGCTTATTAGAAAGGCCAATCTTGTATGCAAGGAAGAGTGCTGCTGCTGCACCATGGGGTCACGCTATTCTTCCACACCTGGTATGGTTGATTTTTCTTCCTGTTTGTAAAGAGTAAAACACAAGTAAGCTTTTTGGTCTGGTAATGTCTCTTTTCCATTCAGCTGGTTCAACCCACTGGTGGGCTGCAGAAAGATTTCTTAAGTGAACTCCGAAAGGCAAAGGATAATGCAAGTCCATATTCCTAATGCATTGTTTGCTATAGAGGTGGTTTGGGTGGATTTGATCATTGGAAATGTACGAGTATGATTAGGTATTTGGTTGTTGTATGTCATGTAACATGTTGTGTTGTCATGCTGCTGCTTATCTATCTATGTGCCTATCACTAATTTGTCTTTGAAGATTCATTTCCTGCGTGTGTAAGGAGTAATTAATTATACGATGCTATGTATTGTTATCTATCAAAAGTTCATGTGGATCCATGTTTTGCCTTGTTGGACAGATGAAATATTGTCTTGTTCAATGCTTTGTCAAGTGCACTTCACAAACTCGAGTTTTCGATCATCTTTTTAGACCATCATCTACACTAAATTTCACATTTACATTTTAAAAATAAAAATAAAAATTCTCAATAAAAATTTTAGATTTTCACTTTTTATCAAATAGTAATTCAATATTAGAATATCCTATTTTGATATTTTTACTATTTATTAATTTTCTAGTCAGATTATGATGTTATACATACTTAGATATTAATACTTGTTTTGATATTTTAATTTATATCGTAAATATAAAACTTGATTTTAAATTATATTCAAATGCACTCTATTTTATACCAAACCTAAACCACTTGTGATCATCGTCTATCTATCATGTATGTACACCTAAAGGTAGAACCTTTACATATTTAATGAATATATAAACATACAATAACAATGTAATCATAAAAATAATATCAACAATTCTATATTTGATTATTCGAAATATAATTAAAAATAAGAACCTTCACATATTTAATGATTATATAAACATACAACAACAAAGTAATCATAAAAACAATATCAACAATTCTATATTTGATTATTAGAAATACAATTAAAAATTAAATTAAAATATAAATATATCAATATAATTCAGCTTTTTTGGTTTTCCATTTATTCTCAGTAAAAAAATAAAAATAAAAACCAACCAACCAACCAACCAAAAATCAAAATTTTAAATAAAAGGAACTCAAATTGAACTGAAACCCAAAGTAACCAAACTGAAGACGCCTAAATTGTTCTGTTCAGTTCAATTTTCAGTTTTTTCTATCATCGAAAACTAGCATCGCAATTCACAAGATTGGTATGACAATTTCTATGGCACAGAAACTAGAAACATAGAGGAACATTAGCATGGAAAAAAACGGCCTGCTTAGCCGCATCCCATGTCCCAACCACATCTGTACATAAATAATTAATAATTCATTCATCAATCCCGTCTACCTCTTCTCTGATGTAGTGAAAGAAGTCAGTATCTCTGTCATTTCCTTGACCTTGGTTTAAATATGTGCTCTTTGTAGAATTTAAGTTCTGCTATGCTTTCTCTAATGTCATCCATTGCTCTGTGTTTGTTTTCCTTTTGAGGGGCCTTTTTGCGCTCTATCAAAACAAGGGGAATCAAATTTGCAGCAAAACATTAATATGTTGCTTTATGTCTTCGAAGGATTTGGTTGGTGAGTAATGTGTGGGAGTGGAGTCATTGCACAAACAAGGTGGGGTTACATTTACATGGTTCAAACTACGGAAGTTAAGCGAGAGTGTTACCTTTTGGGTACCAACGGAGACACAACGCCTTGACACTGCTGACATCAACAATAATGTGAGAGAAAAGGGCAGCCAAATCTGGCATGTATTTCTGCAACAGCAAAGTATTACAAAATATTATAATGAGGAAATAGTTGTAACACGAATTCTGAAGGAAGAAAAAGCACAGAATTTATGATGTTAAAAGCTAACAGAAGTTTCCTTACCCTTATGAATATAAGATCCATGTAGACAGAATTTCCGGCAATCATAAGTGAATGAGTGCTCATGTCAATATGTTTCTTGACAAATTCAATAACCTACATAGAGTTGTGGAAAAAATGCAAAAAAACATGATGAGCTTTCAGGAAAAAAGTAAAGGAATAAGTAAAGCAGAATAGAGCATCCACATCAAGCTGAGAAATGTGAAAAAATCCACATAGTAAAACAATATAATTCAAATGACAGACAGGGTAATATGTGTGGAATGAAGAAGTGATATCCATCTCTCGTAGTCTCATTTCCTTATTATCCAATTGAGATATGAAGAGGGCAGGTAAAGCACAAAAAACTTGCAGAATTAAAGCTAATACAAATTTTTTGGGATCAGATAGAAGTTTTCCCTGTTAATATCTGATGGAGGGAACAATAATGTGTTGCATAAAAGACGGTATCCAACAAGAGATTTTTGGGAGGATATAACTGTGAAGAAAACCCCTATAAGAGCGAGTGAAACTTGGGATCTAATGGGTTTTTTACATTTATCTCGTGTATGGCAGTGATATAAGGCCCTGTTTATGGGAACAACAATGGGTACAGGGTACCTGCTTTTCAGCTTCTCGTTCACTTATTGTACTTTGAAGGACCCTTTCTGTCAAACCTAAGTAAAAAGAGATCGTGTGTTAATGGCCATGGAACTTAGATTAACAAAATATACACCTTCTGAAATCTGCATGAATAAATTTTGGTAGGACAAGCTACATACCACTCTCTGCATGATGTTCTTGGCACCATTCACCCATGTTATCCAGGCACTCTTTTGGTTGATTAATAACCAAATCAGGACCCTAAAGAAAGAAATATGGAAACAATTAGTTATGCAGATAGTTAACAAGGCTATATCACAGAGAAAATTTATCAGTTTTCAGGAAAACAAACCATAAAAGATTTTAAAGTCATCTGCAAATAGAATAACACTACATATTCTCAATAAAAGGTCCAATCTTACCTCAATTGACTTTGTTAGATTTCCATTTGTGATCACACAAGCAATCTCCAGAATTCTATCAACTTCAATATTTAAACCTACATATACCAAAGCAAGAAAGGTTCTCAGCTGATATCAATAAGGCATCATGCTTTTTATTATGCTATACCTTTATACCCATTCCAAAAGTTAGAACATGAAGACAGGTGAATGCATAGGAAAACCAGAAAGGTTTTTTAAGAAGCAAAAAACAGATAGGTTATTGATGTAACATTTGATTTCCTTCATTGTTGTTTTTAGTAATCAACAAAGGCAGAAAAAATCACTGCCATAACTCAGAAACATTGTGGGTTAGATTCAAAATACAAATGGTGATTTAAAAGTGCATATGAGATGATTAACACAATCAAGTATCTTTAATCTAATATTAAATCCTAACAGGGCAATATATTCAGCCACCAGTAATAACAATTTTTTAAGGCAGCACATCCAACAAATAAGCAGCAGATATATTGCAAAAAATACAACTTTTCTCCATCACTTTAAACTGCACATGAGAAATAATCTTGCAAAGTAGAGAATAGTTCTAAAGAATGTAACAAAGTGCTACTATTTTATCCAATAAGAATATCATTATCCATATTACGGAGTCGATCATGCTTTAAAAGTGCTGCAACTTTCCGGGACACTGTTTCAACAACAGTATCTCAGGGGGGTGATGCGTAAGAAAAAAAGTAGGATAAGGTTTAAGGTAGAGTAAATGAGAAGTACGAACAAATATAAACCCAGTACATTGCATTATCTATGCTGTATATGAAGGATTTGACACTACTTGTTCACATGAAGAAAGGTTACAGGTGCAGAGTCACTGAGACTAAGCATTAAAAAATCTTCCAAGAAAAAGAGAGGTGCACTGCGACGAGAGAGAGAGAGTAAATGAAGGAAAAGTTTTAGATATGGAAAATGAGGCGGCATGTTTCAGAAAAAAACAAACCTGGGAAAAAGGAGTGAGAGATGAACATCTAATTTAAGTCACTTCTGCTTATCAACACTCAGAAGTAAAAACTCAAGCAGAATCACCAAAAAACCTAGGCCAATGGTGGACTCAAAAGAAAGAAGTTGAATCAGCTTTTCAGCTATTGTGATAAAAACCAAGTGCGTTTAGACCATCAAGCTCTAACAAGTATACACAGAATAGATTTGTTAGTTAAATAGATTCTGAATCAATATTCAATACGGTAGACTTCCCAAGTAAAAAGGAAGTAGGACGAGAAATAAATACATGCAGAAAATTGAAATATTAATGGTTTCATAAAGATAATAATGCTTGAGATTAGATAATCTCAGTCAGATCACAAAATCTGTTTTCAAAAACGATCAATTGACAGATCCACACAAACAAATTATTAGCCTGACCCTTACCAGTCATTTCCAGGTCAATCCACACAAGTGGCATCCTATACTCTCCATCAGTAATTTCTGGGGTTTGTTGGGTGACATTCTCCTTATCCAGCAAATTCCCATCTTCTAAGCCTTTGTCTACTCCTTTCCCACTATCTGTATCACCAATTGGTTTTTCATATCCAATTACTGCAACCTTAGTTGGATGTTTAAAAATGGTTGCACACTAGAGAAATACTAACAATTTTCCTAAACTACCGGATAGAGTTCTGACCTCTCCTCTTGCAACAATCGGTGGCAGTTTGACCTTGCTCCACAGCATCTTCAGGGTCCAACTCAAGCAATGAGAATGAGTTCGAGAGCTTATCCATCTTGCTTGTGATAATTACTGGTCGTTAACCAACCTACTGGTGAATAAAAATAGGGAAAATTAAATAACCAATGAGCAACTACGGTCGTGCTTCGGCGCACACACACACGACACAAGTAAGAGCTCCATGCTGATTGTTGAGCATGGTTAATGAAGCAGAGCATAACCATCTCAACTAGGATCAATAACAGTATGTTGCGAGTTTAATACTACAAAATATCTAAACCCTAAACTATGGATTCTAATAAAGTAGAACTACTAAATCCGGAAGTTTATAATTCACCGGCAGTAGGTCTTATATTTAGGAGAAGCCAAACCTGTTTCAGTTCGCCTGTCCCGACGGCGGCGGTGGCGGAGCAATGGAAAAACGATGGGCAGTCAGCACTATATATAATAAAAATAAAATACAATAATTAGAGAAAATAGAAACTCTGATTTGATTTCTGAAAAAAAAATAAAAACAAAAACTTATATTCGGATTAACACAAAAAAAGCCTTATAGGAGTATTTGATAAGGGTGAGCCCAAAATTTTATGGGTATCTGATTAGTTTTTTTATTATAATTATATTATCAATATTTATTTGACAATTTTTAATATTTAAGATTATAATGTTAAATTAAGTTTTAATTTGTATAATTATAATTAATATAATAAATTTTAATCGGTCACTATATTCTTAAAACACATATTTGATTGTTAATAAAATAAAATAAACTACTCCCTCCATCCGTATGAGTAGTATCATTTTTCATTTTTGTTTGTCCTATAAAATAGTTCAAATTTTCTAAAATTACAAACATTTTCACACTCACCATAAAATATAAATTTCACTACATTCACAACCCTTAATTTCTAATGTCCAAAAAAAATGAAATTACACTAATAATATGGAGAAAGTATATTTTAATATTAAAATAGATGAATATATAAAGATTGTGATGAATTTAGTTTTTTTTAATTAAAGATTATAATATTTGTATAATTTTCACTGTTTAGAAAATCAAAATGTAGAGAAAAACGTTTCATAATGTAACAAGATCTTATAAAATATTAGTAATTCATTAATTTGTTGCTTTGACAAGCTAGTTTGAAACCAAACGATTAAGGTTATAATTAATACTCTCTCCATCCCGTATAATTGTCATATTTCTTTTCGGCACGGAAATTAAAAATTGTGAGTGTATAATGCGTTAATGAGATTAATATTTTATTGTTGAGTGTGAAAAAAATTGATATTTTTTGAAATGTAATAATTCGATTGGAACGCTCAATTTAGTAAGTGTAACAATTCAAGCGGGACGGAGGAGTACTATTTTTTAGCACAAACTAATAGGGTGAAATAACCTATAATCCGGTAAGGTAGTCCAAAATCAGATAAATTGATCTAATTATATTATCTAGAAGATTATATTTTTAGTAGTTTTTTTTATAAATAAAGCAGACTTTTAATCACTTATATTATATATTTAGATATTATTAATATAAATTAATTTCTACAATATACATTTAATAATATAAAAAATTTTAATAAAAAAAAATATATATATATCTAATATAAACCCAACAAAACTAATAAATCAATCCATAAAATAATCAACTCGTAAAATAAATTGATTAAAATATAATATTTTAAAGAGATAGTGACAAATATAATTTTATTATTATTCATTTTATATATTTGTGTTCTAATATAAAATGCTAGCGGTTACAATACGAGAAGTTAAAAAATAAAACTGATACTGATGTTGTGTTTTAAGAGATAAAAATTAACAGAATTGTTAATTTTATCAAATTTTCTTATTTCGCATGTTATCGAAAATTTATTTCTTCTGTTTTTTACAATACATTTTAAATCTCCTCAAATCGGGCCGGGCCAAACCCGCCTATGTATTGATGGGTTTAAGGGTTTTACAATTCAAGATTTTTTTGGCCGAGTTTTGTTATTACACATTTAAATAGCCGCTCTCTTTCTCAACTGCAGTCAGCTAGAAGAGGAATCAATTCTACTCTTCTTCTTCTTCTTCTACTCCTATTCCGATTCATTCTATCGGAAATGGCAACCCTTGTTCCTCCGTCCCCTGCCTCGGCGCCGGCTCCTCAAGCAGCTGCTTCCAGTTCAGCAGTGGAACCGGCTAAAGTTGACTACCTAAATCTGCCCTGCCCCATTCCCTACGAAGAAATTCACCGGGAGGCACTCAGTTAGTGTTTCTCTCACTTTTCCCATTTCCCTTTTGGGTTTTAATGTGATGGGTATTGCATTTCGCTTGTACCTTGTGTTTGCGTGTTTCTGGTATTCTCATTGTTTGTGTGTTTTTTAATTATTATTTAATGAATTGATGGTAATTGGTGCTACTGCTTTAGAATGATCAGCTTGTCTGGTTTCATGTTTTTGGATCGTACTAAACCCTAGTTACACTGTATTGTTTATTAGTAAAGTCATCTTTAGGACTCTTTCGTTACATATGGATTTTCTTCTGAAATCGGTTTCCAAGCTTATGAACGATAAGTTATACCAATCTTTATTGCTGAGAAAATGTGTGATGAACGGATATAGTTGAGTCTCTTATGGAGCTCTTTTCTGTCAGTGTCATTGAAGCCAGAACTCTTTGAAGGACTTCGCTTTGATTTCACGAAAGGACTCAATCAGAAATTTTCACTCAGCCACAGGTGAGTTTATTGCTCTCCCTTTGTTGTGTATTGTACTTCTAGGTTATATTTCTTTGTTTTAGTCCATACATTAGATGCTAACCCTCTACGATTACTGCAAATGTTTTAATTTCTTGTTCATCTACCTGTAGTGTGATAATGGGACCTACTGAAATTCCTGCTCAATCTAATGATATAATTAAAATCCCAACTGCAAATTATGAGTTTGGAGCCAACTTTATAGACCCAAAGGTATATTGCTGCCTGTGTACATTTTTATTTTACTTACAAAAGTGCTAGCTGGCTCAACCAAGGATCCTTGCTTTTTCCTTGGCAGGTTATGCTTTTTGGGAGGGTTATGACAGATGGCAGATTAAATGCAAGACTAAAATGCGATTTGACCGATAATCTTACATTGAAGGGCAATGCTCAAGTAGGCATATTTGTCTACTCATCCCTGATGTTTTAAAGTTGGCAGCTGTCCATGGGCTGTACAATGTTTCTGAGTTCATACAATGAAGTTAACTAATTGCAGTACTTTCTTTCTGTAGCTTACCAACGAGCCTCACATGTCGCATGGCATGTTTAATTTTGATTATAAGGTAATACCTTATATATTTATTCTTTAGGTGTGTGATTATTTTTAAATACTACTTTTCATGGAACATTTTTATGTATATAATAGAACTTTCATAACATGTTGCGACCTAATGTCTTAAAATATATGGATTTGTCGTGGTGTTATGCATTCAGCATATAATTGATGTATTTTTTGGACTTAGATTGTACAAAATGGAGCTCACAATGTGACCTTGTTATTTAACATACAGGGCTCAGACTTTAGGACCCAGTTTCAAGTAGGGAATGGGGCCTTGTTTGGTGCAAGTTACATCCAGGTGAATGATGCCATTTTAATATTTGTTCAGTTTCTGATATTATTAAAAATCAAATTCTAGCTACTCAATGCTGTTCAGTTACTACACATTTTTATCCCTCGAAGTGTGTGTTGCAAAATGACTATCTATTTATCACTTGTGGACTTATGAATATAGAGTGCAGTTACGAGATTCTTATCTTGCTTGCATGCAGAGCGTTACCCCTAATCTATCTTTAGGTGGAGAAGCATTCTGGGCTGGTCAACATAGGAAGTCTGGAATTGGCTTTGCTGCACGTTATAACACTGACAAGATGGTACTTTTTTGCTGGACATTATATTTCCTGTTTCCCTTAGTTTTCCTTGCTCTTTTAGGTACAATTTAGCACACACCGTCTCTCCCTCTCTCTCACCATCTTTGTTAGTTTTGGACATCCATTTTTTAGTTGTCATGCATGATGCGTCTTCAAAGTTGGTGCCTGCAGTGATCTGTTTGTGTCCTCACAAGAAACTAAGCAATGAGAATCCTCCACTAGTGGAAAAAAATAGTCATCTGTTTAGGCCTGCATCTTGAGAATGTTAATGTCGATCAGTTAGTCCTGTAACGGTCTCTTTGTTGGGCCATATATGATTTATGTTTGAAAAATATGTAATAGATACTGCCTGTTTCTATACCAGGTTGCAACTGGACAAGTTGCTAGCACTGGGATGGTAGCCCTTAGCTATGTCCAGAAAGTATCTGAAAAGGTGACTTCATTTTTTCTTGATGTGGAATTTGTTATTAGTTCATTGTTTCAATTTTAATTTTTTTTCCTTTGTTGTTTATGCCTGTGCTTTTCTTGCATCCAGGTTTCTCTAGCAACGGACTTCATGTACAACTATATTTCTAGGGATGTCACAGCCAGCGTTGGTTATGATTACATCCTTCGGCAGGTAATGCTTGTTTTGATGATAACAAGTTTTCTTATCTTTCAATCTCTTTGTGGGTTGCATCCTTGCCAAAGTTAAATGGGCTTTGAAATCTGCATTTTGAGATTTTCAATTTCTTGGCATTTGAAATTTAACAAGCTAGCTCTTTAGCATGTGATGAACTCATTTGGTGTGTTTTGGCAGTGCCGGCTGAGAGGGAAGATAGACTCCAATGGCGTAACATCGGCTTTCCTCGAAGAGAGACTCAATATGGGTCTGAATTTTCTTCTTTCTGCTGAGGTGAGTGTAGTAAATCATCAACCCCAACTCTCTCTTCCTTTCTAGACTTGTATTTCTTAAAAACTGAATGTTGCAGATAGATCACCGGAAGAAAGATTACAAATTTGGGTTCGGGTTGACGGTGGGCGAGTAGAAGAGGAGTGAGTCAAGATCTCCTCTTGAGTAACCTCATTTAGTTTGCAGCTGAGATCTGCTAGCTACTACATGTTTTTTTGCAGGTTGCCCATATTATCTTCTATTTTTGTAACTAAATGGATGATGAGTTGTGTTCGTTTTATTAACAGCTAACTATTCTGTGTCTTCACTCAATTAACTACTCCCTCCGTCCTACTTCATTAGTCCCTCTTTCCTTTTTCGTCCGTCCCATTTAATTGTTCATTTACCTAAAATGGAAAGTTAATCTCCACTCACTAATAAAATATTCATTTTCTCTATCTCTACTCGCATTGGTTATTGTGCCAAATCTCAAGGGGACTAATCAACCGGGATGAAGGGAGTACTATATATATATATATCTTTGATCCAATTTAAAATTTTATTTTGCCAATATGATTGATAGCTTACATTATATTATGTTTTTTTGTTATAACGAATGATGACTGCCCCTCATTTTTGCAATTACAAAACTCATGCATTATTTGTTGCACTATTTGTTTAAAAATCAAAGAACATGTTATGGGAGAGTAGTTCGTATTTGTTTATGGGAAATATGGCATTTTATTCCATAATTGGATGCATATCTCAAATGCTATTAGATAGAAAGTTAAAATGTTAATTATATTGATTTATAGGACTATAGGACCAATGCTTTTTTTTTTCTTTACAAATTGTATCCTAATAAATGTACTCCCTCCGTCTTAATATAATTTTTTTTTCAGCACAAAAATTAAGGTGTAAAATATTTTAAATAACCATTTTCACTAAACACATTACAAATATACCCAAAACATTAAACATATTTAAGAAATACCCATTGTCCCACTCAGAGTCCGTTAATGCATGAAATCGAGAAGATAATTAGTTAATGATGATCAAATCATTAACAAATATTAAATCAGGCGTGTATTATTCTTTTTTTTTTAAATGGATAAAGTTAATATTAAATTTAGAAAATATGCCATCGACCAAAAGAATAAGACCGGAAATTTAAAAAAAAAATTATTTCATACAATATATTGCAATTTTAAATGTGGTCGATGCCACGTAGGTCGGTGCCGAGTTGACGTCGAACTCGACACCGACTGTCGGTGTACTATTATTTTTTTATTTTAATTTTAGGTCGGTGCCGAGGTCGGTGTCTTTGTAAAGGCACCGACTTCGACACCGACCCTCCTTTTTTTTTTTTAATTTCAAAATTATTACAATTTATGAATAATAATGGGTAGGCTTTTGCATGCACGTGAATGTACGAAAATATGAGTGGTTGAAAGGAGCGTGTCTGCTTCAAAATACAGAGGTGTGTAGCTGTACTCATAATTGAGATCGAATTATAAATCGGTGCTCTTCACTCTTACACTCAAATTCGAAGAAAAACACACGGTCTTCTATATTTTTTTTCTCCATTTTTACGGTATTCTTTCTACTCATTTTCCATTCTTTCAGTTTATATCTTCGTGAAGATGGAGAACTGGTGTTCAATTTTTGTTCACTACAATGGTCAATTGGATGATTCGTGCAACTATATTGGTGGACAAGAACGATTGATTTATGTTCCATCCACCAATATGTCCGTAAATTATTTGAGAAGCAACATCCAACAGATTTTTGATGCTGAATATATATTTGGTGAGTATAATTTGTATTATACGTCTCAAAACCGCAGCGGAAGAATTTGAAATCTTTGTTGACGACTGATTTGGAGTTGCAACGGCTTTGTGCTCTATATTCGGAGCCCAATATTTTTGTTATTATAAAGGGTGCTGCTGGTGTTGGGACTTCACAGCGACAACCCTCACCCTACAGACCATTTTTATCTTCAATGAGTCCACCATTGAACCAATATTTTAGTCCAACGGTTGATGACCTTCAAAGATTTGGGTCTTCGATGTATTTTGGTGCATCTTCGAACACCAATTTTGATTCTTATGGTCATGGTCTCTTTAATACTTTTGTTGATCAAAGTGCAAGCGGTAGTGGCTCACAACTTCCCAACCTAAATGAAGAGGCTCCTGTTGAAGAAAACGAGGAAGAGGAGGAGCATGTGGATCCTGTTGTAACCGAAGAAGTTCCAACAGACGAAACTAAAATAGGTGGTGGCCATGTGGACCTCGATGATGATGATGAAGCAAATCTGGATGAGGAGTCATCTGATTCGGATGATGAGTCGTTCAGAGACGATAGTAATTTTCGTCTTAATTGTACTGTTGCTGAATTCTCAGCCTGGATCCGGAATGCTGGCGGTATGTCCGCTTTTATCTCAAATCTTATGCCGACACATCCTCTGCCAGAAGGATGCCAAGTGGATGCTGAATTAAATAATTAGTTGCTTCCAATTAGGGAAGGCGAGACTTCCCATTCGGCTGCTGTGAAAGATGTTTCAGCTATACTCGAGACAGAATTGTCGTTGAACTCCTTGTATTGGAGTAAAGATGAATTGTTCATTGTTGTGGCACTGTGGCATATGGAGCATCGACAGGAGTTTAAAGTACGACGCTCCGATCATGAATGCGTCGAGTATGTTTGCAAGAGATCGACGAATTGCTCCTTTGTAATACGGGCAAGCTGCAGGAGTAAGTGCTGGATTGTGCGCAAATTTGAACCAAATCATAATTGTCAGATCAATCTTGCGGGAGTCGGTGCCAGATCTATCCGGTCGAAGGTTGCAGCTGCATATTTTGCAAGAAGGATGTGTCGTTACGGGGCAATAAGTAAGCCCCGAGAGATTATGGCCGAGCTGCAGCGATCATTTGGAATTCAAACAACTTACGGTATTGCTTTGCGTGCTCGTAATGCTGCTATTTCACTTCTGTACGGCAGTATAGCCGAATTGTTTGAAAAACTGCCACAATACCTTGAAGTGCTGGAGCAATACAATCCAGGCACGGTAACCTCTCTTGATGAAGCAAATGGAACATTTAAACATTGCTTTGTTGCCCTAGGTGTTTCTCGAAGTGCCTACCAGTGCAATTTATTAAGACCAGTGATCGTTGTCGATGGCACGCATCTAAAGGGGAGAAACAAAGGCATTATGTTTGTTGCTGTTACGAAAGATGGCAACGAAAATGTGTTCCCTCTAGTTATTGGTGTCGGTCCGATCGAGAATGACGAGAGTTGGAGATGGTTTATGGCTCGTCTACGGAATTCTTTCCAATTGACCTCCGATGCACTCATCGTATCCGACCAGCACATTAGCATCTCAAATCTGCCAACAAAAGATAATCAATATTTTTCTTGCAAACAATATATAATAAGAATTGTGATACTTACAAAGAATGATGGTCGCATGAACCGGCATGCGGTTATCTTCACATCATTGAGCTTGTGTTGCAAACACAAACAAACATGCTCCACCGTATCAGCGAATAAATCGGTGCTCGCATCCTGAACGCTCTCAAAGTATTGCTTGTTCAATATAACTGGATAGTGCATAAACACCCGTGAGACAGTACCCTCTCTCACCCATTCGAAATAGTTCTGCTCTAACTGATAAGACCAGTGGGCTGGTATATGACTAAGAAGCAACTACAAATTGGAAATGAAAGTATACTTAATTAATTATAAATTCAAATAATTGCAATATAGAAAATTATTTTATTTAAATTATCAAATCAAATAAACCAGTTATTCTTGACTGGGCTGCGGATGTTCTTGTCTTTCTACGCTCTGTCGTGCACGAGATGGCCTCCTAGAACTCTCAGGCTGGTCCAACAACTATATGGAAATTTGAACAAAAGTTATAATGTAATATTTCATAATAGCTTCATATAAGTATGTACCTGATCATCATGACGCTGTGAAGCACTACGCCTAGATCCAGAATGACGTGAACCACTACGCCTACTGCTAGTGCCAGTATGAAGTGCCAACTACAAGTACCCAAATAGGATATGCATGTTAAACATTAATATTTATCATTAAAGTTTAGTAAAGTATGTCACCTGATCATCGCGCCGCGACTCATGCTCCATTGGGTGCTCAGTCTCCACCGGGTGCTCTATATGTGGAGACTGGCTGCGTCTCACACCGGACCGTCGAGAACGACTCTGCCTAACAGACGAGCGAGACTCCTGCTCAACAATCAACATAACATCAAACATGTAAGAATAAATACCTCACCAAACTATATAAAATATATTACCTGACTGCGATGGGGACTCCTGTGCCCCCCCAAATGTCGTCGCTCTCAAACCCTGAGCATCAGTGTCGTGGGCACATCTAGATGAACGAAAGAGATCGGATACAAAAGTCTTAATCTCATCCACAACATCCTTGATCAACCTACCCATGCTGCTAGATCGGCTTCGCCTCCTCCTAGTACCTCTACTAGATGAGGCCTCCCCCGCCGCATCATGAGATGGACTACCACTCTCACGGTGCCCCTCATCTCCTATACCCCCACTCATCTCATGATGATCTCTACCCCCTATATGCACTCCCTCACCCCTCTGCGTCTTCGAAGGCACGGCTACGTCGGGATGCCTCCATTCGACCCCTAATGGCTGTGGCATGAGTGCAGACTGATAATAGCCCTTATTTTCCTCATCAGTAGAAGGAGGTAAGATCGAGAAAGCATTAATCTGCAATTTAAAGAAATATAATTAGAAAATTAAAATATTGTGACAAGACAACAAATTTGTATAATACCTGATCTCTGGCAAAGAAAGCAACCCACGATCCCCACTTGTCTGCATTTGCTTTTACAAACTTCCACTTAGCAAACCGTGGAAGCGCCTGAGGATTCACGAGGTTGCAACATGCAAGTCCCAACTCCAGAATGGCCTCGTAGGCCCATACCTACAAACACATTAGTGTTAACTCTACAATATCTATATCATAATTTATAAGCCATGGTTTTTAAATTACTATAATACCTGTAATGCCCAAATAGGCCCATGAATACTCATCGTGCTCAGGCCATCTCGGTCTCTAGTCCTAGGCATAGCTGAAATATAGTGTAGTAAACCCTGGTAGGAATAAGCCCCCCACGGGAAAGCATTCCAGCAAACCAAATCCTCCACACTATGACATATAACCACCCTCAACTAACCGCCTATCATGGTACCCCAACACAAAACACCAACAAGCTAATATGTTGGCGACCCTCAAGTAAAACAATTGATCCTCACGATGTACAGTACACTCCTTAAACTTCTTAAATAGATCATTTGCTGTCAGTTGCTTATTTTCACAGAATTTTCTAAAAACAGATGATCTAGAATGAACATCATGATCATCAGAACAAGGATCAAAGGACGAGGCCCCAAAACCCAAACCAGTAACCAGTGCAAACTCAGGCACCCCAAAATGAATCACTTTCCCACCAACCAAGAATAACATTGTATTATCATCATCACTCTTAATTTGGTAACTTAAGAGCTCTAATAAAGGAGCGGAAGCACTAGGACCATTATTTTCCCAAACTAAAAGAGAACCAAAGGGTCCTTCCCTAAACCGATTAACCAAAGATCCCCCCCCCCCCAATGACTTTAAGGTCGATGCAATCCCCTTCAGTACTGTGGTCTTCGTGGATAACATCACCTTCGTGGTTAAACCACGGAAAGCAGGCCTAATCCACTCAACCTACACATATTATTCAACATATAATTAATTACAAATATTCCAAAGATTTAAATTCATCTCATTTTGCACAAATTTAATTAAGATGATTATTAACACAAAATAATTCAGTAGGAATATCAATATTAAAATTAATTCAACGTATGATTAATTAGTTCACAGAATTCTCCCGTGTTATACAATAATACTCTCATATCACACGCATTAGTTAAATTGGTGTTTCACACCACGGTATAACAGTTTCCGTTATCATTACTTTAAATATAACTATGGTTATCCATCGTAGTTCACGGAATTCTCCCGTGTTATACAATAATACTCTCATATCACACGCATTACTTAATTAGGTGTTTAACACCACGGTGTAACGGTTTCCGTTACCACTACTTTACGATAAATTAAATTAATAAAAGCTATATATACCTAAATAAGCATCCACAACATAATTAATTTAATAAAAGAATAACATGAAAATTAATAAATTAATTTAATTTGATCGAATTCAAACTAATCAAGCAACTACAATAAATTAATTAAATAAGACCAAATTATACAAGAATAAAATCCACAACATAATTAATTTAGTTAAAACCAATTAAGCATCTAATAGTACCTAAAATAAAATCTAAGGTTTCAATTATTCGTAATTCACATTAAAATGTTAAATTAAAATTAATTTATATATTATTTTAGCCCTATTTTAATAATTTTCCTAATTAGGTACTAATAAAATAATTTTCCCCAAATCATAATTTAACACTAAATTTTTTTTGGCCTAATTTTTTTTGCACCTATTCATTTTGACCTAATTTTGCCAGCCTTATATCATCAATTATATTTAATTATGTTTGGGTACCTAAATTAATCAATCAAAATAAATCTAAATTATGAATTTTTTGCCCTAATTTTTCCCCAATTCGTTTTTTTACAAAATTAAGCCAAGAATACATCACCAATTATCAATCAACTAACTAATAACACATTGTTAACCACAATTCAAACAACTCCATGTAATTTATACAATTTCATACATAATTTTCGCAAGTTTCACAACAAAAAAATAAATGAAAAATAGCAAGATTAATCGGTTAAAAATGGATGAAAATTGTGGAAAATGTATACCTCATTATGGGCGGCCATTGGTGCGAAATTTACGCGAAGTGTTGGTCGATTTTGTGAGAATGGCAAGAGGAATTTTTGGTGAAGTCGACGTTGGGAGTCGAGGTCGAAGGAAGGAATGGGAAGAAATCAAAATTTGGGACCATTTTGTATTTTTTTTTCAGAGTGGGGGCCGGTCGGTGCCGGGTCAGTGTCAATTATATGACACCGACTTCGACACCGATCTACGTGGATTAATGCCACGTCAGTCGGTATCAGCGGCATCGACCTACGTGGCGTCGATACCGACTGGCGTGGCCAAACTAATTTTTTAAAAAAATCTTGCCACGTTGGTTGGTGTCGGGGGTCGGTGCCTCAGCAATCGACACCGACCTACGTGGCACCGACTTCTCCTTTTTTTAACATTTTTATTTATTTATTTTTTATTTCTTAGTCGGATCCGTGTATTAATTGACCGACAGTTTTATTTTTTTATTCAACATGTCTCATTCTACATGTTTTTTTGTGAAAATAACGACATTTAACTTCTGAAAATTGTCAGATATGTGCAATGGGTATTTCTTGAAGCAATATAATATTTTGGGTATTTTTGAAATGCTTATAGCTGAAAGTGGGTATTAATAAATCCCGCTCAAAATTAAGGACGGTGAGTGAAAGTGAAATTAATATGGCAAATTCTCAGATGAGACGGTCTCATCATTTTTATTGTGAGACGAATTTAATGAAATGATATGTCTCTTTATTGCAAATGATGTCTTACCATTTTTATTGTGAAACGAATTTAATGAAATGTTATATTTCTCGTATTGCAAATGATGTATTTCTTAGTTGCATATAATGTAATTTTTAAAACTGAAATGATATATTTAATTTATTGAAATAATGTATTAATGTCCGTCTCACAATAAAAAAATAGTGAGACCGTCTCTCAGGAGACCAACTCAATTAATATTTTATTGTTGAGTGTGAAAAAATTATTATTTTTAAAAATAAATTAATTTAGTTGGAACGCTCCATTAGTTAAGTAGATTTATTTTATGGGATGGAGGAAGTATCTTTTATTTTTTCTTGTGGCTGCGATCATTTTTCTCTTCTATTTATAGTTGATGATTTAAAAAATATATTTAATTAATTTTATCCTATGTCGATTTTTAAATTTGTCAAAATGATAATATATTTTTTTATTGATTGCACTGTTAGTTAAATAATATTTTAAACCGTTTATACACATAAAAAACATACCATCTTTTGATTTAACTGTATTTAATTTTTCAAACTGGTCAAAAGTCATAACCATGCAATATCTTGATTATTTGGAAATGTAAATGGGGCTACAATTGCAAATAAAACAAGTTGGTGTGCCCAGAAATGTAAATCATCAAAAGTTAAGGGGGCAATATGAGATTATCCATATAAATGTAGCTGCCAATCTTCCGAAAGCTCAAAGCAGTGAGAGTGCGACGGAGGAGAACCAAGAAATCCAACAATGGCGTCATTTAACCTCTCTTCGATCCGTGCAGCTCTTCCCTCCGCTCCTTCGGGCCCTTCTATTTGCTTCCCCAACGGACCCTCTCCTTCTCGCCTCAGGCTCTCCCGTCCCAAAACCGGTCCGAAGCCTCTCAACTCCTTTGTGGGTCTCGCCCCTCTGCAGCCCATTTTCTCCTTTCCAGGTATAGCCTTCTCAAGAAATATATTTGGTAAAATATCGCTGTCAACTGAAAATTATTCGTGGAATTGTTTTTTAATTTTTTTATGGTTGCTTTTTCCGCTGGTTTTACTCCTGCTGTACATATTTCCCAACTGCGCGTTTATATTTAAGGGTTTTTCTTGGAGAATTTCTGGGAAATGTGATTGTGTTTGATTATGTCTTTACTCATGGGGGAAAAGAATCGATAAAATAATTTATTCGGAGAATCATAATCCCCCCCCCCCCCCAAAAAAAAAAAAGCCTTCCTTGATGAGCTTTTTTTGTTTTTTGTTGGAGGTGGGTTCTCTTGGGAAGAATGTGACATCATGATATTACTTAGAATAGTGTTAGCTGCATTTGGTTTTGTTTAACTGTTGAATTTCTGGAAACAATTTGTATATTTTACTCATCTCTTCCATAGTGTTAGTATTGGCTATTTCTCTTTTATGCAGATTGGTGGATGCAAATCTAGTTCAGATACTTGCTATTACCATTTTCTTTTTCTTTTTTTCTTCAATCTTATCGTAATTATGTTTAGCAAGTGTTGCTGGAACATTTTATTTTATTTTTTTGTTTTCAGTGATTTTCTTGGTGTGATTTGTTACTTTTGATAGTCATGGGTATTCTCAATAGTTAGGGTGTGTGTGATATGTAAGCAGTGGTGTATTACTTTGGTTATCCTTGCCATATCTGAACCATATTTGTTGTTTCAATTTTCAAATACATTCACCATTTTCAGTAGGCTAAAAGAGAGAATGAGTTATTTCATTTAACTCAAATTGTGGTTGTTCTTGATTGCTAATCGGCTTCATTTGACAGTGGCTCAAATAAAGTTTAATCATTTCCTTAAGGTTTGATATTGGTTCTTATTCAATATACTTTTGTGACACTGCAGATTTCTCTAGTTTCGAACACTGTTTCCCAACCCTCAACAATGGCGGCCGTTTCTTTGCCATGAGGCACGGGAGGAAGGTGCCCAAGCTCAACAGGCCTCCGGATCAGCGCAAGGCTCTCTTACGAGGCTTAACCACTCAACTCCTGAAGTTTGGTCGCATTAAGACCACGAGAGCCAGGGCCAGTGCGATGAGGAAGTACGTCGACAAGATGGTCACACTGGCCAAGGACGGGTCCCTGCACAAGAGAAGGCAAGCCCTGGGCTTTATCTATGAAAAGCAGATCGTTCATGCTTTGTTTGCTGAGGTTGGGGAGAGGTACGGAGACAGGGAAGGAGGCTATACTCGGATTATCAGGACTTTGCCGAGGCGCGGGGACAATGCTCCGATGGCTTATATCGAGCTGGTCTGAGTTCTGATTGGTAAAGCTTGTATTGCTTTTGAGATTTTGTAGCAACGGCTGCTCTTCTTGTATGTCTATATAAATTGCAACTATCCTCTCATCTTGATGATATTCATCTTTCTATATAAATATTTTGAAGCCGGAGAGGAAGTTGATTCTTTGTTGGTCTCGGGTGGAAATAGGTCAGGCTTTGATTTAAAGGCTACTAAAAATTTAATAAATTTTACCCTAATTTATTATTTAGTAGGTTTTCATACATATGTCTTTCAACTTATTTAGGGTTTATTTGAGTTATTTAATAATTTAACAAAAAAAAGTATTTTTAATTTATAAAATAATTATTTATTTTTTAAATATTAAGTTTGGTCATTTATATAATCTATAATCTAATAAAGAACAATTTATTTAATATAATGTTTTTATTTAAAAATTATAAATAATAAACATCCATAATAATTATATACAGTATTTGTTAGAGCAGTCAGTTGGGTTTAAAAGACCTCATTTGAGGCCTATGCCAAACCTTATTTATGAATAAGTAACACATTAACTAATTTTGCATAAAATAATTAAACTTGTAGAGTGGGAATCTAATCAGAGCCAGATGAAAATAAATATACTATCAAACTAACTAATTTTCTATATGTGCATTGCGCAGCGTATGTATATTTTTATTAATAATATTTTTAATTTTATCAATTTGTACAATGAAAATCTTAAATGTAGTAGATCCGACTAACTCTTACTCAAGTTAATTGGAGTTTTCAAAATAGTAAGTTTTTTCAGATGTTCTTAGATTTGTAAGCAAGAACAACAACAAAAAAAATTCAATAAATGACACATAATTTATGGTAGTTTGGATACCAAATATCCTACGTTTACTCTTCGATCAAATTGTCTCTATTTTAATCAGTTTAAGTAATTCAGACTGGATCTCCTCTCCGTCTAACAAATGAAAAATTCTTTTGTTCTTTTTGTCGATAATTTTGACTTATCCCTTATCATTATCAGTGGAGTCACCTTCTTACCTGCAAGTTAGTTCTCGTATGGTTTTGCCCACTCGTTTGATTGAGAGGTTTGACCTCTCAGTTACAACTTAATTTTCTATATGTGGATCATGTGAGAATGATATTTATGATTAAACGAAAATATGAATAAATCCCGTATATGCATTTTAGTGTAATTGTATATGCTTTTTATTCATTTTCGTAAAATGCAAAAAATACATATAATAGTGATATAATGTATAAATGAACTGTATTTTCTATCACTTAGTGGATTTCCAGACTTCTGTCTGAGGAGTGGACGTAGGACCTTTAGGTGTCCGAACCACTATAAATCTTTTTTTGTTTACTACTTTCTATTTATGAGTTTTCATATCTGAAAACTCAACACTCAAGTGTTGAAGTATAAATTGAAACTGACTTAACAACTATATGGACTTAAGATCAAAACTGAGCTTTCGATAAACCAAACTGAGACTGACATTCAATTTAGATAAGTGCAAGTCTCTATCATTAAAATATTCTGTGACAAGTTTAAACTCTAAAATCCGGGACCAACAATTTTTTTAATAACTTTTTTGTAAATTGTAAATGCTTGTCATTAAATAAAATTGACTTGGCACAATGAATTACTATAAATTGCTTGAGGATAATTATATTTATGATGCAGGGGTTTTCTAAAAAGGAATGAAATCAATGTGAAAAAAGAAAATATCTCACTTAAAACTCGACCTCTTATTTATTTATTTGAATCTAATAATATATTTTATAAAACAATACTAGAAAAAAATAAATTGATTAAAAGAAACATAACTTTTTAACAAAATATAACAGTCCATCAGCCAATTATATATTTCCACTTACTCGTATTTTCTAATACACAATTTATTGTTGTTCTTCGCTAAAGGATTCCAACTTATATTAATATTCTCTTAAAAATACTGAATTCCACGGTTTATTTTCCTTTTTCTTTATACATTAATAATTTGTATAACTCCATCAACGTGTTGTATATAAGATCGAAAATTGAGTCAATTTTATCAAATTGCGGGTTATTTGGTTAAAAAGAATTTAGGTTGAAATTTTTTGAGTTCTAAAATATTAACACTTACCCTAACTGTGATTTTTGACTATCCAGCTGGATGGATGGATGGATTTACGATTGATTTTCTTATTCTTAATGTAGGCAATCTCATGTAAATCAATAATGTCATAATTAGTCAATAGTTTCCTCTACAGGATCATGGTAATTAAGCTATTTTAATCCTCCTCCTAATTAAATATATTCTCATAAAACACACAATGTTATAGTTATACAAAATTAAAAGATGATAAATACCATGTTAAATCATATTTTCCACTCTACAACATGTATAATTTAATGCCTTAAATAATTATTTATCAAAATCTTATCTTGACGGATATTCTTCATCAACTATTCAATAAATGAGATTTTCTGCACGCTAATGGGAGAAAAGAAATTCATATTATCAAGACTTTAAACTTTTTAATTAAAAAACAATAATTCCTAACTCACCTGTCACATTTCGTATTACATTATTATACAAACAGTAACACATAAATCCAATAATAATGAATTCAATTTTCCTCATATAGTGAGATTAGATTACTCTAATTATGCAATTATTACAATCTAGGACGCTGCTGTTTTCTATATATATAACGCAGGTGACTGAAACCTAGTCACCCTAAACTCTTCCCCACCCCCACCCCCACGCCCACATCAAGACAGAAGGAGACGATGATTGATGTGATGAACATAGGAAATCTGAGAAACAGTTGTGTTTTTGTTCTTGTGTGTATGTGCATGGTCGTGATCAGCTGCAAATCAGAAGAAAAGCGAATTCATCATCCATGGAAGAAGCAGAAAAACTGCAACATATATCAAGGAAAATGGGTGTATGATGAGTCCTACCCTCTCTTCGACTCATCCAAATGCCCCTACATTCGTGGAGAATTCGACTGCCAAAAATATGGCCGCCCCGACCACCAGTATCTCAAGTACAGATGGCAGCCCGATTCCTGCAACTTGCCCAAGTGCGTCTCTTTCTCTCTCTCTCTCTCTTTTCTTTTCAAGATTTGGGTTTGTTTTACAAATGTATGTATTTATAATGGAGATTGAATTGATTCGATTGTATTGTTATTGCAGATTTGATGGAAAGGGTTTTCTGAGGAGAATGAAGGGGAAAAAGATAATGTTCGTGGGGGATTCCGTGAGTGATAATCAATGGCAGTCTCTAATGTGCCTGCTTCATCAGGCCGACCCGTCGTCCAAAGTCAAAGTCGCCGTCGCCGCAGATGACATGATCTCCACTGTCAAATATGTGGTACGCTAACACGAACACAATAACAACAAGAACCAGAAATTACATTACATCAGGAATATCCGAATATACATATATATATATATATATTGTGTTATATAGAATTTACAGCCATTGGTCATTTAATTGGGGTTCGAGAAAATGAATGAATTTTAATAAAATGTGGGCGCAGGCACATGGAGTGAACATCACGGTTTTCCTTTCACATTATTTAGTAGACATCGAGAAAGAGAAAATCGGTCGTGTGCTGAAGCTCGACTCGATTAAGGATGGAGAGACGTGGAAGCAGGCTGATGTCTTGATCTTCAACACATGGCTTTGGTGGTATCGCAGAGGCCCCAAACAACCGTAAGTATACATTTATATATATATAGAGTTGAACCGTAAAAATAATATCTATACTATAAAGGAAAGAATCCGAATCCTTTTATTATTTAGATTAATATTATATTATGATTGAAATAAAAAATATTAATTATTGAAAAATAACCATAGTTTCTCTAAAATTAAAAGAGAGCATAAGGTTTGATTTTTGAGAAATAAAAGGTGTAGAGAGAAATTTTTAATCCAATATTAAAATAAAGTATATGTTAAATCCCATTAAAGTTTTAAGATAAAAACATTAATTACTAAAAAAATCAAAATATTTTAAAAATAATTTATAACGCAATTAAGCATAAGATTTTGAAGAAAGTTATAATTTGGACCATTAATTATTTTTGGATAGCCTAGTGTAATTCTTTCCTATTTAATGTGGAGTCAGATCCTCTTTCTCTTTGTATACTATATATTATATTTATTATTTAATAATTTACTAAAAAGATTAGATAATATTCATGATTTTAATCTCAAAATTGATAGTAAGACAAGCATATATAACTAACTAAAATACATATAGTAGGAAGAATTGCGTCTGAGATTCATTTTTGTATGATAGATATGTAATATGTTGGCATCTATAATAAATATATGTATGATGTAGTTGGGCTGTCAGTCTGTTACTCTGTCACTGTATGCATGGCTGTGATTAATGGTATCAAGCTAATCAATTCATATTCAATTAATTTGCACATTGCTGCCCCCATTTTCTTAATCTATTATAATTTACTTATATTTTTAAATAAATACTAAAACTATCAATTTGTTTCCGGCGATGGAAAGTTAGCATTACGTGAAAACCTCAAACAAGACAGACAAACATTTTGGTAATGCATGTGGCTTTTTAAAAAGTTAGTAAACATTATATTTAGAAAATGAGAAGGTCTTGGGTTAGGCAGGCCTAAACGATTTAGCCGGGTTTTATCCATTAACCCAAGCCTTAGGCGGGTTTTATCCATTAACCCAAGCCCAAACCCATATAATATACCCTAATTGGGATTAATAAACCCTAATTGGGATGGGTCAACCCATTTGGGTAGGATAAAACCCGCCTAAACCGTTTAGGCCTGCCTAACGCAAGTTTTTGCCTTAGAAAAATTATATATTAATTTAAATATATTTACACCTTTACGGTATGTAATTAATATTTTTATCAAATAACTCAAATATTTAACTTCTAGCATAAATTAATGCAACAAAATAATTATATATATAAAAAAAAGATATGCATGTGGTAATAATTGGTTAGAAGTGCGCGCAGGTGGGATTATATTGAAAATGATGGGAAGATAGTGAAGGACATGGACCGCATGGAAGCATTTAGGAAAGGTCTAACCACCTGGAAAAAATGGGTGGACTCCACTCTCAACTCCTCCAAAACTCAAGTCTTTTTCCAAGGAATCTCTCCCTCCCATTACAAGTAAATTCATAATCTACTTTCATCATCATCTTCTTCTTCTATTCAAGCAAGAGTATTTAGTTAAAAGTATACTATTTGTTTAATTACTACCAGAGGGGAAGACTGGGACGAGAGCGGGGTAACGAATTGCTCGATGGAGACGACACCACTGGCCGGATCGACGTACCCGGCGGGGGAGCCGTTGGCATCGAAAGTGCTGAAATCAGTTCTGAGCAGCGGGAAGTCGTCGGTGCCGATCCGTTTGCTTGATGTCACGACTCTGTCTCAGCTGAGGAAAGACGGGCATCCCAGCAAGTTCAATAAGTTCAAGGGAATGGACTGCACACACTGGTGCCTTGCTGGAGTCCCCGACACTTGGAATCAGCTGCTATATGCAGAGCTGCTCTCTTAAAAACTGGATTCTTTCATGAAATAACATTATCATAATTTATCATTCAAACAAATCGTTTTTTAGTCACGAATTTTTTTTTTTTGGATAATTTCTCTCTCTCTATATATATATTATATACTACAGTTAAAAAATGTTAATTAGTAGTCAAATAAGTAGTACTGTTTTTATATAGTCAGGTGCTATTCAAGAATCGTGATATTGCGTGTGAGTAGAGAAATGGGACTATGGGAGGGTTAAACGTGTATGAGGTGATGTTTGATGAGCATGTGCTCGACACGTGACATATGCCTAATTGGCCATCTAGATAGCATCGTATATGTTTCCCAACGAACATGATCTTTTTCCAAATATATAATAATAATAATAAATAAATAAATAAATAAAATGTATTTCCTTATGTATAAATAGGGATATCAATTGGGATAATCTATGGGTGTTCGAATTATATCAATTTGATCAAAACTACTTTCTCGTCAAATTCACATCATTATATTACACTTGATCTTAGCCAAAAGGCCGAGAAATTGTATAATTGACATCATTATAAATATATTTACAACAACAAAAGAAACTGAACCCAAAACTTGGGAAAAGAAAAAGAGAAGGAAATTGATCCCAAGTATTAGAAAGAAATTAAGGAGAAAAACATTTCTTGGGCATGTTGCAAGTATTTGAGATACTAACAATTAGAGCAATCACCAATCAAAATGAACTTTCCTATACTTAATTGTGACATGTAATATACCTACATTGTGAAAAAATTTATTCCACCATCAAAATTATATTATCACATAACCGTGACTACAATAACATAAAATATGGGAATATATAAAATTGTCATTTTTGTTATAAAAAAAAACCTTAAATAACCATTTTTATGTAAATACTCAAAAAATGCCCAAAATAATCAAAACTTCCACAAATACCCTTACTCTCAAATTTATTTTGGCTGATTTGAATCTTACCAATTATTTTTATAATATTATCTTCTTATTACTTCAATTAGTAAATAAAGACATATTTATCTAACTATTATTGATATTATTTTTCTTTTAAAATTCAGACCATAAAACTTGCGGTTTATTTTCTTTAATTCAAAGTTTAATTGGATGTTTGCAATTATGATCAAATAAAGTTAAATGATATTTTCAAGGGAAAATATGAAATCTTATCCAAAAAGTTTTTACTTCTTGGAATTTTATCCAAAATTTTATCTGTTAGAGAATTTTATCCAAAAGAATATTATGTTTGAAAATTTTATTCAATTTAATCCACATTTATTTTTTTCTAGCGATGAATCGCCCGTTAAATCCCACATAATGTTCACGTCGCGTCCAACTAACGTCTACATGGATTATTAATGAGTCGGATACTATGTGGAATTTAATGGGTGGTTCATCGTATAAAAATTTCGTTAGTTAAGTTGAATAAAATTCCCAAACAGAAAATTATTTTGAATAAAATTCACTAACAAATAAAACTTTGGATAAAATTTCCAACTAAAAAATTATTTTGGATAAAAAACCCTAACAAATAAAATTTTGGATAAAATTCCGGGAAGTAAAAATATTTTGGATAAAATTCCGTGTTTTCCCTATATTTAATTATATTTGAGATTTGTAATAGCCAATAATAGTACTCGGTCTTTGTGATTAAGGAAAAAAGAATTTAAAAAATTAAAAAATTAAGTACAATGTATATAGATTTGTAATTTGGAAAAAAAAAGAATGAATTAAAAAATTATAAATTTTAAATAATGTGTTTTCGAGAAAAAAAAAAAGAACTAAAATATCAAAAGATTAAGTAAAATGTGTTTGCAACTTACAATTAAAAAAGAATGAATTAAAAAATAATTAATGTGGTTTCCGATAAAAAAAAAAAACAACAACAATTAAATACTATTTGTTTGCCGAGAAAAAAAAGACTGAATTAAAAAGTTATAAATTATAAGTAATGTGGTTTGCATTTTTTTCTTTTTCTATTTGTGATTTGAAAAAAAAAAGAGCTAAAAATTAAAAAAATTAAATAATGTGATTTGAGAAAAAGAATAAATTAAGAAATGTGAAATATGAGAATCAAAATTGAAAAGTAAGGGTATTTTAGTACAAATGGTTATTTTTTGAATATGCATATAAGAATGACTATTTAAGGTTTTAAGATAGTAGAGATGACTATTTAATGTTTTAACACATAACATATTCTTACATTGAGCATTGGATAGTTTTCTAATCTTAATAATGAACGTTTCAAGTATAAATTATAAAGATATTTGACGCAATTGAATGTGAGGGCGTTTAGAGGAGTTAAAAATAGGCAAACACCCATATTCCTAGGTAAAGAATGCAGCTCTTTTGCTTCTTCCATGAGA
This sequence comes from Plectranthus barbatus, assembly GCA_026898455.1. NCBI lineage: Eukaryota > Viridiplantae > Streptophyta > Magnoliopsida > Lamiales > Lamiaceae > Plectranthus > Plectranthus barbatus. Next base: position 2,163,068 of record JAPKLW010000001.1, read on the forward strand.
ATCCATGATCTTGAGATTTTTTTTCTTTATCTTCACTTACAAACTATGCATTTTTAAGTCTATTTGTTTGATAAGAATTATGTTGAACCGTTGAGAACAATATGTGATGATGGATATATTTAGAGAATAAAATGAAACTTATTTTATAATAAATGAGATGTTGGACGATGCCTATAATTTTATTGAAGTATGAACCTTAATTTTTTTTTTAAAAAAAAATTATGATAAGACCTCAGGTTTCTCATAATTGTAGTAGAGCATAACAACCGGGGGTGTAGGTAAAAATAATGCCGAATCCATATATTCCCTCCGTTCCGATTATATAGTCCAGTTTGATCTTGCACGTTTGTCAAAAATTATTTAATATTTAAACAAACTTCCGACATTACCCTTATTTAAAGCATTAATTAACATCTTCTTTTCATAATATAGCATTTATTATTCTCATTTTCCAAAATTATTCAGGGATGTAATGGTAAATTACCATATAAAAACAATACCAAATATAGAAACTGGACTATATAATTGAAACACCCTAAAATAGTAACATGGACTATATAATCGGAACGGAGGGAGTATTTATTATGAGATTAAGTAAAAATATTAGTACATAATAATAATAATAATATATAAAATCATACATTAAAAGTAGTATAAATCTAAGAATTTAATATTTAACAAAAAAATCAGCCCGTATTAATAATCCTTAGCTCCCACGTTCCTATTCTTCATTTTCAGCTACTTTTTTTCTTAATAATTTGTCAATAAAAAGAATTGTTATAAAAATAATATATCATTTTAATATTAAGATTGAAAAGATTTTCAATTCATCGAAGGTTGAAACCCACTCGTGCCTCAAAAGAGACCTTTCAATGGATGAGAAAAATAGGAAAACATACAAAATGAAAACGGATCAATCACATTCACATAGATTCTTATCCTAGTAATTAATGGGTTATTTGCATAATTCAATTACTCAATGGCGATCATGTAAACCTACTACACACATCACTTTCCGAATGCTACCTACAAAATACTCAAAATTTGTCCACTTAACAAGAGAAGTATCACTGAAAATAATAAATATATATGATTTAAGAATTTTACAAATTAATTAAATTAGTTAAATAATTACTCTACATTAAATCGATCAAATTATATTTAAAATAGTTAAGTTTTATTGATTTAAACAAAAATATTGATATACAAAGAATAAAATTATTATATCATTTGGCATGTTTGAATATTAACTTAACATATGACGCATATAATAAAATTAATATGAATATGTTTCCTATATTATCATGTTACTCTTAAATTCAGAGTATATATATGCACAGTGAAAAAGTTTTAATAAGCTTGCATTTTTAAAAACTGGTTGTTCAAGTTACAAGTTTTGGTTTCAGAAAATTAATACTTAGCGAGAAAAGTATACTTAGCTAACTTTAAGTATACTCCTAAGTCCTAACACTTAGAGAATATTGGGTTTTTAATCCACACAAATAAAAGAAAAACAGTAAATGCAAAGGACTTATAGAAGTTTGGAGTTAAAGTCCTACCTCCTACTTTCTGACGAAAGTTTGGAAATCACTAAGTGCAGTTTACAATGGTGTAGAACGATCTATCGCCTTACTGGTAGAGACCATCGTCTGCCAGCTTCAAGTTCACTCGCCTAGTCCTTTGCTCGTTGTTGAGGTTCGAAATTAAATGAATTGAAACCCTTAAAATTGGGTTTGAAAAATAACAGATATCGTAAAAAATATGAAATAAATGCAAGAAATTATGCAAAGAACACACAAACTAACGCTAAATGTAGTGTAAATTGAATGCGAATTAAGGACGTAATGATTGTGTATTTCGACAGAAATTTGTCTAGCATAGACTTGTGAATAATTCCCCCCTAAAAAACGACCTAGAACCTCCCTTTTATAGACATAAGAGAGGCCCATTACGAGAAATTTGGGCCTAAGAAACCCTAGTTGAGGTTTGTATGTTGGAGCGGGTCTCAACTTGATTTTTGGGCTACGACTGGTTGAGCTTAGAGTTGATGGGCAGCATTCCTCTTGATCCGTTTTGTAAGCGTGAGTTGGTCTCGATTGGTTAGGGTCACTTGGGCCTGACCTCAATAATAGCCCATTTAGCTACGGGCCATATTCTAGATATGGATCGAAGCTCGTATTTTGATCGAAGTGTAGAGTATCTGATACCTCGGGGGCATTCCTAAGAACTTTGGATGCGTACCTGGAGGTTCGCTAATCTAAATAGAGGGTGAGTGACTCGGGAGTCAACTCAACCATAGTCGTGATTGATCAACGTGCGGAATCTTCGGATACCCCGGGGGCTATTCCAAGGGGCCCTAGATACATTCACGAAGGTTCGCTTATCCATATGGTGGTTCAAGTGACCCAAGAGTCACTCGATTTGTACGGCTGCCCCCAGGGGGCATTTGCCCCGAGGGCCTATGCATGGTTCCGAAATTCACGTAGTTTGTTAGAGTCATCTCGGGAGATGCTCTCTTGCGTGAGAGTTGTGCTCTCAGACGTGCACTTTAATAACACTCTGAAGAGTGGTGTGGAGCAGTCCTTAGCGATCTTGGCGTGCCCGAGGACCTTTTCAAAGATTTCAGAGGCTCTTGTTGGTCTCGCTACATTAGTTGCGGCCGGACAGGCTCCACTGGTGTTTAAAGAGAGATTTGACTTCGACTAGGAGTTAGGAATGACCCTGGGTTAGATCGATGGCAAAGAATGAGTGGTTTATTTTCTTCAAAATTAAATTACAAACAAAAGTGACTGAAAATATATACATCTATCATCATCAAATTTAATACAAATTTACTGTAGGTAGGCACTCATGAATAGCTACTACAAGGTAGATAGTTAATTATGTGAAATCAGTGTATTAATTGAAGAATAATGTTGAGGGGAGGCGGTGGAGTGGCTAAAAATTAGGAGGGTGCCAACCCCTTTTGTCCCGTCGGTATCGACATAATTTTTTTTTACAAAAAAGCGAACCGTTCAACATGGTCTGACCGGTCAGAATATGGTGTCACCGATTCAGACCGGTACATACTTAAAAAATTTTTAAAAAATAAATGCAATTTAATTTAAATTTCTTTTTAAGAAAATGCGATCTTGACCGGTTCAACATGATGTTGATTGATAGGGTGGCAATTGTGTCGGGTTCGGGTTGACAGGTCGGGTTCAGACCTAATATTAACACATTATATGTCAACCTTAACCTGACACATTTACTTTTTCAAGTCAGAAAGATCAACCCAAACTCAACCTGTTTAATATGTTGGTTGACCCGAAAATGACCCGTTTAGTAAAACAATTGTCTCCTCAAAAAATTTACATAAATTTTTATTTTTATTTACATAAATAATTGCCGAGAAATCTCACAAGTTTCTGCATCCCGCCAAGTCCCCTCGACCACCTGTTAAGTTTTCTCGGCAGCCAACATTCCTACTGCAACACGACGATTGTCTCTCGACTAAGCTCCCACAACCTGCCAAACTTTCTCGGCCATGTGCGCAAGTCTGCGCGCACATGGCCCGACCTTGCCCGCACAGCTCGGCCAGCACGCAGGCATGCTCCGCATCATGCCTGCATCTTCTAACACCGCGCGACCACACTCGCACGACCTGCCAACACTTTGCACATGCATCCCATATTACGCCCGCACGCACCCATCCTCGTGCCGATGTCCAATACAACCTGCACAAGAACTCGACCAACCTTGCAAATGCCTCGCGCCATCACCCGATGAGTTTGCCAACCCATCGCCTGCGAGACACCACGCCCGCCCGATACTTGGCCGCCTGCTACCCGACGCCCGATACTTGTTCATTTCTCGTGCCCAGCTTTTCATCTGTGCACCATGAGCCATCCACCACGAATCATCACGAGTATTCTCCACAAACACCCGACCATCTTGTGCTTAGTTTCTCATTCATGCACCAACCCGGCCACATACCAAGTTTTTCCCGTCACTAATGTCCCAAGGCACCCGTACCCGTTCCTTGCACCATCCTGCCGAGACATTCTCTGTGGTTCGATCATGTCTCAGCCACCCCTAGAATTAAGGGTGTAACATACAACCCCCGCCAAAGCTGGGCGACGAGAACGTCGCCTTGGAGGGGTCTAACTCTTCCAACGATGACAATACTTGGATCACATTGAGGCTTGGAACATCATCCTCTTCATGCTTTTCAACAGGCTTACCCGCAACAATTAGGACATTAATTTTCACCCTTTTCGGACACTCGCTCATCCGGTGGTTTCCATCACATATGAAACACCCACACTTTTTGTTTCCCGACGTACCAACTTTCGGCTCCTTCCCTTTATCAACCTTTTTCTAAAATGACTCTTTTTTTTACTTGAAAAGTCTCCGATCTTCTTCTTAGGTTGATTAGAAGAACCTACATATTCAAAATCCATCAAACAATCTGAAGTAGCCACAGCGGATTGCAAAGTCTTCACTTCTTGGCGCCTCAATTCTCTTTGTGCCCAAGGCTGCAATCCTACACTGAAATTACACAACTTTTCTTCCTCGGTCATGTCTCCCACGTCTAGCATCAAGGAACTGAATCCTTTAATGTAGTCACGAATGGAATCCCCTTGCTTCAGCCTTCTAATCGCATCCTGGACCATCCAAGATGTGTTGGAAGGAAGGAATTGCTCACGCAATTCTTTCTTCATTTTATCCCACGTTTGAATTATTGCACGCCCACCTTGAGTACTTTCGGCCAAACGGGACCGCCACCAAAGTTTTGCATCTTTAGAGAGATACATACATGTCATAATAACCCGCTCCCCTTCGTGAACATGGGCGGCCTGAAAGTAGGCCTCCACATCCGACACGAAATTCTCCAAGTCCTTAGAACTTCGAGTGCCTTCAAAAGGATTGGGCTCGGGCACTTTCACTCTCAAAATGGGTCCCCCTACAATATTCGCCAAGACACATTTAACAATTCATAGATCCTTAAGAAGTCCTTCCAACTTATCAGTGACTGCATCTGCAAGGGCTTGCATGTCACCCGAATTTGCAGCAATTCGCCATTCGATGTATAAAGGCAAATCAATGAGTTCTTGTTGCATATAGTTAAGTCTTGCCTGCATATAGTGCACCCGATCCGTCACAGGCAACTAATCTTCGTCCATTGTTAGATTTCCCAACATTCTCTCGAGATGGGAAACTTGCTCTTCCAAAGCAGCGAATTCAGGCTGTTGAACCATCTTCCCACAACCATCAACTTAAAAATCAAGGAGAAGTTCGAAGACTCTTACCAAAATTTCGGCAAAATCCCCATGATTAAGCCAACAACAAAGTCTGCACAACCTTTGCCAAGATAGATACGCAATCCACCAGCAAAATCCGGTCAGAACCAGCGCAATGCCTGTCTCTTTTACCTAATGTCTCACAGTTGTTTTCCTTAGAATTTTTTTTGCACTATTCACCATGAACCAACCAACCTTCCTCACAATCAACTCGTGTTTTTGAGGTTTGAAGCACTCACTTAGATTTTTTTCACAAGCCCGCGAAGTTGCCTCGCACAACGGAATAATGTTAAGGCAAATCACAATATAAAGCACGAATATAAAATGCAAGGAAGCTTAATGAGTAAACTCTTTTTATTAATGCGTCCAAATCTCCTTACAATTAGACCAACATGGCCTTATTTATAGATGTGGTGGACATGCCCCACCACTAGCTCTATCCGACGGGTTACAACGCTTCACCAAACTATACAACTTTTTGAAAATCAGCCCAGCAGTCGTCCAACTCTTCCACTGCCTTCCTTTAGCCAAAATATGACTAAGTGCTCGAGTATAATTCGGTGAAATATGAAGTCTACTCGAAGCTTTCGCAAAGGGTCACGTTGGTTCATCGTAATCGCCAAAAATAACTGTCACTCCCACACACCCGCGCGCCCGCCGAGATATCCCGCAAGGTTCTGCATTCCGTCGTGTCCCCTCGACCACCTATCGAGTTTTCTCGGCAACCAAAATTTTTCCCGTAACACAGCGCCCAGCTCCCGCAGCCCATGCCCGTCTCTCGGCCAAGCTCCCACAGCCTGCCAAACTTTGTCGGCCATGCGCGCAAGTCTGCGCGCACATGGCCCGGCCTTGCCCGCGCGGCTCAGCCAGCACGCGGGCGTGCTCCGCATCATGCCACATCTTCTAACACCGTGCGACTAGGGCTGGCAATTCGTGCGTGTTGGGTCGTTATCGTGTCGTGCCTTATCGTGTCGTGTCATTATCGTGTTTGAGCTTAACGGGTTCGTGTTGGGTTCGTGTCTGAGCTTAACAGGTTCGTGTCAGGTTCGTGCTCATCGTTATCATGCGTGTTCGTGTCGTGTTATCATGTCATATTAAATTTTTTTTGTCCCAAGTGTAAAACTAACAATTTTAGTAAGGTTAATTTTTATTGTGTCGGGTCGTTTTCGTGTCGTGTTTGAGCTTAACGGGTTCGTGTCGTGTTCGTGTTTGAGCTTAACAGGTTCATGTCGTGTTCGTGCTCACTTTTATCGTGCGTGTTCGTGTCGTGTTATCGTGTCGTGTCAGAAATTGCCAGCCCTACGTGCGACCACACTTGCACGGCTCAGCCAGCACGCGGGCATGCTCCGCATCATGCCCACACCTTCCTACACCGTGCGACCACACTTGCACGGCTTGCCGACACTTTGCGCACGCATCCCATACTGCGCCTGCAAGCACCCATCCTCATACCGATGTCTCATACCACCTGCACAAGAACTCACCCAACCCTACAAATGCCTCGCGCCATCACCCGATGAGTTTGCCAACCCATCGCCTATGGGACACCATGTCCGCCCGGTACTTGGTCGCCTGCTACCCGATGTCCGGTACTTATTCATTTCTCATGCTCAACCTCTCATCTGTGCACCATGACCCGTCCACCACGGGTCATCACGAGTATTCTCCGCAAATACTCAATCATCTTGTGCTTAGCTTCTCATCCATGCACCAACCCGGCCACATACCAAGTTTTTCACGTCACTAATTTCCAAAGACACCCGTACCTGTGCCTTGCACCATCCTGCTGAGACATTCTCCGTAACTTGATCATGTCTCGGCCACCCCTAGAATTAAGGGTGTAATAGATAGCCACTGTTGGCTGCGGCCATAGCCACCCTGGTGGTGGAAGACGTCGTTAATCAGATGAAGAGTCTCCAACATTCAACCATTTTGTATCTGAACCCAGTCGTCGCTGATTTTGCCGAAGCACTTGCCTCCAAGTTTCCCAGTGACCTCAAGATTTGTAGCCTTAAATTTATGGAACAAGTCTTTATGCGTGGATTGAGATATTATATGTGTATCAGCATGGCCGACTCTGTAATTTCGGAGGTCCTGTGCGATGAGTATAGATGTTTCTCCTATTTTACTATTATAATTATAAATTAATAAAATATGATATAAGTATAAAAAATGACTCATATAATCTTTATTACAAGTTGTTCAGAAACTATAAATTGCAAAAAAACCTATGTTCTTTTAATTTGAAATCATGTAAGTTTTGATTATATTCATCAATAAACAAATTTTAAATAAAATAAACAAGCAAAATACATAACTATCATTTACAGATAACCTCATAATTCTCTTTTATTTTTTTACCAGACTCACCACTAAGAATTTCACAATTTATTTGTTATAAAATAACTAACAATCTATTCGATCATTTTTTTCAATCCAAGAACATTATTTTTCATATTCTTTTAATAAGACTAATCACATTTTAAATTATAAAATAACTAATATAATTTTAAACTTATAAAAGTCAAAATATAAATTTAAGTCATTTACTATTTTATTTTAATTGAAATAAAAATGAATTTATTTATTTTGGGATTAATATAATTTTGTAAATTCAATACTAAAATAAATTAAAAATGTATTAATTCTAGAAAATTTATAAAAATGGTGCCCAATATTTTTGGGGCCCTAGTGCGGCGCATCTCCCGCATGACCTCAGGGTAGCCCTGTGTGTATGCCCTCTACTTTCTGCAGTTTTTTGAGGTTATACACTTCTGCTTACATGAATGGTATGCTCTGTTTTGATTTAAATTGTTTTCTTCACAAATTCGGGGACGGAGGCGAATGAGCAGGCTTTGATGATGGCGCACTGGGTGTCAAGACGTGATTTCGATTAGGAATGGATATCACGGTAATGCAGCAGGGACAATGGGTGTCAGTCACTGCTCAAGGAAGCTCAATGTTGTGCAGGTATTCAATGACAATGAGCATGCCCATTTTGTTTGAACTGTTTCTTTATATGGTGTCTAGTCTTGTTGAATTGAGGGTTGATGAACATCATTGAATAGTAATCTTGACATCAGCAAAACTATTGTAGTTGAGCTGTGTAGAGATATAGTTTGGTGATTGTGCCGATTCAAAGATGTTACCTTAACAATTCGGTAGATCAAGGAGTGATCACCAGTGCAAAAAAAAAAAAACACGGAAAATGAACTATTCCTATAAGACTTCCATTCGATGAACAAAGTGATATGAATGAACCAAATCCACTCTAGAATGGAAGATTCTTAGTCTATGTATGTTTGAGATTGTATAGTTGAAAGAAAGCTTAAATTTTTTTATATATGTTACTCATATTAAATAATGTTTAATTTTTCCTACTCCCATCCTAGAACCGTGGTAAAATTAAAAAGATATAACTCTTTGGAAAGTTTATCAAGGTGGGTGCTGAGTAACGACAAAGTACGTCGAGTAAGATTTGTGTTGATTTTTGGAATCAGTCATCAATCTGAAAACCAAAACAAATTATAGGTGGGTAAGGTAATCGGTCTCATGCAGTGGCAGATGCAGGATTTGAGGATCATGGGGGCTGTATTTTACTATGCCGATAAATTAGAGAATGTCAAACGTGTTAATCCATCGAATTTCGGGTCAGTCCTATCATACTTTAGGTTAGTAAGTCTAGGCTAACATTGCAATTTTTTTTTCAGATTATTTCAACTCTAACCTTATCCTTTTTGGTTTTCGGTTGGCTCATCGAAATTTCTTGAACCAATAATCTTATGATGACATGTGAAACTTACTAAATTAAGTGCATCTTATATGATTGACAAGACTATTCGGCCAAAAAATCGTCTCGATAATTCATTTCAAGTATCAAATCTACAAGATAACTATTAACTAAGTTTTGCAATGCTTTCCTCAAAAAAAAAAAAAGTTTTGCAATGCTGATTGAATCTCTATCCTAGTTCTTTCTCTAATATTAGTGTTATTCTTATTGTCATTAGATATCAAATTATTTGTACTTGAAACTATAACATTCAATATTGAACTCTCGAGAAGTTTAGAAATTTCTTCTTAATATAACCTTTTTTCTAAGTAAATAACCAAATATTTCGATATTGTGAATTGTATAATATAATTGATATTATATTGTATAAGTTAATAAAATAAATAAATTTATAATTACAATTTACAATAACCAACAATTGCAACTCAATTTACTATCTAAAGCAAAATTACAAAATAATAAATAATAATTACAGCTCATATAATAAATAGTTAAGATTCACAATAAACGTACAAAATAATGAATAAATAAGATTTCAAAAAAATAAATTAACAATAGCAATATAGAGTTTTAATAATAATCGTCATATTTTGTCATTATAAAATATCAAAGAAATTGAAATTTTCTTACTAATTGACCGGGCCACAAAATCTTTAATTTATAACAGAGAATGGGCCAGCCCAACTAATTCTTTAATCTAGCATTTTTAATTTTTAATTTTTGTGTATCAAAATACAACAAATATATCATGTAAACTTTTTTTTCCACCAACTTACCAAACTAAAAGAAATTGTTGCCCGCCGCCCCTGGTCTCGTGTGAGCTAGGTCGGGCCTTGGGAAAGGGGCGTACGTTACCATTACGAAAACTTTCCAGGAAATATTCGCTGCCAAACATATATATCTGTGAAAGTGCAACTTCTCCGCTAAAAAAAAGACATCTTGTTCCATTATTTGTGACAGACTGGAGTGCACCACGCACTGAATACAGAGGCTGACGGATTGAAGTATGCAAAAGATATTGATGACATAGTTTCTCATGGAAACGGAATACCACTGGGTGCGGACGCCGGAGATTGCCAAGGTCTTGACTCAACGGAGTTCTTTGAACACGTTTGGTGGCTATTGCCATCAGTAACCTAGAGAGGAAGGTCACAAATATAATACTCCGATCTAGAGTACCCATTCTCTCTCATCATCATATATTTGTATATAATACAAGGAGTCCCACTTTTTTTGTTAAAAAAAAATATAATTAAATTTCATAAAATAATTTCTATGTAAAGAAATATTATTATAGTAGTCACTAATTGAAAATTTAATTTATAATTTATGATTTTGTAATTTAAAATTTCATATGTTATGTTTTGCTTTATTTATTTATTTAATTATCAATTTAATATTCTCTAATTTTTATATTATATTAAAAAAAATTAATATTTTAATTTAAAAAGTTAGGTTACATTAGGTCACTGGTGGGAGTAAGCAAAAATATTGGGTTATAGGTTGTGTAGTGAATGGATAAAAATTAATATGTATTATATGGTTGGATCATGACAAGGTCACTGACGAGGATAGTCTTCAAGCTAGTGATAGAAAAAGAAAAGCTTCAGCAGAATGCTCTCACGGTTGGATCTTACATGCTGCAGCGCCTTGCTAATTCTTAATTTGAAGAACAAATATTACGACAGTATGATGCTTCAATTCCGACCAACTAATCTTGAAACATGCAAATAATCTCATAATCTTATGTTATATATATGGATGGTGGGTGTGAACAGTTATTGGTGATGTGAGGGGAAGAGGGTTGATGGTGGGAGTTGATACTCTCTATCTCATGGAACACATTCATCATACCTTATCATTCATTATAAGGTAATTTATGTCGATATTTAACACAACCACCTCACACGTGCAGTATGAAATTAATGGGGGCACCCATCATTATAATTGGCTTGGTATCCACTCTTTTTAAAAAATTTAACTTGTAAATTAAGAGATAGATACCTCGTCATTATTAGTTGGTTCATGTGGAATATTAATTTAACAAACCATAACGAATTAATTAATTTCAGCTATGCCATTATCAATTGAACCTGTTTTAATTCGCTTCTGCGCTGGCCTTTTTATATAATCATTACATAATGGCTTCTAATCTCTTTTCCCAGCGAATTATTTCACCAATTTTTTTTTTAAATACACTATTTAAATGTGCGTCTCTAATATAATTTGATTTCATAATTAATTAATGATAATTAAATTGCATAATCACTCACCGAATTGAGGACATATGAATTTAATTTTTAAACGTGCAGTGGCAAGGATTTATTACATCGTAAGTTAGATTAATACTAAATAATAATAAAATCACAAACTGTGTCTTTATTTTGTGGCACAATTAGTTAAGCGTCTTACCCATATTTAATGGTAAAAAATCGTGTGAAACAATATTTTTTATGGGATGATGAGACGTTTGAAAGAAACGTATTTTACACTATATTCATTTTAATTGGAATATTTATTTTATGCCTAACGAAATCTGATCAGAATATAACTAATATATTTCAACTTAGTAAATAATGTATTTTATATATGAAATACATTCCTTAAATTTCCATATTAAATGTGTATTTTATAAATACAATATTTATATGTATAAAATACAAATACACATTCAAATGAAATGTACTTAATGTAAAATAAATTTCAAATGAGGATGCGCTCAAAAGTGTTACAAGATTGCGAGTTTAAATTTTAATATAGAATATAGATTTAAGATATTTTTTAAAAAAAATCATGAAGCATTTACTTCGAATGAAAACCATATGCAAAAAATATTAATATTAAATTGGAAAGTGGATAGAGGTAATGAAATTAGAGGAATCAGTTTCGAAGAACGTGAACTCATCAACTCAACTCAACTGATTCTCTCCTAACGTTGACACTTCCAACCAAGTTTTTCCTGTTTTTTTTAAACAAAAAAAAAAAAAAAAAAAAAAAAAAAAAACAAATTCAAACAAACTAATTATCTTCTCCTTTTCTTCTGAAATAAACCCCCCAATTGTGTAAGAAGATCAAAGATATACTTTTTTTCGGTGAACAATGGCATATAGGAGGAGACAGCAGCTTGGGACGGGAGACGCCGGTTTTTTCTACAATCACGTTTCTCCCGACAGTTCAGCGTCTTCTTCTTCCGCCGCCAAAGCCATTAGAGCTTCGTCGGCATACAGGGAGTCATCGCTATCTTCTGTTTACGAACACTCCGCTGCCTCTTCTCCGCTCTCCTCTCATAAGGTGCATTTTAGATATGTGTTTGTTTACCCTAATGCAAGTATTATAGTACATTATTTCTTGAGGTATGAATTTGTTGTAAAAATTCCCGCTTAGGGCTGGCCAGTGATGAAATCTTGCCTAAGCGCTGGGCAGTCCTTAACCAGAAAACCCTCAAATTCTCTTGTTTAAGTGTTTTAGTAGGCATCGTCTAGGGTCCGATCTAGGCAACCACTACCTAATCGGTTCAAGTATTCGGTTTTTTATATATTATTAAAATTATTAAAATGTATAAATTTTTTATTCTTATTTAGTAATAAATATATTATAAATATTATATATAAAAAAAAATAAAATTTCTGAATGATCAATGACTACAGCCTAGGCCTCGTCTAAATTGTTTTGGTGCTAGGCTCCATCCAAACGTCTGACTAGTGTTACGGAGTGACAGTTTTGGCCCTAGATTCTCGGTTTCGGTCGATCCCTACTCCTATATTTCCTATCAGCCCTTGAATGTTCGGCTTGTTGTGCATATGGGACGGTTGATTTCCGTGAGAATCGGGGGTGCCAGACGGGTCAACCGTTGGACCCGTTACACATGGTATCAAAGCGGACTCGGCGATGTTGGACCTAGGCTCTCGAGATGGCACTCCAAGGGAGTGAGTGGCCATGTTGCGCACTTAGAAAGACGAAGGTGGCAATGAAAAGACAGGCGAGCAGTGTCCAGGTGGGGACAACTCCCAAGGGGAAGGGAGGTGCTTGCGGCTGTTATTGGACAAAGAGAGCTTGGTTCGTGCGGGTAACACGTCGAGTACGGTCTCGGGCAAACAAAGAAAAAGAAACAACAAGTGATATTTCAATGGTGGTTGGAGACGTTGGATGCCGAACGGGGGCACGAATGGGGCGACTGGATACGAGCGTGTGGGCAAACCATACTACGTTGGGCGAGCGCTGGTGAGCGCAAGGAAGTGACGTTGGTACCCTCTAACTGTGCAAGCGACGAGGGCGTCGCGAGAATCAGCGGGGGAGAATGTCACGGAGTGACAGTTTTGGCCCCAGATTCTCGGTCTCGGTCAATCCCATGTGTCTTGGCCCCTTAGTTCCGAGTGTGATCACAATCGGCTAATGCCTATTTGGTGCATACAGGTACATGTTATACTCCTATATTTCCTATCAGCCCTTGAATGTTCGGCTTGTTGTGCATATGGGACGGCTGATATCCGTGAGAATCGGGGGTGCCGGACGGGTCAACCGCTGGACCCGTTACACTAGGATCTAACAATCTTTATAAATAACGATAGGTTTGAAGTTGTATTCGGTTGGTGAACTTTGGATTGGCTTCTGATTGATTTTGATTCATGGATAGCTTCTCTGGATAAATACAATAGTTTTGGAACATGAATGAAACGATTTGGTATGGCTTTTCCTGTCACTTACTCATCAATGGAACCTTTCCTTTCACTGGCACTTTGCAGGAGGGCATCACAGCTGTTGACAGCCTCAGACAACAACCTCTGCATCACACTACGTTGGAAACACAGCTTAAGGCTTCCCGCGACGTAAGGTCTCAACTCTGTTGCATTTGTGTTAGAACACCCTTTCCTTGAGCTAACTCAGTTTTCTTCCAAACCTCAGGTTGCAATGGCCATGGCTGCTAAAGCAAAACTTCTGATGAGAGAACTCAAGACATTCAAAGCTGATCTCGCTTTTGCAAAGGACCGCTGTGCTCAACTAGAAGAAGAAAACAGGATACTAAGGGAAAGCCGCCAAAAAGGAGACAATCCAAATGATGATGACTTGGTAAGTAACCCTCTCTCTCTCTCTCTCTCTCTCTCTCTCTCTCTCTCTCTCTCTCTCTCTCTCTCTCTCTCTCTCTCTCTC
>JAPKLW010000001.1:2179302-2204191 GCA_026898455.1 Plectranthus barbatus
GTCGTTGAGGAGGTTACAAGGGAAGAATTAAGGCAACAAACTCCACTTAAACAGCAGCCAACAAATGGGGATGAAGGTTAGGCATTTTACATACATACAAATGACTCCAATACATTAAATATTTACATGATAATTAAGAATGAGCGATGAAACTAATTTTTTTAATGTATAAACATATTCAACTTCAGATTGAGGGCATTTAAAAAGGAAAACTCGAGGTCCTACATATATGTCTAAAATTTGGGGTAGGCTAAGATGTCTTCCAAAGATTCAACTATTAGTGGATAAAGATGGTAACATTATAAGTGAGAAAAGTCAGTTTACTGAGTTTCTAGGTAGTTTGGCTAGAAACGGTACATATTGTCCTCTTGTGAAGACACCATGGAATAAAGTTGAAAGCAATTACAAGTTATTAATGTAAGTTTTATGTATTTCTTCATTGTTTTCATCATATTTTATTTTATATTATATATTCTCCAATTAATGATATCTTTTAAATGAATTGTAGGAAATATTTGACTTGCCTCCAGAACTAATTAAATGGACCTTACAATCCAAAGGAAAAAATGAAGGACTTGAAAAGCACAATTGAAGTTGACCTACTATGATATGACTTTACCCGCTAGCGAAGCGAAAATAACAAGGATAGAGACTTAGCCTCTAAAGAAGAAATCAGAGATATCTAAGCTCGAAGTCAAGAATCAAGTTTCTGTGCTTGAAACTTAGATTGTCTAGAAAAGTCAGTTTTTGGAAACTGAGTTTTTCCTTGAAGTGATAAATTGACTTTGGAGAATGTCAGTTTTTTGTTTCAGATTTTAAGAGCACGTGAAAAATAAGGAGACAAAAGGATTTCGAAGTCAGACTCAAGATATCTTCAAGTGGTGTCAAAAAGTCAGTACGAGGAAACATAAAACTTAGATTCCTTGGACTCAAACTTAGTCTGACAAGAACACGTAGAAAGTACACTGGCAAAAGTCAAAAGCAGACGGCAGAGCAGAGTAGAAGAATGGGTATGACTGGACGATCCAATCTTTGTCTCTAACGGATGGATCTCAGAGTCTCATAATCAAGAACTAGCGCAAAACTGAGCCAAAATTCTGCCAAACTCTCTACTGAAAAGCTTTTGGAATTCTCGTGTTATCTGAACACGAGACTTAAGTTTTCCAACTTAAGTTATTCTTTCCATGAATCTGTCCAAGTGCATGAGGCTAAAGCTCTCAAGTTTAGCTACCTTACTTGGTGATTATTACTTTAGCACATCAGTCAGTTTCCTACTCTGGATTCTGATTATCATGGGCATAACCAACAACTTGAAGTTCTTGGAGGAATAGAAAACATCCATCATCCAGATTAAAGGCTGCGAGGTGCATCCTCACTTCAAGCTGAAGAAGGAGCAAATCAAAGTTCTGGGCGAGTGACGTTAGCAGACCGAAGGACCGAGGATTCCAACGGGCTAATCATATATCGTGAGAATTTGTATTTTGTGACTTAGTGGATTTTTGAATTAACTTCTGAAGAGTGAATGTAGGACTTTGATTCCAAACCTCTATAATATATGTGTTACTTACTGCTTATTTAAGTTTCTGCACTTAAGTTCTTTACTTATTTAAAACCTTCAATACTTGACTAAGTATTGAAATGTATATCTGAAAATTACTTAAACCTTACTGAGCTTAAGAACCGAGTTTTTCGAAAATTAAAAGCTGAGTTATAGTCAGTTTTCAAAACAAGTACAAGATACTTTTAACTTCCTCGGCATATATTCATACTCTGAGACCAACAATTATCGTTCCTACAAGGTTTATATCATATATTAATTAATATCATTTTACAATATTGAAAAAAAAAGCTTTTGCTCGTATAAGAATTTGTTCGGAAATAAGCAAGATATTAATTCGAAAAAACCGTTCTTCGGTAAATAAGATCGAACAAAAAAATTAGGTCGAGCAGAAACCTGTTCGACCAATATAAAAAAATAGAAAGAAATCAGGCATTGAGGCTTTTGGCCGAGTCAACCAATAAATTCCGAGGAATTTAGGATATCGAAGTCAATAGAACTTCTATCTGTAAAAATTCCCCGAAGGCTATGAAATCGAATCAATTAACCCAGTAAATAGTCAGGGTCTATTTCGGCATAGCATGCCCATGGGCTCGAGGTCGCTCCTCGATTGACTTGTGGGAGATCACATGTCATTTTCAATAAACTGCAAAGGGCATCCCTTGTAGAACATGTCGGGTTTAGCCAACCGCGGACTAGGGATAATCGCAAGTCGAACAAATAAGCTTTGCAGATAAACCCAAAATAAAAAACATTTCTAACTTCCTGAACAACCTCGAATATACTTCGGGGCAAGGAAGAAAAAATAGCTTCTTCTTTGATGTTTTGCAGGATAATGCATTAATTAAGATCAAACACTTCGGCTTCGCCAAACCCTATTGGAGTTCGGACGAAAGCCAGGGGGCTATTGTTATGACCCGGGAATGGCAAGCCCATTTTCGGGATCCACCAAAGAAAAATGCCCAAGTCCATAAAAGAATCTATATATACCTAAAAGCAAAACCCCACCCAAAAACATTTCCCCCCAAAATATATTACCAAAAATAAACCCAATTTATATTAGGTAAGTAAAATTAAATATGGTAAATATGTAATTATTTATATTAATCATTATAATTATTTTATAGGAATATATGAATAACTAGAAATTATTTATATGTATATATTATGTAAAATTATTATTAAAATTTATGTTTATATAAATATTAATTATAATTACTAATAATAAATATGCTAAGTATGATGAATATCTATATAATTCTTAAATATATTTTAAATATATAATTCTTATATTAATTACCATAATATTTATATATACATAAGAACCCTAAAATTATTTTAAAAAGTTATTATAAAAAGTTAAATAATAAGTATATTATTTAAATATTATGGTAATTAATATAACTAAAGTAATATACGGTTATTTTTTTTACTAATCAATTCTCCATTAAATCTCATTCATCATAATTTCCGTTACTTCTCATTTTTACTATTAATTTTTATTAAATATATTATATATACATTAATCACATTTATGAATACATACAAATATTCTCTATTTGGACTCATCCATCCACCTATAAATTTAACTTATATTTCATTGAGATTTACAATATTTCATTATGAATTTTGAGAGATGTAATTTTGAGGTGCTTTCACAAGAGTATGGCGAAGTAGAGTTCTATCCTTTTCTTATTATTTCACTATGAAGTATTTATCCATTTTTTTAATATGATTATTGTTTAATTTATTGTAATGATATTGAATCATTGTGTAAATATGAAGTTTAGTTTTATGTTTGTTAGCTAGAATCATTTCAGTTGTATGATCTTTATGTCTTTTGAGTTTGTAATGTTTTTATTTTAAGTTATTGATTGAATTGAACATATAATATTATCCATTTTTGATTTCTTTTCAACTCTATGTATTATCCATTTCTAACATTTGCTTTTTTTTATTTACGAAGTATCATTTTTTTTTCAATCATAACAAATGTCATTTGTTAACTTTTATAAATGAAGATTTGCAAATATCGGAATCCAATTTCCATTACTATTCTATGAGTATCCTTTAAAGTATTATGTATTATTCATTAATTGTATTTCAATTAAAAAAAATTGATGAGAATACATTATATATAACAAGCACAATTCAAATCCTTCACTAGAATTGCAATTTAAAAGAAATAGATCAATCAATGTTTTGTCTTGAAATTTATAAATTTACTACCGATAAATTTGAACAAAGAGAAAAATTTAATTAGCATTATTTTTCATTTAATTCTCAATAATATTTATTTTTACTAATGAACTTAGAACAGTGGGGAGCTGTAAAAGAAATTTTAAAATGTAGGATAGATTAAGTATATAAGTTAGATTTCATCGTTTAACATACATTAAAAATGAACAAATTGGATTATAATCTATAAATCTATATATACCTAAGTAAAACCCCTCACCAAAAAATTTCCCCCAAAAATCTTACCATAAATAATGATGTAATATATAAAGTAAGTATTAATAAATATGGTAAGTGATAATATATTTTATTAATCAAATTTCTTATATTAATAAAAAATTAACTTAGATAAGAAATATATATTTAGATGTTATCTTTATTTTTATCACGTTAGATAATTATATTATTTTGAGTTTTTTTTAATATTGGAACTTTTAAAAATTTATTCTTATTATGTATTATTCCTTGAAATAAATACAAGATAAATAATTTTTGTATACTGAAAAACAGAAGTTCTCCAAAATAATTTCTATCCCCTAAAAAGTTTCAAAAATAAGTCTATTTTTAAGGTTATGAAATGATGGTATTAGTACAATATTATCAAATGAATAAAACATGTTTAAAAAATATTTTATACAAAAAAAAACATATACGACAATAAATGTGTCACATACTCATTAAATCATAGCAAATGAATTTTCGTCACTCAAATTAAGTTTCCAAAAATAATAAAGAATATATTAGGTAATACTTAATAAGAAATAAGGTAAGTATGCAAATATAATTAAGTTGTTTTAATTATGGCTATTATTTCAATAAAAAATATGGAAATAATTAAGAAACGTATTGAATGCAATAAAACAACATTTATATATGAAACTAATGCTACAAATTCCTTAAAAACAGGAAGGAACGAAGAAAAGTGTAATTGATGATTTAAATCAATTTATTTACCAATCTTCATTAACATAATTATGAGGTGAACTTAATTACATAGTCAATGTTGTATAAATACTCAATATTTAGTCTGTGAATTGATAACTTCATTCCACTATGTTTGTAATATTTGTGTTTACGTAAATTTTGTTCATCTGTGTAGGTTTAGTAGTTTCTTATCAAATAATAGAGTATATTCATTGTTATTTTATTCGTTTTATTCAAGAATTATTTTGGTAGGCAACAAACTGCATTTCCACAACAAGAAATATTCTCTGGTAACGGATAATACTACTGAGTTGACGAGCGACTTGAAACCAGATTTAATTTACCAGGAAGCAAACATATGGTTGGAGTTTTTTATTATTATAAATTTTTTATTTAGTTATAACAGTTTTTATTTTTTGCACGTAAACTTTTTCTGTCCTTCAATTAAATATATTGTTATATTTCTATTAATCATATTCATGCTTTTAAAAAAATAAACAAAAAATTACTCCAATAAATACAAAGCCATGCACATATGACAAGAAATAAATTATGTAAATAACCACCAAACATAAAATATCTATTATAATAATTAACCTACAATGATTATGGAATTATAAAGAAAAATCATTAGTATTATGTGATGATTTTAGGGCATAATCAATTGACCAATTAATATTAAAATTATCTTAAGAGTGTATAATTAGTTTATGACATTTCATTTTGAGTGCATGTTGTCTTTGATAGGTAAGATATGAAATAATATTTTAGAATTGTTTTAGTTTTGATCGTAGTAGGTGCATTTTGGTGGAAATATCTAACTATTCATTTGCTAATTATTTTGCAGATAACATTCAATCAACCATTCTTTGGATGAAAACGGAAGAGGATATGAATATTAGTTTTCAGTTAAATTGAAATCATGTATTTCCTAGAGTAAAATATTTTATTGTATTACTCCCTCCGTCACATGCCAATTGTCACATTTCTTTTCGGCTCGGGATTAAGAGTTGTGAGTGTAGAATGAGTTAGTTGGATTAATATGTTATTGTTGAGTGTGAAAAAGTTGCCATTTTTTAAAATGTAACAATTCGGTTGAGATGTCCGATTTGGTAAGTGTGACAATTCTAAAATTTAACAAGAAGCTTAAATTAAACATAAATTTTTGATTAGTTTTAATGTATTGAATTCTCAATTAAATATCACATGACAAATGAAGTTGGTGTAGTATATGAATATGTACTTTATAATCATGATTACGATTTGGATTTCACTGAATCGCTTCTTAAAATAACATATATTTTAATATTTATGAATGAATAAATTAAAATCTAATGTATAATTATTATTAATACTATATATTTATTTCAAACTTTAGTATATGCACGCAAATATTTTACCTTGAAGTTTAATTAATCAAGAATGTAAGGAAAAACATATTTCAGCGGGTGATCAAATATACATTTAATTTTATTATTAAAATTGTACATTAATATACAATTTATTTTAGATTATGGTGTATTTAGGTATAATCTTTCTAAGTATAATATATATATATATATATATATATATATATATAAAACAACTAAAGCACACTATATTTCAAATTTAAAATAAAGTAACTAAGCATAAGTTTAAGAATAAGATCAATAATTGACTTTTTTCTAATAGTAATGCATTAATTTAAACTCACAATTAGATGTACCCGAGAAAGCTCGAAATCATAATTTCTTTATCACAGGTTAGGAGTGAGCAACGGGCAGTTCGGTTTGAAAATTGAACTGAGCTCGCAAAACTGCGAACCTGCAAATTTTTAAAAATTCAACCCGATCCACCCAAATCAAAATATGTCGACCGCACCAAATCACCAGTTTTGATTCAATTTTGGTTTAAACCGAAAAAACCTAAAAAATATCAAATCTCAAAATCACAATAAAAAAGACAATATGCGAGAGGGGCTGAGTAGAGGTTGAGGGTAAGGGATTGAGCGAGGGTCGCGAGGCTGCAAGCTGGCGACTGGCGAGCAGCATGAGACGATAGGGACGACAAGCCGAGACAAAAAGAGTGACGTGCGTGACGGGCTGAGTAGGGGTGAGGGATTGAGCAAGGGTCGGGATAAATTGAGCGGTGTGCGTGAGGTGAGGACTTGATGGTGAGCGATTGAACGAGAGAGTATGAAGTAGGGTTTTGTTGGATAACTACTAACTTGGGTTTGTGACTTTGTATTCTGTATTTTGTAAAATAATAAATACAAAATATTTAATATTTTATATATGTATATGGATTGCGGTTTGGTTATAATCGAACCCAAATTGAACCAAACCGATAACCCAAAATTTTTCTAAAATCCAACTGGAATCGAAATCGCATGTGTTTTCAAACCGAACCAAACCGCCTGAAACCCGACGGTTCGGTTCGGATTGACGATTTAGGTTTGGTTTTACTCACCTCTATCATACGTAAGGTGCTTTCATAACTAGACCCAAGTAGTGAGTGAATAATTGATTTTATTTCTTTTTTTAAAAAATAGTAATGCATTTATTTAAACTTACACACTCAGATATCCTTCGGAAGGTCACACTCGTGATCTCTTTGTCATATGTAAAATAATTTCACTACTACCTTAAGTAGGGGACAAATAATTGATTTTTATAGATAACTATTGTTGATTCAATTTTATTTATCATAAACTGATTTTTAGCATTGAATCTCTTTCTAAATATAATATTACCTTGAAATGGCCAACAATAAAATTTTTATGAGATTTTATTGTAATAAAAATAATTTTCAAAGAGAAGCTATTATATCCATCTAATTTTCTTATTTTATATATATATATATATATTATGCATAATTTAAGCTATAATACTAATATTAAAGTTAGATTCTGATGCATTTAAGCTTCAACATTTTATATCTTTTTATAATAAATTGAAAGTAAAAAAAATAAAAAAATAAAGGTACAAGTTTACCTCAATTATATATATGTGCTAATGATAACATTATAATATTTCATTATCTAAAGTTAATACAATTCTTTTCAAATTTTACAATATATTTGACCACAAGAAGAAATAGTTACAATTTTATATTATTTAATAAGATATAATATATTTTAATGAAGTTTGTATTATGTATATATGACATTTAAAAAGATATTTTATATATTTATTATTAATAAATTATTAAAAATAATATATTACGCCCCGCGCATCGCGCGGGAGGAAAACTAGTTAATTCTTCAAGACGCATGATTCGAGCCGAACTAACTTCTGGCCGAGTAAGATAAAGCCGAGCTCGGAAAATGTTCGAGATGATATTGCCGAGCTCGAACTTGAATGCTAACAAGATTGTCGGTTAAGGCAGCTCAAACCGACAGACACGACTGTTCGAGCCAGCTATTCGACCGAAGTGGCGCAACTCTTGGTTAAGGACATGTGTTCAATTGGATTTCTATAAATAGGATCCGCATTTATTGTAACAAGATATTAAATTCAAGCAGTAAATACAACAATAAAAGCAAAGCATTTAGCTCTAATTTTCGTCAAGCAATTACTTCAAATATTTTCTGTGTTTTTCTACTTCAATTACTCCAGAGACCAAAATCGTTCTTCCCGGTGAACTTCTCAATATCATATCTTCCAGATGCCATCTCTAACAAGATTCTTCAAATCTTGATCCACACAAATAGTAATCCACAAAGAAAAACCCCAAATACACAGATTATACCCCAATATGGATATAACCGCACAAGATCCTTCAAGTATGTTGAAGATCTCAAGAATACACAAAACACAATCCAACCACACTGAATACGCAGAGAACCAGAATGATCAAGTTCGACTTCTTAGTTGAACTGAGAAGGTGACTGTTGTACCGAATACTCTCGGGAGAAAACTCCTTCCTCCTTCTTGATCACGATTGTGCACGTCTCGTTTCCCACTGACGGCACCACTTGTTGTGTTTGGTGAGCAATCGCGATCGATTAACCACAGAAAACAAACTCGAATTTGCAGCAATCGACAAAAACGAACACAGAAGATTTACGTGGTTCACTGAATAAAACCACCTACATCCACAGGGAGGTGAAGATGGAATTTTGTTGTTGCTTATGGAAGAAGATACAATCACCGAACAACTCAAGAACTCAATCTCTGAGCTCTCTCCTTTTTTCTCTCTAAAACGAAAATCTGAAAATTCTCTGAGTTTGATTCTAACTCTCTTAACAGAAAAACAGTAATCTGAAACTTTTATACGAAAAAAACTGTTGAAACCTCCAACTACTTAACTAATTTTCAGAACTGATCTCCAGTAAGCTGTTGCCACGTGTAATATCCTGTTCCAACCAAAATAGGATAACCGACTCAACCAAAAACCCAATTTTCCAGTTTTCAAAACTCAGTTTCAGTTTTCAGATTTCACAAATCCACCAAAAAGTCAGTTTCAGTTCTCAAAACTCCAAACACCAAAATCCAATTTTAAGTTTCAGCACCAAAAATCAAGTTTTCAGTTTCACAACTTAAAACATTAAAACTCGAGCTCCACACAAATGCAGTCACCACGTATCACATGGAGTTTTGTTTATATTATTATTTCGTTATGTAATTCTATCTTCCATCATAATTGGATTTACGAATATATTCAGCCAACCATTTTATGCTCGAAAAAGGGTTGACTCAATAGATTTGCAATTCACTCTATATAATATAAATTAGGGATAAGGGTCAATTTGACCCTCCGACTAATTAGGTAGGATCAAATTAGCCCCTCGCTGACTATTTGGTTCACTTACACCCTTTAATTATTAAAAATGGTTCAATTTAACCCTTTATTTTTTATAATGACTGTTATACCCTTACTAAGTAGAAGACATATTCAAGAGTTCATTTTAATTAATGAACTTGTGTTTTAATCTATTTTTTTTTCAATTTATATTTTTTATTTTTATAAATGAAAATACTTAAGATAATAAAATAAATTAAAGACAATAAAATTTTTGTATATTTTTATTTATCTCCATTAAACTACTCTCTTCTTAATACTTGCTACTTAATAATTTGCCATAATTTATCTTTATAGTTTATTTTCATTAAGACACACAAAAATAAAGTTGGGCTTATTACTTCGAATAAATCTTTTAGTTTAATAGAAGTAAAATATATATATATCTAAACTATAAATTCATATAAATTTCTCTTAATATTCATATAAATATATTGATCCCCTACAATATTAAAATCAAAATTATGGCTCCGCCATGATAAAAAGGATTCAAAAACCTATATTTATACTAAATCAAAAATACAAATTAAACTAAATTATATTTTAATTAAGCTAAATTATGTAATTTAGTTGAATAAAAAATATAGTATATATAATCTAAATTATATAATTTAGTTTAATAAAATGTACATAAGCTATAATATTCATATAGATAATTTTAAAACGTTATTTTGTGTCATTTATATTTTGAATGATCAATTTGAGAGACAATAAGATTAAATTAAGAAAAACATACTAATCGTATTTAAAAGTTACATATCAACTCTAAAAAAAGGTTTTATTCGAAATAATAAGTCCAATTAGTTTTATTTATGAGCAATTTCCGAGATGACATAAGATGTTTTAAGTTTTATTTTTATAAATTATGTAGCCTATTTTACCTATTTATTTAATTTTATCCTCATGAAAATAAACTATAAAATAGATTCTGCTAGTTATTAAGAAATACTAAATATTAAGAAGAGAGTAGTTCAATAGAGATAAACAAAAATATAAATAAATGTATTGTCTTTAATTTATTTTATTATATTAAATATTTCCATTTATAAAATTGCAAAATATAAGCTCAAAATAATTGATCAAAAACACAAATTCATTAATTAAAATAAACTATCAAATATGTGTTAGTAAAGATATAACAGTCATTATAAAAGATAAAGGGGTAAATTGAATCATTTTTAATAGTCAAAGGGTGTAATTGAGCCAAATAGTCAAGGAGGGGCTAATGTGTTCCTGCCAGAATAGTCGGAGGGTCTAAATGACCTTTATCCCTATAAATTATAATTAGAGTGAAAACCTTAAATAATTACTTCTATTATATAAAAATCTTAAATAGTCATTTTATTTATATATTCAAGGAATAACCAGGTGTAACATCCCACCCCTCGGGTCCGGCGATGTCAGGGCCTGCAGTCCGATGCATTCCAACCCACTCAGCGTCAACTGAGCCCTGCGCACACAGCGACTTATGGTTCGCCAGCCTCATCCGCAGATGCAGACTGGAGGGTTGTTGTCAAGGGGGATCGAACCCCTCCCCAACCTTTAACACCAAACCCTAAAGGTTGAGGGCGGGTGTTCGATCCCCCTTGACAACAACCCTCCAGTCTGCATCTGCGGATGAGGCTAGCGAACCATAAGTCGCTGTGTGCGCAGGGCTCAGTTGACGCTGAGTGGGTTGGGGTGCATCGGACTGCAGGCCCTGACATTGCCGGACCCGAGGGGTGGGATGTTATACCAGGTTCCAAAATTACCCCATTTTTCACATATGATTCCTACAAAGTCAAAAACAGTCAAGCACCATTTCTTTTTAATGTTTTATTATTATGACATAGTAAATGGTATTATCTTATTTATGTAGAAAATTTTTAAATTAATTTGAATAACTTTTATAGTGTTATTATCTTATAAAATCATCATTAGGATATAATTTTAATTTAGTTACTGAAATAAATATATTTAATTAATTTCTTAAATTGTTAATTGAAAAGTCTCTAACGGTACTGTGCGATTTAATTTTTTGACTTCATTTTTTTAATTTTAATTTCATTGTCTTTTTAAAATCATAACCACCCAATTACAATGGAGTAGTTTGTGGATGAAATCGAAATCATTTACTAATTTTTTTTAATCATTAGTTTTTAATTTTATTATTTTAATTCTTAATTAACCAGAAATCACAATCTCTATCTCATATTTTAAATAATTAGTAATCTTTATGTTTGTACATTTAAAAAAGGATTAAATATTAAAATCAAATTTGATAAATATATTTTTTAGCATTAATTTAAGTAGTAATGACGGAAGGACTACAATAATAATTATTTGTTAAATAAAAAGCCTAAAAAATGGTTAATAATAAGGGTATTTGTGAAAGTTTATTTAATTTTGGTTAATTATTTGTATTAAAATAATATTTATTTGATTTTCATATGTTGTGAGCTTATGTCTTTCGGCCAAAATAATTTCACTATTTGAATTCCTCATTAAGAAATTCACATTTTCTCATTGACTATTATAACAACACTTAAGTTTGAATTTTCACATATCTCTTTCATCCATTTTGTTGCCCGGAAATATTTTTAATTATTTCATTTTATAATAATTTGTCCACTTAATACTTTTACTTTTATTTAAAGCAATTTGGGATTTTGAATTACTTTTCATACATACACCAGATTTGAAATTATTAGTTCCATGATTAACAAAAAAACTTGCATTCAATTAATTGGTGATTTGTGGTTCAATTTTAATCTGCTTATTGATAATCGGTGTTATCTATTACAATATCTTAATCTTTTATCATTTAATTTTTATTTTAGACTCATACTCATGGTCTCACTCATGCACCCACACAATGAATCATTTTGTTTACTTTCTCTCACCCATATTTTATCTTTTCTTTTCTTTTTTCTTTATAAAAGTACCATTTATTTCTTATATTAAATTTCATGAACTCGAATTAGCTTATATAATTTATTTATTTAACATGATTTTTATATAACTGTAAATGAATAAATAATTATAATATAAAATAATTAAAAGATTATAATACACTATAATCCTTGTACATTGGGCAAGTGATATAACTAAGTAGTAAGTATAAAAATAATTTTGTTGTAAATTAATATAAACTAATTTACTAAGTAATAAATATTTAGAAATTTAGTATTTTAGTGTGCCCTAATTATTTATTGTTTATTATCAAGATATTTTTAATTGTACCTTAAAATTTTCAAGGTACGAATAATATAATAGGTGTATATTTTTTAATTTGCACTATTTTTCTTTACATAAATTCATAATTGATATTGTCTTATTTAATTCTTGCATTCATAATATATCTCCTGCATACATTCATTATACCTTCAACTATACACGAACTGTTAAATTAATTGTAATAAGTAAAATTACAATTAACTTGTTGAAAAAGTTTGTAAGAATATTGATACAAAAATAAATTAAGATTTAATGAAGTATCAAATCAAGTATAAAATATTAGCAAATATATTTAGATGGATAGAAAATTCATATGATTAAATAAGAAGATGAAAGAGATTAATAAGCAAGATTGAGTGCAAAATAATCTCTCTTCATATTCAACCATTATGATCAACTGATTCTTCAATTGATTCTAGTTCCATTCCTAAATCTTGTTTCGTCTTGCATTACTGCCTCATAAGATAAGATAAATTGCAAAGTAAAATAAATACATTTAATATCAATAGATTTAAACTAATCAGTTATGAAATAGATTTATACATACATATTGATTCAATAACAATAAATGAAATTATAGTACAATATAAGTCTTTTGCAATCCGTCCTCGCATTTTTCAAAAATTAAATTCCAAGTGCAAATCATCCACATGTGACCTGTGCAAGATTTAATTTTACAACAATAACTTAGCATATAATACTATAGAATTTGAACTCTGCAATAATCAATACAACATAATTCTAGAAAAAAAAAATACATAATTACCACAACATTGTTCGAGATTAAAAAAATAAAGAAAAATTATGTAACTCAAATTATTATAATTACAACAACATATGGCTATTTTTGAATGTTATCACTTATAATTATATAACAAAATGGAAGTAATGATAAAATCTCATAACATAAATACATATAATAAAATTTCCTATAATCATGTATAATTGAAGATACAACTCAAATTTACCCTTTATTTAATAATCTTCCATTCCTAGTAAAATCGCATAAAAATTTCTCTGATTTCATGTATATTCTCCTTATGCATATATGGGAGGAGCCATATGAGGTGAAAATCTTGAGTACAGTTTTGGAAGGAAAAATCTTTTAATTGAATGGTGATTGTAACGGATGTCAGCTCGGGTAAAATTGGGTTGTAATAATTGTATAACATCTGATTACAAATAGTAAATGAATAAGCTCGTACATCCTAAACTCTCGTTTAGTGTGGTAGAATAGAACAACATTAAATGAAATTTATAAGAATTCAAAAATAGAAGGTAGGTTTAAAAAAAAGGAATTTTGTGTAATGCTAGTTGTCAACTATCATGAATGCTCGTGTTTATAATTCGAAATACAATTTTCTGCATTAGATTGCTTTTTAGTTTTTAACCCCTATAATTTACGGGCTCAAATCCTCTGTCCCACATTGGTGTTCCACTTGGCGTTCCATTGTCTCGATTATTAATTTTAAATTATATTTTTACGTAAACAAAAATCAAGTATAATACAATATAGTCTAATTGATTTATAAGAATAAAAATCAAAATTTTATAAGAACACAAATTATAGTTATAAATTAATCAATTTTAATAATTAAATTTTAGTTAAAAATTGAAAAATAATTATTAAAAAATATTATATACCCTAATTGGGTGGAATGAACCCTATGATTGAAATTATAAAATTAATCCAAATCATAATAAATTAAGATTATAAAAAAATATTAAATAAAAATTAATAATTTTAATAGTGGAATAAGGGTGAAACACCACAGAATTTGAAAAGATAAAAAATGAAACTGATTAAAAAAAATAATAATAAACAAGGTCAACCGGGTAATAATAATACACAGCAAAGAACTAAAACCACCATAATTATTCAAATTTCATGAAATTCAAATCATGACAATTATTAACAAATAAAAATAGGTTTGACTATCATAAAATACCTATAAATTATTTTAATTGCAAATTTTCCCGCAGACCAGGCGGTCCATTTCTTGGTCCAATGATGACGTGTCACCTCCTTATTGGTTGGCGTCTGTAATTATTACACAAGCGGTGGAATCTGCTCTGTCGCAGACCACAGCTGTAAGGTGTGCTGCCTGTACTTTTTATTTTGCTTAAAGTTTCGTTTCATCCCTTTTTGAACTTGTGCAGACATCTCTTCTCGCCTTGATTTCATTCCTCATCCCTTCTTTCTCTCTCATAGATTCTGATCCATTCCATTCCATTCCCTAGCTAGATCTCCCGCAGAAGAGAGAAAGAGTATGGGCCTTCTCTACTGCTCCACAGTCTCCCATTTCAAAGGGGTTGTTTGAATCTTGGAAATGCTTCTTGCATATTTCTTCACAATTCTTGGCCTCCAAGTAGTGATTGCTCAGCCAAGATCACAGCCTTCTGCTAGGGGGCTTGATTCTCTGCTCCAAGATTACGCTTTTAGGGCTTTGGTTAGGCCGAAAACTGGCATCGTCTATGATGGGAAGGTGCCCTCTAACCTGACCGGAGCCAAGGTGGCGGCGCTGCGGCTGAGGAGCGGCAGCCTGCGGCGGAGGGGGGTTTTCTTCAAGGAGTTTCACCTCCCAGAGGGTGTTTCGGAGCGGCCTTATGTTGTGAGGCTTGTTTTAGTGTACCAAAATTTGGGCAACTGGTCTTCGCCATTCTACCCTTTGCCCGGCTACACATTTTTAGCTCCGGTTTTAGGCCTCTTGGCCTACGATGCATCGAATTTATCCGCCACAAATCTGCCGGAGCTCGCTATTCAGGCCGAAGGCGACCGGATTTCGGTCTCATTCCCTCCCCTGCGGGCCGGGCCGGACGGGCTGAGGCCTGAGTGCGTGCATTTTGGGTTGGATGGTTCTGTGGAATTCGAGGAAGTTGTAAATGGGAGCTCGTGTTTGACGACCAACCAAGGCCACTACACCATTGTGGTGAAATCGGAATTCGCTCCGGCTCCGGCGCCGGCTCCCGGAGGAGAGAGGGGGAGTGGCGGAGTGAAGGTGGAGAAGGGGAAAGGGAAGGGGACGAATGTGTGGATCATTGTAGGTTCTGTGGTGGGAGGAGTGGCGTTGGTGGCCTTTTTGGCCTTGTTGTTTGCTTACGTGAAGAGGTGTAAACACCGGATAATGATTCGGAGAATGGAACGAGCGGCGGAGATGGGGGTGGCGCTGCCAATGGCGGCGGTGGGGAACACCAGGGCGCCGGTGGCGTTGGAGACTCGGACGAAGCCGTTGCTGGAGAATGAGTTCGTGCCTTGAGCCCATAGATTTGTGGTAATTAATCAAAAACTTATTTTCATTTCTTGGATTTTCATCTTTTCTATTCCACTACACAATTCAAAAATTCTTTGCTTAGCATGAAGGACGTTTTGGGCCTATGATTTTTCAATAACGTAGCAAATATTTGATGAAAACAAATTGGAAAAATATTATAAAAAAAATTATTGGAATTGGTTGGTATATTTTTTAGTGCACGACATTATGAAGTGCAGTACTGGAATTAGAATTGTTGTTTGTTTGTGTGTGGGTGTGTTTTTAGGTGAATTTGCAGTTAAAATTATTGGAATGGGTTGGTATGTTGAAGATAAATGGCCATCAAAGTGTAATTCACAAGTATTAAATTCTGTGTCCAATATCGTACTTAATTACACACTTTTACTTATAATTATGTCTCGAAATATATTTCGATAGAGATCTCATGTGTAATAAGTTTCAATCGATAAACCTTGTGATGGATCCTTAATTCATGTGAGATGTTTGAAGACAAGACAAAAAATTGTACCTACTGAGGTGCAGTACTCAAGTGTAATAGATCAAGAAATTATGCTTCTAAATTTTTTGAAGTTTAAATAAATGTATTAAAGAAAAAGAATGAAATGGTAACATAGAAATTAAATGACAGGCTGTTTGTTACAGAAAGGCAACATCACTTCACTAGAGCTTTTGCATCACACTGCTGCACGTGAACCCTTCTTGCTTTTTTCCTTTGTGGACTATTCCAATTTTCTAAAGAAATTCTGTACTCCCTCCGTCCTATTAACGGAGTCTTATTCCTTTTCGACAAAAGAATTAAGAGTTGTGAGTGTAATATAATTAATATTTTATTGGTGAATGTGAAAAAATTTGTCATTTTAGAAAAATGGACAATTTTATGGGATAGACAAAAAAAAGAAAAATGAGACTACTTCAATGGGACGGAAGGAATATTTATTTTGGATGATTTTATCATGAACAGAGATTCTAATTTTATTTTATTTTTTAAAAAATAAGAACAAAAACCAAAAAGAGAAAGAAAAATAGACTTTTTACTAATTGATGACCGGATAAAATCCTTTTTACATAGTCAATCATCTACTCAAAACTTCAAAAGTGAGTAGTTCTACTCAGGGATGTTAATTTAGCCCGAAATCCGCGGGTTGACCCGATTAACCCAAGCCAAAATACGAGTTAGTGTCGAAATATTTTGGCCTGAAAAAAATTTAGCCCGAGACCGAATAACCCGAGGCCCGATAGGGTTGAGCCCAAAACCCGACGGATTGGCCCGATTAACCCGATTCTTTTTTTATTAAAATATTTATTATAATTATAGTACTAAAATCTACTTCTAATATTGAAGATCATATTTATTAATTAAGTCTTAAGTTACTCCATAATTATATTTAGTTCAAATAATATTCAATACATAGTTAAGTTTATTTATTTTTGAATTTAAAAATATTGCTAAAATAAATAATAATGTGTTTTTAATAATTTAATTTATCATTATCTAAAAATTTGTATGTGTTATGATTTTTTATAAGAGAGAAGTATTATTTTGTTTGTTTTTTATTATTTAAAATATTAAAAAAGCAAAAAGATATTAAAAATAAAAAATAATTAATAAATTCATTGGCCCGACGGGCTAGCCCGAAAACCGATGGGTTAGGGTTAGGGTCAAGGTTTTTTAGCCCGAAAAAATTCCAGCCCGATTCAACTCAACCCGATTAACCCGCAACTCGATAGGGCTGGCCCGAAACCCGACGGATTAGCCCGATTGACATCCCTAGTTCTCCTATTCTTGATTTTAATTGAATATAAATGTGAGAATAGATAAGATCAGGTTTTAATTTAGTAGGTATGAGCCAGCTATTATTTAAAGAGGGTTGAGCTCTTGAATTATTATCCACGCCAGAGTTTTAGGAAAATAGGTTGGACTTTTAGCATATTTAAATCTTATTTGAGTTTAATTAACATTATAAAATATATTTTCTTATTAAGTTACAACTAAAGAAGGTATAATAATCCACGAATATATACTTAGTACTCCCTCCGTCACATCATATTAGTCCCATATTCCTTTTCGGTCCGTCCCATTTATTAGTCTCATTTCCTAAAAAGGCAACCTTTTTTCCACTCATCAATAAAATATTAATTCTTCTACACTAATGCACATTGGTTATTGTGCACACTCCTATGTCCCTAATATAATGGGACGGAGGGAGTATACAAAAAAGTAAAATTTAAATTGACTCAATATTGATCAAGTGAAGTCAAGCTTGAGTCACTCTATTAGTTGTCGAGCTCGAGTTTGGATTTCATAATTCTCAACTCGATAGGATTGTGAGCCTTATTTAACTTTAGCATAAATCGTGATCAAATTGAGCTTGAGTTCAAGTTAGACTCATGAACCTTATCTAACTTAATATAATCTAAATTTATATTATGAACTTATCTAGTATAATGTTTTTTTATAAATAACATTTTAACAAAAATATATAGGAAAATAATAATAATAATAAAAAACATTTATATAGAGAGTTGAGATATGACATATAAACATTAATTATTAGATAGCAAGCATAATTTTCTAAATAAAATATAAATGGCAATTAAAGACTATATATTTTAAGCATAAAATATAAAGCAAAAAAAAACAAAATATCATTGTGAACAAGTCTTAATCTTTGACCATTGATTTAGTATACATAAGTTGTATTGATTCATTTTTATTCAACACAAGTTGACTCTTTACTACAAAATTCACTCCTTATGAACATATATTTATCATGGCAACTATTTGCACATCCATAATATACATATTGTCAGTTAAGCGTAGAAAGCCTAAAATAAGAACAAAAATATGGTAGATACGATGTTCTTGCTCTCTCCCTTCATAATTTTTATTTATTTTTATGGTAGATACGATGTTCTTGCTCTCTTCTCTATTATAAATGATCCATACCATTGCAGTTTTTGTACATCAATAAATTGAGCGAACACGAAGAAAAATGACACTTCGTTGAGTCTACAAAGTGATATGCATAATGGTGAAGAATAAAAAAAATACAATATAGATACGCAGTGGTTTTAAATTTTGAGGTGTAAGGAAGAATGAAATGTTTCTGTTTTCATTTTTCTATGGAGGGGTGGTTAATAGTTACTTTGCTAGTATTAGATTGCCTACTCTGTAACTCAGGTAATGATCGTTGAATTATCTCACATCGACCATATTACTATATAATGGTGAAGGTCTATTTTCTTTACAAGCCAATTTTGTAAGGAGAGATTGGGGTCTTTACATGGTATCAATTCCAGGTTCGGTTTGATGTGGGACTCGATTTATCTTGATAATAGGAGCCGATTTATCCCGATGATGGGATCCGTGAAGCTCCACATTGTGCGTGAGGGGGTGTGTTGAATCATTGGTGAAGTCCCTTATTCTTACAAGCCGGTTTTATAGGGAGAAATGAGAACTTTACAAAGTCATTGTATTTCTTTTCACTTATCTGGATTCGGTTGAGCTCAAGGGCCTTTTACTTGCAATTTAATTGGTTTTGATTCGATTCTCATTGCGGTGCTGATTGTTGATGATTTGATCGCGGTTAGATTATGGGGGCGTTTGGTTTAAGTGTAGAAATCACTATGGGTATGGTTATGGGTTTGAAAGTAAAAGCAATGTGTATAGGTTTAAGTATTCCAATAAAAATGTGTGGTATATAAGATAGGTTTGGAATCATTTTAAATTTTTTAAATTCATATATTAAGAAAATATTAATAATACACAAATAGTAATAATTAACTTGATAATAAATAATAAAATAATATTATATATTTATTTATAATTATATTAATAATAAATGACTATTTTAAAATAATTAATATAATTTTATTAATATTATAATAATATAATATTAAAAATATTATATATATATATATATATTTATTTATTTATTTATTTTCGTAATATTACTAAATATAATAATAATATGTAATAATAATATTTTATATTATAATTAAGAACATAATAATATATTTATATATTAATTATAATTTTATACAACATCATAATTAATATAATATTTTATAATAATAATCTTATTTAATATTATATCATTTTATTTTACTAATATTACTAAATATAGTAATAATATATAATTAAATAATATTATATTTATTTATTAATATTACTAAATACTATAATAATATATAATTATGATAATTTTATATGATAATTAAGATTGTATAATAATATATTTATATATTAATTATAATTTTATATAACATCATATTTAATATAATATTTTTTAATTACTAATCTAATATTATTATCTTAATACAAATATTATAGGAAATTATAAAAATTAAAAATAAAAATAAAAATAAAAACAAATTTGGGCATAAAAATGGGAATGGAATGAAACCCTCCAAATTATGGGTGAATGGGGATTCCCAAGTTTTTTAGAATCAACTCGTTCTCACGGGAATGATACCCGATAACCAAATGATAGGTTTCGGAATCATTTCATTCCCTGATTCTGAAACTCACCAACCAAACAACCCCAATATCTTGTAATTTATTTATAGAGTTTTATCGATTCAGGACCCGAAAGATAGTTTAATTGTCAATGCAGGACCTGAAAGATCACAAAAATTCTCAATCCAGGACCCAAAAGATCATACAATTCTCAATCCAGGACCTCAATATCAGGTCCTGGATTGAGAATTGTTTGATCTTTCGGGTCCTGGTTTGACAAATCAAATTTCGAGTCCTGGATTGACAATTTAACTATCTTTTGGGTCCTGGATCGACAATTCTCCTATTATTTAGGTTTGAGAGTGTGACAATCGCTAAAATTGCAAAACTTCCAAGAGTTATTTTATTATGAATTTCATCTTGTTGCTTTTGTTATCATGAATAGCTAAATTGATTGTGGGATGTTAGGGGTATTTAGGTACTATAAATATGAATTGTGAACTAAATTGACTCCTCTTTTTGTCACCCAATTAGTATTAGGGATGATTGGTATGGAATAACATACTTTTTTCTCTATACATTATATCTTATTGAAATTTACGGTATGAGAAAAACTTAAATTATTATTGTATCGAGTTTTTGATATACCTTAGTTCGATATACCGAATCTTCGTATGATTTTGGTATGAGCCGATATGGTTTCGATATAGGATAATTTATATACAATTACTCCGGTATATCAAATTTTTTAAAGACTTCAATTTTATTTTGGTATAACATAATTTATATACCATTTATCTTATAATTCTTTCGGTATACTATTAACAAACTGAGAATTTTCGATATACCTTGATTTTTACGATTTTTCTGTTGATATCTATTCAAAAAATATGTTTGTATCCATAATATTGTTATCTGAAGAGAGAATATATGATTCGGTATACCATAAATATTAGGATGGCCATACCATTATCGTACCAAAAAATCAATTCTTTCAGTATATTTTCGATACAATATGTTCGATATTTCAATATTTTTCGAAATACCTCATTAGTATTGACATTTTCAAACTACTTTGGTTGATATTATCAATGGATTTGTTGACCTTTTAACTTCAATCGTCATTGTTAATTAATTGGTTTGAATCAAAAGTTTGTAACCATTGATGGATTGGTACTTTTTCGGAATATAAGCCGTACTAAATTAGTTTTAAAACTACTAGTAGGATTTTTACGATTTTTGATTGTTGGAGTTGTTAAAATTACTCACGCCCAAAGCGTGAAACGCGTTTTATCATGCATTATTCATTTACACGGAAGGGAGAGTTTATGATTTTCATATCTTTCCATCTAATAAATTTGGCGTTTCGATAATTGTTAGTTTTTGCAATTTAAATAACTGTTATTAAATATTAAAAAAACTATATCAAATAATATTTTTATTACAAATTATAAATATCTTTCAATATTATTATATTTATGATACTTATAGTATTAAGATATTATAATATTTATGATAATTTTTTTATAGTTATTTTAAATATTCATGTTAATTTTTATTTTTTTATTACGGATTATTTTTAATTTTATTATTCTTCAATGTGAAAACAAATAGTTAAATAAAATAATAGTTACTTTATTTTATTTATTTTCTAATTTTTTATATTTATTATTTAGTATTGTAATGCATTTTTAAACCCATAAATTTAACAAACCAATTACTAAACATGATAATTGAGAACAAAATTCAATTTAAAACCAAACAATTTTATTGGAATTAATAAAGCTATGCCAATTTTATTTAGTTATACGTACGACAGTTAAATCAAACATAGGCAATCTAAATGAAAATTTCTAAACTATCTACACCTAATAGATTGAATAAGAGAGCCCTTTAAAGAATTACAAGGCGCGCATGACGAACATGGCGTTCAATGATCCATATGTTCACTATAAATTTTGTTATTAATATTGTTCTTATAAGGATATGGTTCCTCTTCTCTCGGTGTAATGGGATTATCTAATTAAGAGAAATAAGAGGTTGTCACAACCCGAAACGGGGCCCATGCCACAGTCACTCATGTTGATAAACATGCTTAAGAGATATTTAACAAAAACATAACTAAACAATGAAACCAACAAATCATTAAGGGCACGAAAGAGTATTTAGGCAACAAAAGTATTCAATCACCAAGTATACGAAACAAATAATGAAACTTGTGATCACAATAGATAATGGATGATATAATTAGCCAAGAAGTTCGATAGAACAAATGGTAAGAGTTAGATACAAGACGACAAGATACAATAGAAAGAGTATAAGGAATTTAAGGAACTAATAGGTAGGTTCAAGCATATGAGATAAATCACGGCATCGAATCAACATCAGCTCATAATTCAAATAAGAGGGTCGGCTCAATACCAAATCAACAACTCATACTTCAAGAACTGATTTATAACCCAACCAATAACCAATTCAAGGGAATCATCAATAAATAACTTAAAGAATATGGAAATCAAAGTGAATCTATGTATGAAGACATAGCTCATGGCTCAATACCCAAAAGAATCAACAGGAATATATGGAATAGCATATAGATACATTTTACAAGTATAATAACAGATGATATAAGCTTTAACAATTACTCGGAAAAACCCCCCACGCAGTAACACCTCCCGTTCCATCACCTGCAACCTGCACATTTAGAAATATGTGGAGGGCTGAGTACATTGATTGCACTCAGTGGACACATGCCCAAATCATACAATAATATATGTAACGTCAGTATATTCACACAGCAAACACAAGGATTTTAGAAAAATACTTGTGATTGCCAAATAAGATTTTTCCTCACCGGGCATGCCCAACTCATTCATGGTACCAAACATCAATTCTTATCAACATTCATCCAAGTGATACGGGAGTGGCCACTCGTCGTACACTGTTACCAGTGGGAGTCCCAACTGGCCCAAAAGTGCACTAGGTCCTGCATCCTTCGCAGATGAATACATCGACCCCAATCGTTATATCAAATTTCCCAATATAACATACATGTTATGGTACCAAAACCATTTTTACTAACGTACCACTTTTATCAAAGCAAAACAAACATCATGCTTTCATTTAAAAGATTTTTCGAAAAGTGATCATGCTTTTGAATTTTATATAAGTAAGAAAGCCCACATTATGTCAAGTAGGATCAACTGTTATTTAGTCCCACTCATGGATAACCCTTTGACGTTCTCGTCGAGTCCTAGAACGAAAATAGTTTCGTGTTACTATGATGTCGATGCATCGTTGTAGCGAGTTGCTAACTCTAGAATCGATACTTAGAATACATAAAATCATCACATAATTCAAACATCATAGGATCAACAATAAACCTAAATAAACGAACTTGCATATGAAACGATTCAATTAGATCGGGATTCAAAGACATACACGAGGTGGACTAAATAGGTTTTACAAAGAGCTGGCAGCTTGGTATGTCGAGAGGAAATGGTGCATCAACCATAGTTCCAGTGTTCGGATTAGGATCATTTTCATAAGACATAAAGCTAACATGTTAGGGTACATATATATGGAGAGAATTAGGCATAATCACATACCAATAGTCACAGCGAACTCTTTAATTAGGCATACGTACATGATTTTTAGGTTTGACAACAAAATATCGCCGATCTACCACGGGTATCACCTAAGTCGTTAGGGGCTGAAATTAATTCATAAACTCCCTAACCTTCATTAATTATTGTAGTAATGTTCTTAAATAATCAGACCTACGGGGGTCACGATTTATGTGGTGCCGAACATACTATGCATGATAATGAACATGAAGAAATGCAACTATTAATGCTCTCATTCCATATCACCTAACGCAACCAAGTTTAATCGAGACACTCTAAACATGCATATTAAGGTAAGAAATATGTCTCAAGGTATTTGGGTTTGGTTTGGTAGGTCATCGAGTTAAAAACACGAATTGGTTGAAAGCTGCCCCAAATTGCATTTTCTATACTTAGACAAATTAGCAATATTTTGGCTGAAATGAGACCATTTTGTAAAATACTTTAAAAATACAAGTACAATGATTTTGGACTTATACCTTTTTAGTAAACAACTAGAAACTTCAAGTAATGACATCATGTAATTAGATTTTACCAAAAGACATCCACACATTCATGACAACTACAATATTATGGTTAAAAATATAGCTCAACCGAAACAGGGTTGAACGATGCATGATTTTACATGAATTCATGTATATGGACTTCATATTTTTTAGGAATACTCTTATATATGTCTAGTTTCTTAGGAAAAACCCATGAAAGCTAAAATGATGGGGAAGTATACTTTCAAAATATGGAAAACCCTTCAAAATATCCTAAAGTTTATGTAACACCCCTATTTTAAATCTCATCTTGTATCAATCAAATTAAC
>JAPKLW010000001.1:2219191-2283900 GCA_026898455.1 Plectranthus barbatus
GGGGGCGTTACAGTTTACTTAATTAGGTGATTTTATTCCAATTTTTTAAAATTATGGAATTATGTCCCAAAGTTTATCTAATTAGTTGATTTTGTCCCAATTTTTTAAAATGGCCCCAAATTTTAATATATTAGGTAAATATGTCATCCACTATTAACAATGTCAATTTCGCATTGAACCACACGTTTAATGTCGACGCGTCAAATAATGCGGCTTTTTTATTTTTTTAACCGATGTTAGTATATGAAATATTTTCTCAAATTTTATTTTGTTGGGAAAAAATATATTAAAATTTACTCTATTAAATAAAAATATCATTCGTCTATAACAAAATCAATTTCGTATAAAGTAAGATAGTAAATGTTTATATATTAATGAAAATATGATTCTTTAATTGATATCATTTTTTTCAAAATAAAAATGAAGAATTTCGATAAAATAATGTCATTTTAAAATTTTATTAATTAAAAAATAATAGAATATTCATGTTATTTAATACGTCGACATTAAACGAGTGATTGGACACGAAATTAATGTCATTACTAACCGAGGACATATTTTCCTAATATACTAAACCTTTAGACATAATTCCATAATTTTAAAAAATTGGGACAAAATTACCTAATTAGTTAAACTTTGGGACATAATTCCATAATTTAAAAAAACTAGGACAAAATCACCTAATCAAGTAAACTTTAGGACATTTTAAAGGATTTTCCCTTCAAAATATATCTTTACACTTCGTCACAGATTTGACACATGAATTTCAAATGCACATAACTTTTGATGTACAACTCAGATTTATGCTCATGACCTATCAAAACGCACCTAAAACAATTTAGTTTCAAAATATTTAAGTTTCATAGTTTAATGAGGTCGGATAAATGTCTCAAAACTGAATAATGTCGACGGGCTGAAAGCTGTCAAAAAGAGACTTGGTATTTAGCATGAATGACATGAGTTCTATTGCATCTCTAGCCTCTCAAACATCAATGCATAACTTCAATTCTCATATTCAGAGATTACTTCATATTCCCAAAAATAGGCATGCTTTATTTTAATTTTCCTTCTCAAGACTTTAGAATAAAAATAATTATATGGTTCAAATTTACCTTGTGCTTGATCTCTTGAACGGGAAAAAAATTCTTGAGCTCCAAACAAGAACGTAGTTCTCTCTATCTCCTTTGATTGAATGCAAGATAAGTGAAGAAATAAATGGAAAATCTTCTTCTCTTTTACAAAAGTAATAAGAATAGTGGTTAGGTAGGATGATTGGTGAATATTAATGCCAACAATTCTAGTTAAAAAGTAAAAATACTAATAATTAGTATTTTACTTATTTGTAGTCAAAATTAGCAACTAAATGAGTCATATTATAGTGTTGATGAATGCCTCATTTGACCTATGTGTCATTTCTCTCGATAGGTAATCAATTTATCGATTTCGTATAGTTTATTATTTTTTTTATATAAATCCAATTACATGGTTGGTGTAAAATAATTTAAAATTTTTCTTGATATCTAAAATTTTGGGCTATTAGAGAGGCCTATCATGCCCTACCAGCTAGAACTCTTGTTAGTTAGCATATGCTTACAAGGAATAACGAATTCTAAAAAAATAGTAGCGATAGAAGACATTTTTGTGATGAAATACATTTTTTATGGCCTATTCATTATCTTTTATTTTTATCACGTGCTATTTTTTCTTAGCTCTACCACATAAACAATAAACAACCAACACAATTTCTTAACCTGAGTAGGGATCATAAAGGTTTAATCGAGTTCATTGCATCAAATAGATGCAAATCACAGCGACATAATGAAAATTTATTCCATGAAGATACAACTTCAGATATGATGTTAATATACCTGCTAGCTGCTATCATGTATCATAAATATATAGATTAACCTAGAAATTTTCGAATTAACCTCCACTGATACAAAAAGCCTGAAACTTTCTACATGTGGAATGGTGTAAAATCTTTTAGAATATTATAAAAAAAAAACTCTAGAGCTAGTTAAAATGTTGTAAATATTGTACATTCTTCTGGAACTTATGGAAAGTTCCCTTGATAACTATATAATGAACTTCTCTTTATTTGTAAATCAACTTAGTTTACCAATTTAGCAAAGAACACGCAACTTAAACATTCTCTAAACAATAAAAATTCTTAACATTCTCGGAATGTTGTCTCCCTAGAGATATTCCTCTCGTTAAGAGTTGGGAAGTTTTCTTAGGACCAGATTTTAAGACTTGAATAATCAATTAACTATCAAGTCTGCTAAGATGTGTTTGTTTAGGAAAGTTTCCATTTATAGGATATTTATACAATAGAAGATTGAGAAATAAACTCATTCTAAATTAGTAAAGGGTACAAAGAATAGTATCTATTACAAAACTCAAATGAGATAAACAATAATGAGATCAAATTAGATAGACAAAACTTTAAAAATTATTAATAAATGTGTATTTTGGATAATGCAACCCTATAATTCAAAGCTAGTATGAAAAAAATAAGTTTGAAGGTTAAAATAAAAGTAACATGAATTACTTCATACTAGTTCAACTACACTGAAACACTAAAAGTGACTTTTAGATTTACAATCAAACTACTCATGTATTAGACTCTATAAATAATTTATCCTAACAAATAATAAAGTTAATACAAGAAAAAGTATATCTAAATGGACTTATGTTTATGTTTTACTAGTATTGCACCCACGCGATGTTTGTGGATTATAATTGTTTATATTATAATAATTAATTTAACATATAACTTGATTAATTCATAAATTTTATTCTATAAGTCTAAATATCAGTTTTTAATTTGAACAATATTTATGCATTATTTTTTTTATTAGATAAATTATTTAAATGGGGAACGGGTGTTTCAATGCGACTAAAAAATATAACTAATTAATCATGGACAAAATAATTAACCACTTACACTCTTAGATCGATACTTATATATTATTATCTTGATTTGATAGGTTACACTTCATATTTTATAAT
This sequence comes from Plectranthus barbatus, assembly GCA_026898455.1. Classification (NCBI taxonomy): domain Eukaryota; kingdom Viridiplantae; phylum Streptophyta; class Magnoliopsida; order Lamiales; family Lamiaceae; genus Plectranthus; species Plectranthus barbatus. The sequence continues at coordinate 2,222,204 of JAPKLW010000001.1, forward strand.
TTTTAATGTTAAATAATTTTTATTATTTTTTATTGAGTGAAAAACTGTCAATAAGTTATTGTTGAAAAAACATAAATTTTCAACCAATTACTTCTCTTTTTCTTCGTCTTCGTAATTGATGTATCATAAAGATTATTTGTTAAATTATTAGATTTAACTACATGCATTATTGCATGCTTCATACATATTAAATTTGGACCTTAAACTGTTTGATATACAATTTGATTTATTACTGTAACAATATCAAAAATTTATACACTCAATCTCCCTCCTCAGCTACTTAATAACTTCGATCATATCAGGATATCACACTATGTTGATAACTATTGTGCTCTATTAATAATAATGTTGATATCCAAACAATTCCCTCAACGATATTGGTCTTTATATGGTATTGTTTGGTCATCAATATTATATATCTCATACTAATTTGTATCAACATCATATTGTTTTGTGTTTGTGAGTTCAAACCTTCTAGTCAAAATATCTTCATCATTTGTGTTTCTTAGTACGAATCAATGTTTCATCTTGACTATTATAACATAAATATTATTTTTTTTGCTCTTATACTTTGGACATAATTCATTTTTGGCAAAAACTTGCGTTAGGCACGCCTAAACGGTTTAGGCGGGTTTTATCCATACCCAAATGGGTTCACCCATCCCAAATAGGGTTTATTAATCCCTAACTAGGGTATATTACATGGGTTTGGCTTGGATTAATGGATAAAACCCGCCTAAATCGTTTATGCGTACCTAACCTGAGACCTTCCATTCATTTTCTATTCTCTCCACTTTATTTTATGTGACCGTAAATCTATTTTCTTTGATGCACCTTATTATCCCTTTATTGATTGCATATTTTTTTAATAATATATTTAATATTAAAATACATATTCTCAAACTCACACGTGTTTCAAATTTCTTAAATTTTCAATACAATAAAAAGAAACATATTTATTTCTGTGAATGGTATATCAGAATAATAATTTTCAAGCATATTTACTTTAAATGATTGTTTTAAAGTCAGAGTAGAGACCAACAACTGAATTTGAAAATTAGTAACAAACCATTTTGCACTTGTTTACTGTAAGTAAAGTGTGTTATGTTGTTTCAATACCTTCACCACACATCAAGTAAATTAGATCCACTTTACGACCTCTACAAATAAAATTTTCTTTAGTATATGGTGCTTGGACACTTGCTCTCCAAACATCTCTCTTTCCTTAAAAAAAATATATTATAATATTATTTACACATTCTAATAGTTTTAAAATTTTATTTATAGTCTCACACCCTTATATTTCACATTTTAATTTATTTTAACTATATTGTGTCACTTACTTTTTTTTCTCAATTTTTTCATTTTAAAATATAACATGACTTTCTAAAATAATTTTTTTTTTTTTTATTTTAGCTTAAAAATATCACAATATTCCAATTTTTTTCCACATATTTCATTTTGCTGTACAATGTATATTCTATTACATTTTTTATCTTATTGTATTAAAAATGGATTTTTTTTAAAATATATTTTTTACCATATTTTTCATATTTGATTTAAAATACTATAAGATACATATGAGAATATAAAATAAAATAATATAAGATTACTTCATAGATAAGTTAAGTAAAATAATTGCTCATTTTCATAAGTCTTTATATAAATGTCATGAACAGTAAGATTTGAATTTTCTTAATCTTATTTTTAGTGTAATTTTGTACTCTATTTTATGGATAATCTTTCCTAAAATGATGATAATAAAATCAAACATTTTGGATTAAAATGTTGAGAAGATCTTAATTAATTTTATATATATATATATATATATAATATCATAAAATATATATTCTATAAAAGATAAATTTTAAAATAAAATCTATAGTGTATTGTTACCATTTTGATATACTAAAAATACAATCGATTTTTTTGAGAATAAATTTGATTAACTATATGGAAATTATCACTTCATAATGATTGAACTCAATATATAGTTCAATAATAAATCATTATTACAACTATGATATTATAGTTATACCTTTCGTTGTTATTTTAATATATATTTATTTATCTAATATAAATACTCCATCATTAATGACAACTATTAAATAAAAAAAATAATATCCAATTATGAGTAATGCTATGTTATCACCCTATGGTGAGCTTGTGTGAGCTTAACATTATTAAATACCCGGATGGATAAACCTTATATTTGAACTCATAAAATTAATTAAACTATAAAAGTTAAAATAATAAAGAATATAGAAAAATTAAATAATTAATAAAAAAGATATATTTTGAAAAATATGTTGTAGCTTACGAAGGCTCGCCATATAAATCACAAAAATAATTAAATGCATTATTAATAAAGGAATTTAAAAGTTATTTAATATAACTATTAATGTATTTGTATTAATGAAGTGAATATATTAATAAATACAACTGTAAATTTATAATTTTACCCCAATTTTATTTTAATATATATAGATGACTTCTTCAAATTAATCAATAAACAATTGGCCACATAAATTTCATAATGTCTTAAATTATGTTTTTTGTATAGGATTCAAATATTTGTGGTATACATGATGTATCGATGATGGAACAATGAAGTACAATAATCATGTTTTAATACGTGTTAGCAGATAATAATTACTTTCCACTAATTGATATGATAAAATGATCAACTCATTCGTCCTGCAATTATGCTATCCAATATTTAGTATATTAAAAATAAAATAAAGTAGAGGATTTTCATTCCATGTCATTTTAGCATACTAATAAAGGCCCTTAAACTAAGATAGGTAAGGGAATATAGTGAATCACTTCCTGTCACTATAAACTTACAATTTAATCTCTAATAAAGAAGAAATTGGTTATGATCTGCAATATCTTCACACTAATATGACACGTAAAAGTGTAACATCCCTAATCGAAAAAACATTTATTTATACGATGCTTTGTACTAAGTGAATATCATATTTAGTAGGGAAGATAGCATATTAAATTAATTCTCCCATCGTATGCTCATTTATGATTTTTTTTTTTTAAAAAAAGAGACAATGGTCATTGTCTCTTAGTCAAACATAATTTTCCCTTTGATGCTTTGTTACACCATCAATATGTTTCGTGGTAGTGGATTCAGAAAATCTTTGTAGGAGGTTTCAAAATTTTTTTTGTCGTCACATAATTTCAACCTCTTTATATATTATGTTTTTTCCTTATTTTCATTCATTTTTTCTTTTTTTAAGAGGGTGACTATTTCATAAAATATCGAATCACGATACTACATGTTCTGATCCAATAATGTGCAAGCCCATTTTCGAGCCCAAGTAAGAAGTCCAAGAACATAAAAGTAAAAGATAATGAAAGACGAAGGCAAGCTCTTCGGCCAAGAATGTCCCAGGCCGAACCACTTCCCAAGACAAATGAAATCGTTCGGATGAGAAATGAAGTCAAGACCCAAGAAGTCGTTCGAAGTACAAGATCAATGCCTTAGTCAACGGGACGCGACTGTTCAAACGGCCACCTTAGCTAAAGAGTTGCTACCTTTCATTAAAGAGTGCATTTATTATATTTGTCCTCTATAAATAGAGTCCTCATTTATTGTAATAAAATACATTAAATTCAGCAATAAAAGCATCAAAGCAATCAATTTCTACTCACGTAAAGTGTAACAATCCTTGTTCTACTTATCTACTATCTTGTTTTAGTTTATTTTTATCAAGTACTCTTATAAAAAATGAACCACAAAATTTGAGCATTAACAATTGGTGCTAGAAGGAGGGCCTCTTAAGAAAGAAAGATTTTAAAAAAATGGATAACAGTAACAACAGTAACCCTATCGGACATGGAGTGTTCCAGAGCTAGGCCAAGTTTGAGGTCGAACTCAAAAGGCGGGAGGAACAACTCCTAAACCTGCAAGAAGAGAATCGAAGAGTCACCCAAGAAGCAAAAGCCGTTCGACAACATAAAGAATCATCTCTCTTCAAAGAAGGAAAAAACAATTGAGGATTATGCACTTGAGATAACATTCACCGATGAAGATTTAGAGCTCGGTTCATATTTTCATAATCGGCCTTTATTCTCATGTGGTTATGTTTGTGAGCAGAAAATGAACATAATACTTGTAGATAGTGGATCTGCTGTCAACATTCTACTCTCACGCTCTATGAAGAAGTTGTGTATTCCTGTGGTTGAACTTTCATACAATCGATTTATGATTCAAGGTTTTAACCACGAGGATCAACGGGCTCTTGGAACAATAATATTGGATTTATGGATGGATGATATGCCGACAATAGTATTGTTTCATGTGATTGAAGCTAATACATCGTACAACATGCTCATTGGACGACCATGGTTGCATGAAAATGGAGTTGTCCCCTCAACTTGGCATCAATGCTTCAAATATTGTCAAGATGGTGTGGTAAAGAAAGTGACTAAGATAGAAATCCTTTTATGGAGTCTGAGACACATTTTGCAGATGTAAAATACTACTTGACATGTAAAAAGGGAAGCCAAACTAACGAAAAGGTGGAAAATGACAAGTGAAAAACTCACTTGTGAAAAATGAGTTATTGTAAGGCCTAACGCTACCTCTAACAATAATCGATGCAAGTAAGTCAATTCCACCACCACTTCTTAAAGGGTTTGTTCGTCCTGTGCATGACATAGTAATTTGAGCATGGGGGACTTTTCGAACAAGCAATTACAAAAAGTTATGGCCCAAAAGCATTTTCACTTCTTATCAAAGTTGGGTATGGCTCTAAGCCAGAAAAGTGCGATGAGAAATCAACGAGCAAACAATTTGAGAAGATTAATAACAAACAAAAGTCTCCAAGTCTCAGTTCCAACTTCAAGAATAAGTTGTGATTCACTTCTCAAGCACCAGTTCAAATAGACATCAAAAGAGCCAACATTCACTACATCCTTGAAGATGAAGAATCATCTACAGAGGATGTGCTCACAGGCAACAAGAGAAAGGAGCAACCAAAATTTGTGTTCGAAAGACTTGGTTCATTCAAGTGAAGAAATGAAGACTGTCGTAGAGAGATATTAGCTAAAGCAAAAATGCATGAGAATCCCAAGTTCGTTTAGCTAAGAAGTTTGATCTCTTCTCGCATGAAGAGACAAACTATATTGACCATATCATGCAGAAAAGAATTGAAGGCCAATATGGGAACCATCATTCTAAAACAAACCACTAAAGTTGAAGATTACCATGAAAGTGTTGCATTGTCAGGAATATTGTACCATTTTGATCACATTTTTTGTGTATTTGTTTTGGTGTATCAAAGTTAGGCTTACTGAGTCTCTAGCAACTCAGCAATGTGCTGAAATTGTAAAAGTATTGTATAGGATACTTTTTGTTGAGTTGTAATAGAGTTAGGAATTGTTCGCTATTGGTTGTTGAAGAAGCTAGCAATGCTTATGAAGAATTAAAAAGTCAGCATTGTTCCGGAGAAATAAAGATTGTTGAAAAAGCTAGCAAATAAATAAAGATACGGAAAGCTAGCAAGTACCAAGAAATGAATGAAGATTGTTGAGGGCACTCAGCAAGTCTCAAGATTGCTAAAAGAGTATAGTAGATAAGTATAGCTAGCAGACAAGTATAGAAGACTCTGAAGTTTCAATATGCTAGATCTCAGCAAGGTTGCTGAGATCTCAGCAAACGCTCGGCGGACTCAACAGAGAGTTCCTACAGCAACATTCCCAGAGCCTAGCAGACATCTGAAGCGGACAAATCAAATGAAAAGACCATCAGTCTAAGGATTTTAAGGAATCTCCTGAATCTGAAGGTATACATATCAAAAGTCAGAAGGATTCCTACGATCCCTAGGAGATCCATTCTGACAATATGCCTGTGTGTTAGAAAAAAAACGAACCAGCGCAAGGAGACTTGAAACGTCTCTATTGCAGCTCAGAAAAAAGGAAGAAAGAAGATTGGTCGTTCTCCAATCTGTCTCCGGACAAAAGATTCAAAGTATTGAATCTTTGTCTATAAAAAGCAAAGGATTTGCAGAAAAATTGAGAGATCGAACAATACGAAAGAACAAGCATAAACTCTGCCAAATACTCTACCGAGCACTGGAAATTTTTAGGCTTCGCAGAAGCTACCCGTGGTGATAAACACGAGACTTTGGAAGTTCACTTCCAGAGTTATCTTAGAATTCTTCTATCATAGGAAGAACTCAACAGTTATCTTACTCTGTAAGCTTGACTATTACAAGCATTTGCCGCAAGTTGGTTAAGTTCAAGGAGGAACCATAAAACTCCTAAGTCCGGCATTCAAGGAGTTTGTGAGGTGTGTCTTCACTCCTAGAGTTGCTAAGAAGATTGATATCGAATGAGCTACTTGAAGGTGCATTGTGGCCAGACGGAGGTTCTGCCTGCAGTTAGAGATCAAGTTCAACACCAGCTTGTATTAAATCTTAGTGAATTCCAGTCAGCAGACTGTAGAGTGGACGCAGGACAGTTGTCCGAACCACTATAATCCTTGTATTTTTCGTGTTCTTGTTGTTTATCGCTTATTATTGAATTAAAACCCAGCATCTCAAGTGTTGGAGTATAAACTGCAATCAAACTAAGAAATTCTCGAGCTTAAAACATATTTTCCTAAGTCTTTGCTGAATTAGAATCTTAGCAAGATAAGTGCAAGAACTTTTAAATTTCCGCTGCATTTCAATTACTTTGATCTGGGGACCAACATGCATCATCAAGAAATCCAACTTTGAGCGATGAAAACATCTCTTCATATCACACCACCATCAATTAAGAAAATATAGGTCAAGAAGATGTTAAAATTGCTCGTCTTTTCCTTGAAGGTCTTGAGGGCACTGTTGGAAACAAGTTTTGAGTTTTTAAATACTACCATAAAAGAAACATCCATATAAATATGTAACCAAAAAAAAGGATGAGGAAAAAAAAAAAAGAAAAACGCATTGAAGAAAAGTTCACCAACTGAAGAAAGATGGCAAATGGATGCCCTGCCACAGCCTTTGCAGCCCAACTCCAACACCCAAACTCTAGAGACATACAAGAAAAGAAGAGTGGTGTATTAACAAATACAATAAAAAGAGAGAGAGAGATGTGCAGATTTCTGTACGTTTCTCGATTACGGATAGCTGTTGAGAATGAATGTTAGGATTGTTCCCTTTATATAATGAATGAAGTGAAAGTTGTTTGGGAACACAAGATGAAGTTTTGATTTATCGATCAAGAGAAGAAATTCAAAATGTAACAAACCATCTTCTGTTGTCACGTTGCTTCTCTCTTTTTCCTGAATGAATCTGTTGTGCTACGAATTAATAATTTGATACAAAACAAGCCTTGACTCTCTAAAGGGATTGTAATAAGAAGAGGCCCGTTTTATTTATGGGCTGCAACAAGAAATGAGCTCCAAACAATTTCGTGACGGATAGACACTTGAAATAAATTGAGCTTGTGACAGCAAAATTGAAATTGAAAAAAAAAAGGAACGAAGAAAGGAAATGGGTGGACTGGCTTCCAAAAATTTTAATTAATTGGGTTTCCATAATTTAACTCTAGTGGGCTGCATCATTTTTGTTTATGAGACCCTTTCATTTGTGATCAATGAGTTAAACTTTATGAGCTCAAAGCAAAATAAATCTTCTTTGGGCTTTAATTCGAATTCGGATTAAGCCCATATAAAGATCAAATTCTAGAACTCTTAATACAAGTATAAACTATCTAACAAATTCAAATTAATTTCAAGAACACCTTAATATGTGCATAAACTATCTGAAAAACTCAAGAAAAGCCCATGAAACTATCTAACAAATTCAAGTCAAATCCAAGAACTCCTTGATATGAGTATAAACTATCGAAATGATTGAGACTCTTTCGCTCATATTCAAGTCATTCAAAAACAAGTCTCAAGGGTGAAATATGTAGACACTCGAAAAATTCACGGTCAATTAAAATATGCTACGTGGATTTAAATTATTAAGTATCAAATTATTTAGTTTTTAGGAATTAATTAAATAAACTTTCAAAGTTAAATAAATAAATAATGATATTTATTGTTCAATCCAACAAGAATGTGACATGTGGCAAGTTCACCAAACATGAGATGCACATGATCACACCTTGACAAACTAATAAGGTTGCGACACATAAGCCCTAGGCCTCTCTAATTTGCCTATAAATAGGGCTCTATGTTGATGAAAATGACGAGGGAAGGCAATTTGCAAGTCAAAAAGTGAAAGTGCTCTTCAAGAATTCTCTTAAGGCGTTCTTCGTCAAAAGTCAAGCTTTGCAGCATTTGATTCAAAATCCAGGATCTCTGCCCCCGAAGTAACATTTTCAACCCTCTAAATATTTGAAGAAGAAGATCAAAGATCAAGTCAAGCAAGATCGAAGATCAAGTTCATCCACAAATCTTCAAAATTATGGCGTTTGATACAAAAATAAGGTAGAAACCCTTTGGATTAACGTTATACAAGTTCAAATTCAAGTTCATGAATATCAACGATACCAAATTTTATTAAAGATCACGAAGAATGTTTGGAAATTAACTTGAAGGGAAGAATCAAATGAAGAATAGAAATAGGATCCACAGAATTGTAAATTTCAATCCAAATTGAAAACGAACTGTATCCAATTTTGTGTTTATTAATTTAAATACGATTTTTGTGATTAAAAATTTTGGCACGCACAGTGGGACCATCTCTACCTTTCAACTTTTCTCCTCATCAAGAATCCAAGCTCAAGAATGTCTTAGACATCGAATACCTCAAGACCTATTGGTGTAGTTACGAGAAGCATGGTGATAAACTCGTATTTACACTCACTTATCCATATTTTCTCCATTGTTTTAGTTAGTTTAGGTTTAGTTATTAGTTGTTTTCGTGCATGAGTGTGTTATAGAGGATATTATGCTTGACATGGTGAGTTTTTGGGCTAAAAAGTGACCAAGTGGTGAAAAGAGCCAAAATGACAAAGTTATTTTTTCCGATCAACACAAGAGATATCGACCGACATGGAAGACAAACTGAAAACCCGAATAAAACCATCCATGTCCACTGACATGGTGCATGTCAATTGACATGGGTGGTCGATGTCAACCGAGACAGGAGGAATAAAGGGCTCGAAGTGAAGGATCCATGTCGATCGACGCACCAGAAGTCGACTGACATGGACAATGCATGACGATCGAAGTTGGAACCATGATGGAGGACCGATCTGAACTCCATGTCAATCAACATGCTATGTGTCGATCGATGCGAAGGCCCGAGAAAGAATTTTCTCCCAATTTGGATATTTTTCAATATTTTAGCTCAATACCTAATTGAGTCACAAATTCTCCTCTATAAATATCATTAGGCTCGAAAATTAGAAGATAATTCAATATACTCTCTTTAGGTTTAATTTTGAATATTAATTTAGCAATGGAGTTTTTCAAGACTTCAAGGTTCTTACTACTTTGTAAGTTAATTTATGAATTTTAATAATATGTCTACTTTTATTCTATCCATGTATTGTGGTTAGAAACTCTAGCAAGTTCTATGGCTTTCATGATTATCTTGATGCATGTTTAAATTTTTCAACTCAATGGCATGGTTTAAATTCCTGATTTTAATTCAATCGAATCTAGATTTAATGAGGATCGAGATATGAAATTAATCTAGATTTCTAGTTATCAATTGAAAGACTGAAATGTGAGAATTGGTAATAGGAAGAGGAATTAATTATAATTTATTTCTGTCTCGAAAGGAAGAATTGATTGTAGGATTAAAGTGCTCGTGACGGTTACGTTTCGTCACTTAATATCGAGACATTACAATGTTATCATTGTCTTGTCGGTTACAAAACCGATATCATTATCACGTCGGTTAAAAAGCGACATCATTATTATGATAATTACGATTTATGTCGCAAATTATCTAGCACATAATATTGTTGTCCCCACGTGTTGTAACTACAACTACGTGTGCATGCACAAAACAAATGTTAATATTGATGTTTGTTTAACATCCGACAGGCTTAACAACCAGTCCATGTTAACACTAACATTTACCACCAATGCACACTTATTGTTACACACATACAAGTCTCAACTTGTATTAAACATTAATTTGGGACATTACACACATGTTTAATTATCTCGTACATCATAATATGTCAATTTGTGGTTCAATTTCTCACTCACTGAAATTCGGATTTGAGAATATGTATACACCACAAAAATATTTATTTATGACAAAATTAAATATTTATCACGGGGAATTTATTCAATTTCCAACTATCCCCCATGAGTGAAAATGTTAAATGCATGAATGCATAGCCAACTCAGTTCTCGAGAAACGTTAATGCACTTGAATTAGTAGCTTGTGGCTTTGAACCTTTCATCTTCAATGTCATCGGGTACACTGGTGGCTTAGTGGTAAGAATACCTTGAACTACTCCTCCATAGTGTGCACCGAATCAACAACATTGAAGCATTTACATTTGAACTTCATTCGTTCTCACGTTTGGTTCCATTTCGGGCCATGAAAACCCCATTTGGTTTCATAAGTGTTCATTTGAAGCAGCCCCCACTTCCACTTATATGGTTTCATAAGTGCTCAACTATCACGAGGTTTTCAGGAGTCATTAAAAGTCATTTAAGACTTAACATTTACCACGTGCAGGTCCATAACACCTCACTTGCTATTTAGGGATGAGTAGATAATATCATCTTTAAGGCATCACCACTAAAGAAGATATTATCTTGTCAGTGTTATAACTTGAATTCATATAGTTTAGTTTTTCCATTAAACCTAGTTATTGGGATCTCCAATCATCTAGGTTGGGTATCCACTACATTCATTCATCTTGTGGATTTCAATCTCATTCCCTTTGGCAACTTGATCTCATTCTTTAAACCTTTTGTTAGTACTAACATCCTTGTCTAGTACTCAACTTTATAGGTTTTAACTCAATATAGCGGTCACTTAGGTTATATTTTCTTTTTACTTAGCCAAGTAGATAGATATAACCTCAACGAGATAAAAACATACATGTGTTATGACATCATAACAATTTAACATGTTATTTATCATGTCATAATACATCATCTCAACTTACATTAATTAATCATCTTTGAGCAAGAAACTTGCATTCTTTAGCTCATCAAAGATGCATTAACTATGTACAAAAAAGATTACTATTTCTCAAAGTAGACATTTTCAAATTCACCTTATAGTGAAATATTTATAATGCCACAAATACTATTATTTTGACATTATCACCACAATAAAGCCCACATTGTGTTTAATTTGACCACCTAGAGCTTGAAATTCTTCATAGTTCAAAAAGTGTTTCTATACATATTTTCACCACAAAGAATTAGAGAATATTCAAATAAAATTGCATGATCAATTTTGCATTTTAATTCTTCAAGTATTACTACATGAAGAATTATGCTCAATATCACATTTAGCAATTTAATTGAAATATCTGTAATTCTTCCTCACATTGAACTTGGTTAGTTCCCATAGTCATGTCTTAAAATGTAGACATACTAAACAATACAATAGGGGTATTTCAATGCTCATAATTTCTTAATCAATTGATTAAGTTTTCACTTAACATTTTGAGCATTTTTTCAACATTTTAACAAAGAATTGATACAACAATTTGTATCATAATATCTTTGAACCACAACTTTATTCCACTTGATAAAGTAATAACTTTATTGCAAGAGAATCAAGAACACGAGACTAACACATAAGTCTTCACATTTGTTGTCTTCGACAACTTGGACAACATTATTTTTGTCATTTGCTTGGCTAAGTGCATTAGCTAGACATGTGACAACACTTGCCTCAATTGTAGCAATACCAATTGAACTTAGGCTCGCCCAAAGGTTGCCATTGTTCTCGACATTAAGCCTTTTACATTTGTTAGACAAATACCATGCTCTAACAAAATTGGTTTTAACATCCTATTCAATCAAGAATTTAGGATCACCGTTCTTATTGTCCTCTTCAATTTGAAGTTTGACAATAACGCCGTCAAGAGTCAAACCTATGCTTTATGCAAAAGTTAGCTCTTGAAATTCTATCACGAAAGATCCAATCATCACCACAATGGTGAACTCATCCGGTAAGACCATCTCTTCGACATGAACACAATGCACTTGTTTCGTGACCGACCGGGAGTCTACCATTTTGTACTCAAGGTACATGGCCACGACATACATTTTTGTGCTAACATTTTTTTCCTCTTTCATAGTGATTGGAATTACATTACAATAGATCATACACTATAAATCTATCAGAGTATCAAAATAAAAATTTTGACAACATGGAGGAAAATAAAATCAAAACAATCACAACTTCAATTCCTCCAATATCCACCCTCCTCCATTCATCCTCTTAATCTTTGGGGAGGTGATAGACTCATCATTTCACTTTCTTGGTTGCTACTACTCACATTTGTTAGAAAAATGTACTTAGGCTCCCTCTTGGATCAATGTTTTAATATGTCAAAACCCATCTTAGTCAGCTCTTCAGAGTCTAGAGTTATAATCTGTAATCATTGTATAGGATCGATCGAGTTGTAATACAACTTAGGATGAAGACCGAGCAAAGGAAAATGCTCGAGAACTGACTATCATCACGTCTAGCCTTGATAAAAAAACTGTGTTGGAGCACTCAGTTTAAGGTCTATCCATACTGACTAGGAGAAGTCAGTATGAGGGCTTTCCCGAACTGACTTAACTGACTAAGGAGAAGTCAGTATGAGGGCTTTCCATACTGATTCGGAGAATCAGTATGAGGGTGTTTTCCATACTGACTGTGGACAGTCAGTATGAGGGTTTACCATACTGACGGTGGGAAGTCAATATGAGGGCTAAGTTATACTAACCTTCAAAAGTCAGTATAAGAGCCTCAGTAAGACTCAGGCATTCATATATGCCAAAGTATAAGTCAGTACGAGGTTATCCAAACCTCGGTTCCTCAAACTGAGAACTTAGTCTGACATAAAATTAGTGTATAGTACACTGACGCAACAGCAGAGCAGGTCGCAGACCTAAGGCATGGGCTATGATTGGACAATATAATTCATGAGTCTAACGTCTGGATTTATATGTCTAACGGGCAGAAATTCAAAATGCCTTAAGGAAATCATCTATAAAAAGGTCTGCACCACAACAATCAAATGGTTAGTGCATATCAACGAAAAATCCATCTACGCCTAATCATACAAGGTCGAGAGATCTCTGAGCTTAGAGTTCAAAAAGTCTTCATACGACATATAGGATCTCTCTCTACAAAACTCTCAAGAGTTTCCGTGTTCTCTAACACGAGACTTGAGCCTCCAACTCAAGTATCCACCGTGCTATACACGAGGCTGAAGCTCTTATTGATGAATATATCTTTCTGATATATATTCATAGCAGTCAGTTTCCTAGTATGGGGTTCTGATTCTCACGGGCGTATGCCAACCACCTGAGTTCTGGGAAGAACGAGTAAACATCCAACAATTATAGGAAGAATTAGTAAACATCCAACCATTAGGAAGGAGGTTGCGCGGTGCGTCCCCACTTCAACCTGAAGACTGAGTCTACAAGAAGTCCCTAGGCGAGTGCCACAGCTGACCGGAGGATGGAGGTGCCACGGGCTGTGTATAGATTGTAAGGAGGCTTGTATTTACTTAGTGAATTATCCAGACCTTGGGTTTGAAGAGTGGATGTAGGATATTGAAGTCCAAACCACTATAAATCATTGTGTGTTGTTAACTGCTTTCTTTCGTACTTGTTCTGTTTTTCTGTTTCACAAACTGACTCTTGAAACCTTAATTAGTTGTTCAAGTATTGAAGTGTATATACTGTGAAACTGACTTAAGGTAGAACAGAGACCTAAGCTTAAAATTTTCACACACAAAACTGACTATACTCTGTTTAAACAAACCAGTGCAACTGTCATTTTTATACTTCCGCTGCATACACAAACCTTCTGCTGCACAATTTGCACTCTGATTTCGGGACCAACAACATTCTTAGTGATTCCTTTCCACAAATTCCCACAATTGCACAATTGTAAGGGACATTGGAAGAACGCACACATGCCCCAAACTCAATCTTGAACAAGAGTGGAGCACTTGTTGCCCCTTAAATTCCACAACATTGACATCATCCTACACAAGAAACATGTCAAAATATTAAATAAAATTTTACACAAATATACAAGGAATAATAATCATTGTAAGATTAATTATCAAAACAATCATTCGATTGTTGATCAATTATCATCGACATATGACTACTTATTCTCTTTTAAGTAGTATGAACCAAAACATGGCGAGATAGTAAATCTCTTTTGTTGCCATTTCTTGATGTCCACTCAAACAAATTTGAAGGATTTTTCAACTTGAGCACTTAGGGGAAGAGACTCATTCATCAATGTTGCATTTGGATGATAGCCAACCACGAATCCACCGACAATAGTTGCATTGTTGTTGTTTCCATCAGGGATATTCATGTTGATGGTGTACTTGGCCATGCCTCAGTTTGCACAAATAAATTTTTCGTCTTGCGTTGTTGGAATCTTGGCAGTCTGAGAACAGAAGTACTATAATAATTTACAATTGTTTAATGCAACTCTTTACACAGAATAATGTAACAAAATTGGGCGGAACAAAAATGTGCGAAAATAAAATAAAATTAAATAAATGTAGCCGACTCGAGGAGTCCTCTTCCCGTAAGACGAAAATGCCAACGTAGTGCTCATTTTGACAACGCTCATCCCAAAAGGTAAAACGACTTCGTCTTCTACGAGGCAGCACCGCGATCATAGAAGCTTCGGCGAACTAAACGAAGTTAGAAATGAGCAAGCTAAAAAGCTTATGAAAATAATGCAAGTTTTCTGAAAAAGTTGCAGTGGAGTGGCTAATATCGATTATGATCGATCAACTTTGGACATGCACCTACGTATGCCTATATATAGGCAAATCCACCCAGGGGTTATGATCGACAATTGAATATGATTGACGGCTACAAATCCAACATTATGGCATCGACGGTTACGTCTTTCGTCACTGATGTCATGACGTGACAAACTGAATACTAAGTGCTCGTGACGGATACATTTCGTCACTTAATATCGAGATATTACAACGTCATTATTGTCTTGTCGGTTATAAAACCGACATCATATCACGTCGGTTAAAAACCGACATCATTATTACGATAATTACGATTTATGTCGCAAATTATCGAGCACATAATATTTTTGTCCCCACGTGTTGTAACTACCGCGTTGACTGAGTCAACTACGTGTGCATGCACAAAACAAATGTTAATCTCGATGTTTGTTTAACATCTGACAAACTTAACAATCAGTCCATGTTAACACTAACATATACCACCAATGCACACTTATTGTTACACACATACAAGTATCAACTGTATTAAACATTAATTTGGGACATTAAACATATGTTTAATTATCTCGTACACTATAATATGCCAATTTGTGGTTCAATTTCTCACTCACCGAAATTCGAATTTGAGAATATGTATATACCACAAAAATATTTAATTATGATAAAATTAAATATTTATCACGAATAATTTATTCAATTAACACCGAATTTCTAAATAAAAAGTACTCTCTCTGTTCCGAAAAAATTGTCTTATTTTCTTTTTTCGTCTGTCCCAAACAATTGTCATCTTTCCTAAAATGAAAAATTAATACACACTCACTAATAAAATACTATTTTCCTCTATCTCTACCGGCATTAGTATCTGTACTATTTAGAAACAGGACAATTATTTAAGTACGAGGAAGTAGTTGTCTGTATACTCATATGATAAACTTTATTTATATCTTTTGGTTATATGTCTACTTGAGATATACTTGTAGTTAACTTTACATGTATTTTTAAATGAACGGATTGATGTAATGATGTGGATGCTAAAAATGTTTTGATGAGCTTCTTTTGGGCATGACGTTCAAAGCCTCACAATATATATATCTCAACAATTGTTTTAGCAACCCAAAACTCATTTAGTTTACTTTTTGAAATATAATGTATTAATTTAAAAATCACGCACCCAGTAATTTAAAAGTAACTCGTAATTTTTTATCATAAGTAAGACATTTTTGCCATGAGTGAGGAACAAATATAGCTTACTTTTCTTTTTTTAATATAATGTACTAATTTAAAACTCACATACTAGTATGAGGCTGACGCTTTCACCATTGCACCCAAATGGAGATACATATAACTTATTTTTTTAATAGAAGTGAGGACCATTTGGTTGGTAAGAAATCTGATCTATAGATTAATTTGATTCCATTGTTTTATTTTTAATTTTTATTTTATCGAATTCAAAAAGAAGGAAATCAATAAATATCATGAAAATCGAGAAAAAAGTTCTACAACAATCAACTATTTTTCTTCTTCATCACAACATAATGATATCATCAATTAATTAATTTGAGCTTGACGTTGAAATCATAATTATGATGAATTTATTAATATTTACCAAATACCTTAAATATGTGTCAGTTAATTCATTTACATATAACATTACTTCTCTATAAACTAATAAACTTCATTAGTATAAATTACGATATAAATATACTCTTTAATCTCCATTTTCTTACCCCCTACCCACAAAAAAAGTCTCTAACCCTCGATGGCAATGCTTGGAAAATGGTGGGAGCTTTTGAAAAAACAATAAATGTATCCAGAAAATGCTAAAATTTGCGCCTAAGGTGGTCTTTAATGCGCCCTGATTAGGCTATCCTCCATAGGTTGGGATTTAGTGAATTGGATTATTTTGATCCACACTAATAAATTTAAGTAGGTAATTGTTTATTTGAATGGATTTATTTTATATTATTTTTTTAGAAAAAAAAAAAAAAAAAAAAAAAAAAAAAAAAAAAAAATCTGTTTGGCAAGATTGTGAGTGATATAAATAATTGGAATGGTTGTTCGTATCCACATATTGTTGTCTCCACGCAACGTGCACTGCCATGTACATTTCAAGCAGACATCTCAGGAATCCTATGCTGCTTCACCATTTATTCAAATCTCTCTATAGTTATTAACGGCCCAACTTCACTCACCATATATTTGGTTTCAAATTTTATAATCATCACTTAACTCCAATTTTACATGAATGAATAAAAGGGTAAATGAATCAAATGTTGGAATAATTTGTTGTTCGAGACTGAGAACGTTGTAACAATATATGTCTGGTAATACAAGTTTTTACAATTAAAACTGCAAATAATGCTAGTACGTAAATAAATAAAAATAAAAAAGAAATAGAAACAGCTGAGTCGAGGAATCCCTTTTTCCGCAAGACGAATTCGCCAATGTAATGCTCGTTAACCGGCGATTGTCCCCAAAGTTAAAACGGATTCGTCTTTTACGAGGCAGCACCGTAATTGCAAAAGCTCCGGCGAACTGAACGGAGGTGAAACTGAGTTGTTTAAAAGCAAGGAAAAAGATGCAACAATATGAGGATAAAGTTGCAGTATCTGGCTATGTGAGCTTGTATCGTGTCTGGGTAATCGGGGACCGGAGACAGCTCCTATGCGTGCCTATTTATAGACACAATCGTAACCGACGCGCCAATCACGGAGGCGCGCAAGTGTGCATTGACCACGTGCTAAACGTGGAAATCGTTCGACAAGCATTTCAACACGTGCACTGACTCGTCAGCCACGTCACATGCCTTCACTTCCCCAAAAAGATAAGGCGCGAGCGGCTGATTTCACTTGCCCAAAAAAATAAGACACGAGCGGGTCAAACCAAAGGCCCAAAGACCAATTGCCAAGAACCAGGAGCGAAATTGGGCTCAGGTCGCGAGCGCTCGACCAGCGGCCTCACTCAGGTGTGCATTGACCACGTGCTAAATGTGGAAATCGTTCGACAAGCATTTCAACACGTGCGCTGACTCATCCATGTCACATGCTTTCACTTGCCCAAAAAGATAAGGCACGAGCGAGCCAATAGGGATGTCAATAAAGCCCGAAACCGGTGGGCTAAAGTGCGGGTTAGGGTAAGAAATTTTCAACCCGAAATTATTTTTAACCGAACGGGTTGAACCCGACGGGTTTGCGGCCCGAACGGGCTGAGCCCGGTGAGTTACGGGTCGGCCCGTAGGTCCGACAATATTTAATAATATATTTAATATTTTATTATTTATTATTTCTAATATTATTTATATCCTACTATACCCACTAATTATATACCTAATTCCCTAGACCTAATTTTCCGTCACACAAAATCTCATCAATCTCTCCCAATGACGTAGTCCTTTACCCTCAAATCGAAAAATCTCTCATTTCTTCCTCTTTCATTGTCTTTCACTCGTCACTCTCCTAATTAGCGTACCTACTCATTTCTTCCTTTCAAGAACCTTTAGTCACTCGTTGTTATGTTCACCCAATTGAAAGCTATATTTAATTTTTTAATCATTATTTTATCATTTTATACGTTGAGAAATGTACTTCTATTACTTAAATTAGTTGGTATATAAGGATTGATGTTTTTTTTTCTTTTCAAACTATGATTATCCACTTATCACTATTTTTTTGCAAATATATTATTATTTGATGTCTTTTATTTATGTTGGTTCATCATTTTCTTTTTTTATTTTGTTTTAGGGGTTGTTAAAATATTTTAAGAAAATCTTTACAAAAATAAACTCGTAAATATTGCTAACCCGACGGGTCAGCCCGAAAATCGGTGGGTTAGGGTTAGGTTCAAGAATTTTTAGCCCGATAAAAATTCAGCCCGATTCAACCCGGACCGAATAGCCCGCAGCCCGATAGGGTTAGCCCGAAACCCGACGGGTTAGCCCGATTGACATCTCTACGAGCCAATATCAATTGTCAAGAACCGGGACCGGGTTCGAGTCCCGGCCGCTTGCCCAGCGGCCCCACTAAGGTCGGAGACCGAGGCGGCGCACGAGGACGTCACCGGGTGCCACATACACTGCACACATTGTTATTACACACCTCAACCATTAAGGTTTATATACATAGGATTAATTATTGTAATTAATCAATGTGGGACTTCAATTATTACATATCCACTTCATGTAACAATCCCACCAATCGTGTCACTTCGTGGACTCATTTCTCACTCACCGGAATTCGGTTTTGAGAAAATAAATATATCACGATCATCTACTCATCGCGTAGATTAAGTTTGTAATACTCCCTTCGTCCCAATTTATTAGTCCAACTTACTTTTTTTGTCTGTCCCATTTATTAGTCCCCTTTCCTAAAATGGTAAACTTTTTCACACGTATCAATAAAATATTAATTCCACTACACTCACAAATATTGGTTATCGTGTCATTTCAATTGGGAACTAATAATATGGGATGGAGGGAGTATTAAATTTCGACAAAATTAAATATTTTACATCGACAATTTACAATAAAGTCCCTGAATTACCAACATCAAATTATTTGTAAACTATTTAGATCTTGATCGAAATGTTGAGTCTTTTATGGTGTGAAGATTTGTTTATAAGAAAATCTGGATCATATTCAAATTTTATGTGATTCTATTAGCAAATATGACTGCTCAAAAACTAGGACAGTATGGAGCTACTTGTTCGAATAATTACTATTTTTTAGTATTAATATATTAACTAAACATCATTCACACACTCAATTGTATTTGGAAAACTCTAATTCATGATCTTTTAATAGTAGACAATAAGCTTTGACTACTACACCTGAACCAATAATGAATATTATTTTCCCTCTTAGAATTGTAATCCATGATTTTGAGTAATACTATTTTCCTATTTTTTGTTTAAAAAACATTAAATCTTAAGCCGTAAATTAATAATTTTTGGCTGAAACATTATTTTTCATATCAGAATGCGATCTTTAGCCTAGTAGTACATGGAGAAAACTTATTCCTGAAATTTATTTATAATTAAAATGTAATTATATATTTTCTTAAATTCAGGAGTACAAATTATCAATATTTTAGTTAAATAGTTAAATTATTTTAAAATATGTAAAGATAGGACCATATTTGTGCTTTTTAAATGATGTCGTTTGGAAAAAAGGGAAAAATAAATCATGTCAATATTCTTCATAATAATTTATGAAAATTTGTATGGCAATCATAAAATCTCAAACGACGCTATTTACAAATATATACAATTTTATTTAATAATATGAAATCCCGACTAATCTAATTAATTTTTTGTTACCCGAAAAAAAAAAGTCAATTTTATATTTATACAATTTATAATAAATTTAACTATTTAAACGGAAAAGTTAATAATTTGTATTAAATTTAAAATAACATGTTTAGTTTAGAGTATATTTAACATTGAATAATCAATCTTATGTTAATGGAATGAATTCTATAAATAGACCAATTCTTATATTTTTACAATCGATCATTTTATAATCAGCCTTACAAAATAAAAATTGAGAGATGGTCAGAAATACTTTATAAAATATTGCAATTTCCCTTAAAGAATTTAATATCAAACCAAAAAAAAATTCAAAAGAAGATGAATTCTTGAATATCTCTTTCACTCATCCAAATCATAGAAAGTGGGAAAAAAACAATAAAAATCAAAATACACTAAATCTTGAGCCTTAAATCAATAGTTTGATAATTGAAACATAACTTATATATATATTAAAAAAAATGCGATCTTTCGTCTCCCACATGAAGAAAGCATATTATTATGAAAAAGAATTTGTATGGCTATGGTAAATTCGTAACAGTTGGCAAGAGAAACGGGTGACGTAGCCCCTACAAATGCATTGAAAGCCTTAACCTACACAATTTTGCGGCGGAGGAAACTTCCTTCCCATCCACAACCCACCCCCCTCCACTCTCTTCTTTCTTCTCTCTCCCTCTCCTGCAGTAAAAATTTACAATCTTTGGTTTTATTTACAGCGACTCCTCTCTCCGTTCCCAAACAAAATTCCAGCCAAGAACGTGTTTTTGTCATGTCCCACATATATTTATTCCTCCAACTCGACACCCCTCCTTCATTCCTGTATTCATAATTTCCAATTTTTTTTTTTTTTTTTGGTTTCCTTTTTACTGTTTGTTCCTCTTTTCAGGGTTTTTCATTTCAGTGACCGCACCCGCACAACACACCACTCCATTCATTTTTCCTCCCTCCTCTTCATCAGCGCCCAATTTGCTCCCCCTTTCATACTCATCCGCAATATTTTCTTCCTTATATGCGGGAAAAGTCATGTCTAGTCTGTACCCTCAGAATTTGAATTTCTCCCCGGCCAGAAGCATCCCTTCTCCGCTTCTAAGGGGAAACTCCGATGCCGAGAGGTGTGCCAGTTTTTGTTTGCTTGTGGGATTTTTCACCGTCGGTGTGTTTTCTTAATAATTTCGTTTTTTGGTGGTTTTGATTGATTGCAGCCAGTATTTGACGGAGATGCTTGCGGAAAGGCAGAAGCTTGTCCCGTTCATGCAGGTGCTTCCCATTTGTAGCCGTCTCTTGGATCAAGGTTGGCCTTAGTGATCGAGTTTTGGATCTGGTTTTGATGTTCCCGCAATCCCATTTTGATTCTTGTAGTGATTTATTGTGTTTCGTGTTTATGAGCGATTGTTGATGGCTGATGTAGTTCTACATCTACCTCCTGCTGTATTGTGTGATTGCATTGTGGCATTGGCTGTGTTATCTAATTGTCTTTTATGCGTTTGTGATATTGTTTTGGGTTGTTTGATTTCACGATTATTGCATTTTGTTCTGTGATGAATTAGTGATGGATTCAGTCATATCATCAATAGCTAGGAATGGTTTTTCATTGTATCTGCAATGTTAGAATCAAAACCATTCCTTTACTGGCATGAGAAGTAGTGGAGGTGGGTGGATTTTTGTTGAGCATGATATCATGCATCACACCCCTGCCGAAAGTGATGCTTTTTCCTTGTGATGAAGTGGAATACATACTGATATTCAGGGGATATGTTGTTGCTTGGGGTTGAAACATTCGTCATCTTCACGTGATAGTGCGTTGCTAGCTTATTTTATCATTTTTATGATAGTTGTATAGTATATATGCCTTGTACTTACACCAAGGTATAAAAAAGGATGTGACATGGTGAATGATGTAACATGTTTTGTCGGGATGATGATTTTTAAAATTTGAGTATCAGCATCATTATTTTGGGCTAAATTTCTCATGATAGTTGTTTATATTAAGTGATAAGTTTCTTATTATAGTTCAAGATTCATTTATATCTTCCTTTGCCAGCTCAATTGATTCATATTCTGTTTAGGAAAATTAGATTACCTATGTTGCAGTATTAAAAACAGTGATGATGGTGGTTGGTGTTGGCACTGGGCTGCAGTCCTACATGTCTACGGAACCAC
Source organism: Plectranthus barbatus (assembly GCA_026898455.1). Classification (NCBI taxonomy): domain Eukaryota; kingdom Viridiplantae; phylum Streptophyta; class Magnoliopsida; order Lamiales; family Lamiaceae; genus Plectranthus; species Plectranthus barbatus. The sequence continues at coordinate 2,244,560 of JAPKLW010000001.1, forward strand.
CATCTCTCTGTTGTTTGTGTGACAAGGCAATGTGTAACTCGTCTATTTGTAGTTATACAAAAGGAATTGCGTCTATCAGCAGTATATTGTTGATATTTATGGTATGATTCATACGTTGCAAATAATATTGCTCTTAGAATGGATTTTTTTTTTTTGTCTTCATTTGGCAATGGAATTGGTTTCTCATAATGGTGTTGGAAGCATGAATGCTCTTATCATTGGTATAACTGTTTTTAAGAGTTGGAGTGTAATAAACATGTATTTCTAGCCTTTTGAGTAGTTCATACAATTTTATCTACCGCAACTATCACTACTTGGAATTGATGTCCATTCATTGATTTCTATATTTGTTGGGTATTGGTGATTATAAATGTTTAATTATTGTAAAGTATTATTTTCTCGATAAGCAGAGATTCTTGACACTTTCATGAGTTTTTATTAATTTCGGTATGATTTGATTCTTGCATATGTGAATAGTGTGCCCTCTGTTCATCATTGTTTATTTTATTAGGAACATGATTCTATATCTTTATTCACATTTTCTTAAATACTCCCTCCGTCCCAATTTATTAGTAAATTTTGTTTGTCCCATTTATTAGCCCCCTTTCCTAAAACGGTAAATTTTTCCACACTCACCAATAAAATATTAATTCCACTACACTTACAAACATTGGTTATCGTGCCATTTCACTTGGGGACTAATAATTAGGGACGGAGGGAGTATTATTTATGTGCTTCTTGGCTAATTTCATTTTTGGTCCGAAAAGAGAAATTTTTACATTGGTTTACTTCTGTTTTGAAGTTATTTGAGATCATCAAAGCTCAACCTACATTCTTGTTGGCTATTCTTATGTATAAATTATTTATTGAAAAAAAAATGTTATTCCAATGGACAGAAATTCTAAGAGTTTCTGGAAGAATGTCCAGCCATGGGTTCAATGATTACGACAGACTTCAACGCGGTAGTCCGAATCCGGTGCCTTCTCTGGATGTGATGCCTGATGTTGGTGGGAAAGGTTTGGGCAGCTGGAACTCAAATTGCTGGAGTAGCATGCAGCATGAGGTAAACTGTTATTTCATTACTATCCAGCTACGAACCTGAATTTCATCTGTGTCTACCTTTTTCTAGATGCTGCTGCTTGTGTCAATTGTCTAATCAGCTTTCTTCTTTTTATTGTTCATGCAAATGTTACCGCTAATATCCAGATAAGCCCCAATTACGCGCATAAAATTTTGAAATGTATTGTGTCTTAGAAAATGGAGCTATGAAGTTCTATATAGACCTGTTGTTTTCGAGACTACTTCCTCCAATATAAGCACGATTTCTTCTCAACGCTGAATGTGTTTTGAGTTTGATTTGAACAACCTGTGTCATTTGAGTTATGAAAGGTGACCATCACATGATTTGAATGATTTCTAGAAATGAGAAACAAAAGATTTCATTCATATTTGTGGTACTGGTACCTTATCTGATTGTAATATTGGAACTCTGACGGGTTAGTTTGTTTCCAGTTAGTTATGTGTCATGATGAACATGTACTTGGACTAGAGAACAATAATACTAGAGAGAAAAGATCTTCGTCGTTTAGCTTCCATTAATTACTTGAATTTCCTGACCTAAAGATTCTTAATATTCAACTCCATGTTTGATTGCTTCATTTATGAATTTCATGGTGTTAGAAATACATGTCATACCGAGACAGAACAGTTCATAATGGGTCCCACTTTTAATACTAAGCGTCGATTTCCCATTGCAGCAGAGACTGGGAGTTGGAGGTCCACAAGGTATGGCCATAGACTGGAAACCACCTGGAAGTCCGAGTTCATTCCTAGTAAAGCGGATACTACGCTTGGACATACCAGTTGATAGATATCCAAATGTAAGTCTTTTGAAATCCCTCCTGCTTCAGCTTAAATTGAGCATGACTGTGATCTTTTAATCTGAAATCCTTCCAAGTTTGATGAGTTGTTTTCTCGGAAAACAGTTCAATTTTGTGGGAAGACTTTTAGGTCCTCGGGGCAATTCCTTGAAGCGCGTGGAAGCTAATACTGGTTGCCGTGTCTTTATCAGGGGAAAAGGTTCAATAAAAGATGCTGACAAGGTAAAGTCCCTCCTTTTGTTTAATTTTTTTTTATTTTTCTATTGATATAATGTCCTATTTGAAACCTCTCTGAATTTTGGGCTAACATTACGGACTATTCTATCCGGATCGATTCGAGTTGGATTTTTTTTTAGGATTAAATTTTTTTACCCTAGCTCTAACCTCCAGCTTTAGGGTTAGCCTTTCGGATGGACTATTATAATTTAAAACTCTAAAATATATAAAAGGAGAATTGTCGATTCAGAACCCAAAAGATAATTTAATTATTGATTCAAGACCCAAAAGATGATTGAGAATTGTTTGATATTTCGGGTTCTGAATTGAGAATTACTCTTTCGGGTTCTAAATCGGTAATTAAATTATCTTTGGGGTCCTGAATTTATAAAACTATAAATTCAGCAATTGCCTTTAAAAAATCAAATTCAAAAAAAAAAAATTGCTAACACAAGTTAAGTAATCTTTACATAATTATAAATTTGTGTTTTAAAAAAAAACCACTGCTAGTATCATAAGAATAATTTTAATATCAAGTTTAAAACTTAAAAAAAACTCATGAGGGAGATATGAAACTTGTTGGTTATTATTGAAATGATAAGATTTATGATGCTTAATTTTTAATTATATTTTTCTAAATAGGAAAAAAAATGATGATTATAACAAGAATAATGATATATGTATCGAGTTGGGTTCGGTTGGGTAGAGATAAAAAAATATTGGTTGGACTTGAGTTAGTTATTAGTTGGATTGGATTGTAGAATAGATATTTAGTTGGGTTTGGTGGGGTAGAATTAGTTTATTGGGTACATTTTGAGCCCTGGACTTAGGGACTTATCCGTGGCCAGCCCGATGGGTTCAGCCCGCCAATATGACGTGTTCAACTTGTTTGAGCTATCCTTTTTTTTTTTTTTTTTTTTTGCCAATTTGAAATTTTTGTATCCTAACCCCCATTTTGGTTCAGTTCTAGTTTCAAGCTAAAGTAACATTTCTTTTCTATATTGTGGGTAAGCTTGAAGTTGATTTTGAAATGCATACCCAAATATTCTAAAACAAGACCTTCATTTGTTGATAAAGATGCTTATAATCTTTCCCATGATAACTTTGTCTTGGTATCTGTAATTGAAGGAGGAGAGCCTGAGGGGAAAACCAGGCTACGAGCACTTGAATGAACCGTTACATATTTTGATCGAGGCGGAAGCAGCAGAAGTACCTGCTAGTGTTGCTGATTTACGACTGAAACAAGCCAAGGACATTATTGAACAGCTGCTCAAACCAGTGGTAGGTTGTCCTAATGCTCATGCCATCGATGAACACGTTCCACGATATGCATTCTGGCAAACATGGCCAGAAAATAATAGAAAAAAATAAAACTAAAACTTGTTTTGTTGGGAATGCAGGATGAGTCCCAAGACTTGTACAAGAGAGAACAGCTTAGAGAGCTAGCTATGCTCAACAACATCAAAGAAGAGAGTCCTCAACCAAGGGGGAGTGTGTCTCCCTTCAACTCGAGTGGATTGAAGCGCCCGAAAACCAGCTGGTAACCAGAAAATACGTGTCGTGGTTCATTGAGAAGCTGTGAGTGGTGTAATGAGCATGTGAGATGAGATCATCTCCGAACCAATGTTGGCCATCCAGGCTCAGCAACGTGGACGTCGCGATAATGGACACAGACATAATAGGCATGCATGGTTGTGAGAAGGAAGATATGGGGATATCAGATTGCTGTACTGCTTTGTCGATATAGGAATAGGGGAGTTCTTCTTGAATCATTATTAATTATTGGATTTATTTGTTGCTTTAACTAGTTTTTGCTTGGAATTTTCTCAGGGCTACTGTTACTGTTTAAGGTTTGAGTTTGTTTATTATTATTATTATTATTATTATTATTATTTTTGGAACCTTGAAAGAATATGTCAAAAGACGATGATGTTGGTCTGCTATGCTAATCAAATTATTCATATCGTGATTCTATACTTGAATGTCGCCATATTTGTCATACCAAATTTTGCTTCTATTTCTTTCCTGATATTTTGCTTTTGAATTATGAGATTATTATTCTGTTTTATATCTTCGAAGCTTGAGTTAAATGTTTGAAACAACATTATACCCAATTTATTTAAACGACTTTCAAGTTTTTTATTTGTTTTGTATTTTGGTAATAATGTTTGCTGTAGCCATGAATTAGATGTGTTACAAAGAAATTGGACTAATTTTACCACCAATATTATATGATTATTAGTATCTAAGTAAGTAATGAAGTATTGGTCAAATCAAGTATGTCTTCTAAACAAAATTCATCTTTTCTCTCCCACAACCTCTTTAGAAAATAAAATTTGATATTCCAATTTTATCCTTATACATTTAATTTAAAACCTAATTAAAATATTTAATACTCTAAAATAAAGCCCCTATAAAATTAGATTTAAGAGATCACCTTCTTCTCAAAATTAAAATATACCTGCACGTTAATATGTTATATCTCTATTTGTTCATGAAATTTACAAGAGTTTGTTTCTATTGTTATTTTTTTTCGTTCATTCAATTATTTTTTGAACATAATAGGTAAAATTAATATCAAAATCAACGAAAATACTAAACTGTTGTTGAATTAATTTTATGTATTACCAGTAGGGGTGTGCACGGTCCGGTTTGGCCGGTTTAAGGGGCAAAGTACGGACCAAATCAATTTGTACGGTTTAAAATTTTCACAAACCAAACCAGCCAAATAATTATTTCAAACCAAACCGGCCAAACCATATTAAAATGGTTTGGTTCGGCTGGTTTAAACGGTTTGAAGATTATTCAACTTCAAATATTACAATAAAATGAATCTTGTATATCTATTTTATTATTAGAAATTAATGAAAGAATGATACACAAAATAAAATTAATATAAATATATATCGCTTGTCATTAATTATAAATATGAGATAAGTAATAAATAAATAATATTATGGTTGCAAGAAACAATTATATATAAGTTGATTTATAAGGTTACAATTCCAAAGAATATAAGCATCGGACATATATATCAATATAATTGATATTTTAGTTTTCTATCAAATAATATTTTATTATCATTATTATATTTAAAATTATATTATTTATACGGCCGGTCCGGCCGAAACGGCCGGTTTCATCCTTCAAACCGTCGGCCAAACCAAATCATCCGGTTTGAGATTTTTCAAACCAACCCGGTCAATCATTTTTTTCAAACCAGCCAAATTAGTTTGGTTTGACCGGTTCGGCCAGTTTCGGCCAAACCGTGCACACCCCTAATTACCGGTGACAATTAATGCACAAATGGAATCTCGTATCTCCAGCAACCAGGGAGATTTTAGTGTTTTTCTTTCTTTTCTTTTTTTTAGAGATTTGTGAATTGACAATTCAAGAAGGTATTGATGACGGCAGGAGTGCGAAATACTATTAAGGTTTTAATTTTGGCAAGGAACTTTTAGGGGTTTTATTTAACAGGGCTTTTATTTTAAGGAGGCTTTATTATATGAATGTTGCATTTGAATATTAATCTTTTTAATTAAAATTACAAGGATAAAATTGAAAAATAATTTTTTATATTTTTTTTAAAAAGTCTAGATGAGAAAAAAGATGATTGTGTTTAAAATCAACTCAAATTAATCTTCCAACCAAAAAATTGATCAAACCATTTTAAAATTGTTTGGTTCGGCCAATTTGATGGTTAGGAATGTCAATTGAACAATAATAGTAAAACATAGAGCATTTCTTAATTTTGAATGAATTCATTTCATGAAAACAAGCAGTCTGTGTATCTATGAAATAACATTGATAATGCAAATAAGTTCTCTATTCTATAATAAAAATACAATTACCTTAAGCATAAGTGTTATAATTCAATATAATATGTCAATGTTAAGATAGTTGATAAATTTTGAATTAAAAAAGTAACTTGTATATTATTGACATAAATAGATTATAATATGATGAACAAAGGGTACATTTATATTATATAAATATTATAAGAAAATTGATTGCACTACATTATAATTTAAATAATATATATTTAAATAATGTTATAAAAAATGGTTCGGTCTGATTAAAACGATCAATTTCCTGTATCGGCTAGATTAAATTATACGATTTGATAATATGATCCGATCCTACTAAAATTTTAGTCACCACGATAAACATTGGAGTTGTGCCAGTAATCCCCCGTAGAAGTTTGCCCGCTCCGTTATTTTCTAGTGGAGTGAACGGGGCATTTCAATTTTAAACAATGATATAGTGACACTGCTATCTAGGGGTGTACACGGTTTGGTCCAAACCGGCCGAACCGAAATAATTTGACCGGTTTGGCAAGTGAATTAATCGGCCGGCCGGACCGTAAATTTCAAACCGTATAATTTGGTTTGGTCCGTGGTTTGAGTACAGATACCGGTCGTTTGGACCGGACCGAAAAGTTTATAATTTTAGTAAATATTTAAAGGAAAAACTATGAAAAATACCCTATAGTATTGGTCAACAATGAAAAATACCCTGATGTTTACTTTTCCTTGAATTATACCCTAAAGTTTCATTTTCCCCACTAAAAATACCCTTTACTATGAAATATATCCTAAAGTTTCTCATATCATTGAATTATACCCTAATGTTTGCTTCTGTCTATTAAAAATACCCTATGTCGCTAACGGTGTTAAAATTTTAATACAATATATGCCACATATATACCAAAGAAATGGAAATGTCACATATTATTTAATTTATGATTCATAAAAATTTTAGCATCAAATCAAATATTAGTAGGGATGTCAATTTAACCTGAAACCCGCGGGTTGGCCCGATTAACCTGAGCTAAAATACGGGTTAGGGTCAAAATATTTTAGCCCGAAAAAAATTAGCCCGAATAACCTGAGACCAAATAATCCGAAGCCCGAAATCCGATGGATTGACCCGATTAACCCGGTTAATTTTTTATTAATATATCTATCATAATTATAGTACTAAAATCTACTTTTGATATTTAAGATAATATATATTAATTAAATTTTAAGTTATATAATTGTATTTAGTTCAAATAGTATTTAATACATAGTTAAGTTTATTTACTTACAAATTTAAAATATATTTAAATATTGCTAAAATTAAAAATAATACTATATTTTAATAGTTAAATTATGTGTTTTGTATTTTTTATAAGAGAAAAATAAGATTTTATTTATTTTTTATTATTTAAAATATTAAAAGAGTGAAAAGATATTAAAAATAAAAAATAATTAATAAATTCATTGGTCCGACGGGCTAGCCCGAAAACCGACGGGTTAGGATTAGGGTCAACATTTTTTAGCCCGAAAAAATTTCAGCCCGATTTGACTCGGATCGATTAACCCGCAGCCCGATAGGATTGACCCGAAATCCGATGGGTTAGCCCGATGGACATCCCTAAATATTAGGGTATAATTCAATGATAAATAAAATATTGGGGTATTTTTTATAGTTGAGGGTATTTTTAATTGATAAAATGAAACATTAGGTTATAATTCAAGGAAGGAAAAACAATAAGGTATTTTTCATAGTTGACCAATAGTTTAGGGTATTTTTCATAGTTTTCCCATATTTAAATTATATATTGTACTAAAAGTATTAATGTAGTACATTTAGTGTAGTAGTTCAAGCTATACTTTGGATTTTAAAAGGTACAAGTTCAAATCCTTTATGCAACATCATATATTTTATTTTCTCCTACATTTTTATTTACAAATTTTTTATTTATTTATTTGTAAGCGTCTCTCCTTTTACCCTTATTATCTTCTCGGAATAAGCATGAATCATATACTGTGCAAAATCATAGAATTTTTATTTTTCTCCTACATTTTTATTTATTTATTGAAATTTAAAATAAACCTTAAACTATCCAATATTACAATCTCACAATTTAATTCAAGCGTCGGTCGGCTTCACCATTGTCGTATCATAATAATGTGACCTTTTACGAACTATTATGTTTGAGAATGAGATATGAACTATTATATTTTGATGTCATAAATTGTTTGTTTCTATTATGATTGTCTTGTACTTTGTCGATGAGAACTATTATTTATTTTTTTTTAATTTCTCAAATAAATTATTGCTAAAAATAGAATTTTTTTATGTTTTGACTTTGCTCGTTAAAGTCATGTTCCAAACCGTTAAACCGGCCGAACCAAACCGTTTTATTTGATTTGGTTTGGTTTGAAAAATTAATTTGGCCGGTTTGATTTGAGAATTTTTCAAACCGTATTATTTGGTTTGGTCCATACTTCGACCTTCAAACCGGCCAAACCGGACCGTGTACACCCCTACTGCTATCCTTTTATTTCTTTTCTCTTAATTTTTTTTTCTTTTGTTTTTCTTAGTTTTCGATTAATCATGTTTACTTATTATTCTTTCATTTGTCAAAATTGTTCCTTTACTTCATTTGAATTTTTTTAAAAGATATCTTTTTATCAATATAATATGATTTGTATGTTGCTTAAATAACACAAATTATTATATAAAATAAATTATATTATTTTGAACATAAGATTAAATATACTATATTAAAAACACAAAGTTTATAACTTAGTAAATTAACTTATTTAAAGTAAACTCAGTTTTTACTTCATTATAATTAAGAATATTAAATGAAAATTAAGATATAAATATATATATAGAGAGGAGTGATCTTATCACAGGTCCCCCTTAGATGGGAGAAGAGAATAAATCATGGCTTTTGATTTGATGAAATAAGTGGTCCAGATTTAATATCACTATTTATTTTGTTACTTAATTTATGAATTAATTTTTTGTAATAAGGGTATTTAGGTAAGTTAAACATGGGGGACCACAAAAAAATCTCATATCTCTTTCATTTTAAACTTACGTATTTTTTTCTTGAACATATTATCTCTCCTCTAATTTCCTTATAAAGCTTGAAAACATATCTCACTTAAATTATTTTTTAACTTACCGTATATCAAATTAAAGATAATTTAATTATCTTTTAAACGAAATCACTATTGCATATGTTTCGAATAAGATCATCGTAGTAAAAATACGATATTGCAACTTTGCATATGTAGATAATGCATATTTACAAGCTTAACAATGCAACTTACATCTGAAAATATATAAACATGCAAATATGCATTATCTAAGCCTGTAAATATGCATTATATAAGCTTGTAAATATGCATTATATAAGCTTGTAAATATGCATTATATACCCTTGTACAGTTGCAGTATAATAATCACAAGGATTTTAAGATTTAGATTACTTTAAAACCAGACATATCGAATCAAGCCACAGACGAAATATCGAATGCAATTTCAGAGTGAGGTTTTTACGATTTTTGTGGAGAATGCAATTTCTAATCGATATTCATTAAAATTCGAAATTATTAAGAAGTAGTGATAATGGAGCATAAAATATTTATTAAAATTCGAAATTATTAAAAAGTAGTGATAATGGAGCATAAAATTAGGGATTTTTCTAAATATAATGAGTGTGAAAAAAGATAAAAATAATTAATTTAGGAAAATATTAATTAAAATTCGAAATCCAAAAAAAGCTGGAATAATGGAGCATAAAATTAGGGATTTTCCTATTTTGTAGATTTAATAGGTATGAATTATGTCATTAATGTCCTTACTCTGTAACTGTAATTAGGTCGTCGGTGCAATTTTTTAATTTCGGGCAGAAATTGATCTTAATCGTCCAAAGGCCTAATTAGATGGACTAGATTCATTCTCTTCTCCCATCTGAGGGACCACTTGTGAAATTAACACACCCCTATATATATATATATATATATATATATATAGAGGAGGGATCATGTAAAAAAAAAAATCCCCATGTGAGAAAAAAGAATGAATCATGTCCATCAGATCTAAAAAAATCAATGGTTGATATTGAATCAAACAACAACTAAAATACAATCAAGCAACAAAATAATCAAGCAACAACTAAAGCACAATCAAGCAACGACCTGAATACAATCAAGCAATGACGTGAATGCAATCAAGCATCTTTCTCATTTTCTCACGTTAAGAGTTTTCTCACTGGATCCGCTCCCTATATATATATATAGTAGTGATCATATAATAATAACTTTTCTCATGCTAAATGAGAAAGAATCTGGATCCTTTATTTTGTTGATCCAATGGTTGTGATAACTCATGATTTATTGAATAAATAAAGTAATTATGAAATCTTATTAATTTAGCTTTTAAGTTTGAATAAGCGTCTTCTCTATCTTTAGATCTAAACAATCTCTCTCTTAATTATCTATTTCCTCACACTATAATCAAACGATTATATCTTTCTCGATTCAAATCTATTTTTTACGAATCATATATCAAATTAAACGTATTTTTACGATGATTCATATGATATCCATATTGAATATGTTAAATCTAGAAGATTCGCACGAAAATCATGATTTTATATTCAGCTGATATATGTTCTCCATTATATTTACGTTCATGATAAAAATACATCTATTACGCATAAAAATGCTCCCAAATATCTGCATTTTTTTTGCATCAAATAATGCATTCTTAACTTGAATAAGATGCATTTTTATTCTAAAGCATATGCATTTTTGTATTCATATTGAGTGCATTTTTTACATTGAATGTATGCATATTATATTTTATGAACTGCACAAAATAAAATTTTTGAATATATATTTTTCACATTTTTATCCTTTTATGAATTGAGTATGTGCAAAAAATGCACCGAAAATTGGACGGGATTCGTTTAATCTGAGCCGTCGATTGCAATATTTAATGGTTCAAATTTTTTCGCTTTTAGCACGGGAAATCCTATTATCACCTAATCACTACCCTATATATATATATAAACTATATAATAATTTGATAAAAAAAGTCAAAGAATCATAATAAAATCAAATGAAATTTCTTTTCCCGTAGAGAAAATGCAAAATTAATTATTAAAAAACGATTACAACAATTTTAAGAATTTAACTGTAAAATAAAATAAAGTTAATTCTATATTTTTACAGTAAAATAAACCTTTAAAAAAGTAAATTTCTTTTTAAAATTTTCACAAAACTTCGCTAGAAACGTCAAAAACATTGATTAAAAAATCGTAAAATGATCGAAAAAAAGAATTTTCTTTTTAAAATACCATTTTCGTCTACTATTTGTTCCATCATCCATGGTCTTCTTTTTCTGTGGGTAAAAAGCTACATAGCCAGAAACTTCTTCAAGCCCTAATTGGCGTTCGAATCTTGGGATAGAGGGAGAGAGATGGGGAAGATTCCGGTGAGGATGAAGTCGGTGACATACGCACTGTCTCCGTTTCAGCAAAAGGTGATGCCGGGGCTGTGGAAGGATTTGCCCGAGAAGATCTCCCACAAGATCTCTGAGAATTGGATCAGCACCACTCTCTTGCTCGGACCTCTCGTCGGCACCTATTCGTAAGAATACTTGCGCTTCTCCTTTTATTTTATGTATTTCTTCCTTTTTTTTAGATATTGTTTGGTGCTCGGGATATTGATTATGGGGCATGCGTTGGGTTTTTTGAGGGCGAATGATTTGTCTCGGTTATTATCGCGATTTGTTTTTTTCGATTATGTTATTTACTGGAACGATATTCTTTTTTTTTTTTTTTTCCTCCCGATTTCACACTTTGACTTTTTTCGAGGAATTGGGGTTTGTTTGGTCAAATTATAAGGATGTTAGAGAGAGTGACTGTAAACGCAAGTTCATGGTAGCTTTGCTCATGAACGCTCTACAATTGAGGCAGATCAGAACTGTTGGGTTGTTATGTTTATCATTGTAACATTGAAATCTCATGTCAATGAATTCGAGAAGAATATAGGAATGGCAGAAGAATTGATAATTAGTAAGAAGAGATACAAATTGAAAAAAAAGAGTGCAAATGAAGAGATCACAGTCATAGCTTGATATATTTAACAGATGCAGTAAAATCTTGAATAGGCTATTCGTGATGTTGTTTCTAAACAATGCCATTTATAAAACTCAAACTTTGGTAGCATAAATACATTCCCATTTTTCATTCTGTTAGAACGTGACCTAGCCTTCCCCTTTAGAAGCAGTCTTGGTCCAAGAAGATTCTTCAGTCTTAGTAAGAGGGGGTCAGGGGGAGGGTTAAAGATTTACCTGGTCTAAGAAATCACATCGTTGAAGGAACCCTAGATTCTGTCGGAGTAAACGATTGTCAACAAGGGCATTCTATTGCGTTGTAGATTCTTGTATCGGCATGGACTCCCAAAGTTGGCAACCAATTCCTGAATTCAGAATGGGCTGGAGCTGAAATTACAGTGCAGTACTCGTTGGGAGCCTGTATGGTAAAATTCTTGAGCACTGCAGCTACTTTTTGACTACTCTTGAGGCCCCTACTATCCTGTCAATATGTCTGACGGACCATCTTCCCTGGGTTTTCACCACGTAAAAGCAGTTTTCACTACCATAGGCCAGAGTTCTATATGGAGCAATAAAGTTAATGTATAGTTGCATACTTGCATATCATGATCCGTTCCCCACACGGTACATTTGAAGTTTTGACTTTAGTTTGTAGTCTTTTGTACACCCAATTTCACTAGTAATATGTGAGACTGGCTCTCAAGATCATGGACTGGCTTCGACCAAATTTCTATTCGAAGAAGTCATCCATTATAAAATGTCTTGAATTCGTATCCTTCTTGCGAAGATCAACTTACTTAAGGTTGCTGGTTGCTTCAAGTTCACTTCCAAACAAAGATCAACGAATAATTCAGTTGTAAACACTAGATCAGCATACAAAGGTTGTTGTGCCAGTTCCTTCCTTAAAATCATTGAGGCCTACATCTGTAGTATCTAGTTCTATCCGATTTAATGCTGTTTTTTAGTTTGGATCGTCATGAGTGTTGATGGAAGTTGTCTATCTGGTGATGTAATGATTCTCATGGTGGCAGGTATGTGCAATGGTACCTGGAAGAGGAGAAGATGAAGCACAGATACTAAGTTCACTTATCTATTCATCGGCGGATGGATGGTTTTGGTTAGTCAATAAGCTGTGAATGTGATACTCTTTATTGCCTGCTGGCTGCAGGTTGTGTCTTGGTCTTCAGTCTGCTCTTTTTTTTTTCTTTTTCCATTTCCCGTATTTTGATATGTTTCCTTTGCATTACTGTTTGCTGCAGAGTTATTTAATTTGGTTGGACTTTTTTTGGATGATGGATTGAAAACTCTGAGTCTTTTGGGTCTTGAATCATGAATTTTGGAATTTTATAGGTTTTAGATTGAAAATTTTCTTTTAGATCGTAATTTTTTCTGTTTTTATATTTTGCATTCTATTTGTATGTGATAGTAAAATTCTTCAAGATTGATTATCTCAGTTTTTTAAACATAGAATAGCAAATAATACGTGTATGCACCATGCATAGATTCTTCTTAAAACACAAACGCTAATATTTCTGAAACAACTATTTATTTATTTCGTGAAAGGTAATAGCTAATAACATATTTAAATCAAATAGCAAAAACTTGCGTTAGGCAGACCTAAATGGTTTATGCGGGTTTTATCCTATCCAAATGGGTTGACCCATCCCAAATAGGGTTTATTAATTCCCAATTAGGATATATTATATGGATTTGGGCTTGAGTTAATGGATAAAACCCGTCTATATCGTTTAGGCCTACCTAACCCAAGACCTTCCCAATCAAATAATTTCCGATGATCTCTTTTTCTAGCTAAATAACTTCTGATGAATTGGTTCCACTATAAACTTAAAAAAGAAATCTAGGCAACGCCGACTGCCCACAAACCCATGAAATTTGTCACTTTTATATCCTCTTTTCTAACTTTATTTTTGTAGAATTTATGTTGCAGGCTTACAGCAGAGCCTCCTTGATCAATTTCTCCATTTTCCCATTTTTTTCCTTTTCAAAATGGAAATAAATTCCTCAATCATCAAAGTTGAATTCACTTTGTAAATTGAGGTCATATTTTGTAAATTATGTATATATGCTTCAATCTTTTCTATTTGTACTAAATTTATACGTTGTAATTCGAACTTATAATACAATTGTGTTTAATATGTAATGTTCATTAACAAAATTAAATATAATTGTCGGATAAATATTTAAAATGTAGATATAATTTTATTACTACATTTTAACATCATAAACTATATATGAAATATTGGTTCGCCTAATAAAATAAAATCTATGACAACTCCATCAGCCCACAAGCCCATTAACCTAAAATTCATACAGTAAAAAGTCGCCACATTCTCTCTCCTCGATTTGAAATTGAAAACTTCGTTTCCCTCCCTCTCTCTCTCTCTCCACATTGCCCCAGCAGTCCCGCACATTCTTCCGTCGAGCTGGAATTTGGAAAATCCGTAAGTGTTGAACGATCCACATTTCACCTAATTTTCTTACCGCAACGTTTTCTTTTACCTTTAGTGGCTTTTTCGCACCAATCCTCCCTCTGTGTGTGCTACTCGGATTTCGAATATGTAACAGATATCATGTGAGCTGATAATGATCAATACATCCACTGAGTTACGCATTGCGTTCCGCTCCTTCGAAAATGTGGTTGCGGATTTGAACGATTTTCTTGGATATACAACTAGGCTAGGACTAGATTTTGGTTGCTATCTCTGTGAACTCCAAGTATCCCTCATTTTCGAACATACTAGAACGTTTTGATTATCGATCCCCTTAAATGTATTTTAAATTAAACAAAGTTGCTTTTGGAGTTAACAATGGCATCTTCAGTTTTTGTGTAAGCTTTGGAATGATGTAGACCCAGCTTATTATTACTTTTTTTTGTGGGGGGTGGGGGGGTGGGGGGGGATTTACTTATTTGTTTGAATGCTTAATATGTAGGAGGTTATCTGACTACATTTTTATCTTCAGGCATCAATATTATTTAATAACAAAATTTCCAACATCAGTAAATGAAACAAATGCTCTTGTAATCTGTATTATAGTCCTATCCCTCATTGATTTAAAAATTCTTCAGGCTGCTTGGCTATGTTATTTTAGACCTTTAGAAAAATTATGATTTAGAAGCTGTCTTGCTGTGCATAGACTGTAAAGTTGATCACTGATGGCCTTGCTCTGTATGCATTGAATTCATCCTCTTGGGTTCATGGGGCTTATGTTATTGTCATGCAGTTTAAAGCAAAACTATCCGCAGAAAACTTAAACAGACAAAAAAGACTAACTTTTGAGAAAATTTGATTTTTGAATCATTTGAGGAGCTTCAGGGGTGCAGCAAGATTAGCCTATGTGATATTGAAGATTATGGCATGCATATGATATATTGGGAATGAAATGTTGTACATTATTCAGGGACTTTTCTGATGGTTTTGACAACGATGGAAAATGCAAGCGGTGGCAACACATACGAAGATGCTCGAAAGCAGAGGCTGTTAGAAAACAAAAAAAGATTTGAGGTATAAAGAAAATCCTTTGGTTTGTGAACCAAAATGTGATGATCCTTCTTCCCCTTGAAAAAGTTTATATCAAAATGTGATAGCTTTAGAAAATTATTTCTTTGTCTTGAACAGGATTTGGGGATAATGAAGTTAACTAAAGGCTTATCAGATCTTACCAAGACAGAGAAACCCCAGATGGTACGAGTTTTCAGCATTCACATGAAAAGTGTAATGTATTCCTAGTTTGATATATATATATGTCTGGATATAGTATAAAATACTCCATATATTTCTGTATTTCAGAAGAGGCAATTTAGGGTGAAGCCAATGAGTACCTACTCAGTGGAACCAAGACGTTCATCTCGTGCCCGTAACCCAGTTCAATCATATCATGATGATGTAAGTCTTGAAGCTTTTAAAACAACCATAATATTATTTTATATCCTCCAACATGCACAGCGTGATGATCAAAGTTCCTAATCGTGGAGTAAGTGTTATCAATGTTGATTTAATGTTATGATTATCCCTATGTTTATTTTTTTATTTTTCATTTTTCAGTTATAGTAGAGGAGCTTATTTATATTCTACTATTAAAAAATTAAGTTTATGGACGAGCATAGTTGAATCGTCGCTTGAAAATTGAACCGAATCAAAGATTTTGAGCAGTTTTGATTCGGATAAAAATAGAGTTGATTCTGTTTAAAAACTTTGAAACGGAACTTAGGTCGATTCGGATAATTAAGATGTCATTCTAAAATAAAAATCTGACAGTGATAATTGATCGTCATTGCAGGTTGATATTCAGCTTCCAACAAGTCGTAAGAGATCAAAGTCTGATTCTTCATGGACAAGGTAATATGTTTCAAGACTACAACAGTATTTTCATCTAGAATTCAGTTATTGCATATGAAATTAATAGTTGTAGAATGAAAGTTACCTTGCAAGACCGGTTGAAGAAGTTAAACTGGCGTCGTTCGAAGACAGAGCTCGAGCATTCAAGTGCGCAGAGAAGCTCGAAAGCAACCTGCAAAATGGGAATCCATCCTTTGTCAAATCCATGGTTCGGTCTCATGTATACAGCTGTTTCTGGCTGGTAAGTCACTCATGATGTAGAGCTAGGACAGTTATTGTAAGAGATATATCCAATACTAGATTGATATGAGTATCATGTAATGAAACCAACCAGTTGTCTTCTTCCATGACCTGAGCTATATATGTGAGCAGGGACTTCCGAGTAGGTTTTGTGAACAACACATGGCGAAGTCGACAGTGGATGTAGTGTTAGAGAACGAGGATGGCACGGAATACGAGGCCATCTATATTGGCAAGAGAGCCGGGCTTAGTGGTGGATGGAGAGCCTTTGCATTGGATCATAAACTGGATGATGGTGATGCTTGTGTCTTTGAATTGATTCAGCCAACAAGATTCAAGGTAACTCTGCTACCAATAAGAGTATTTTAAAATTGAATTGAACAATCCAAATTGTGAAGCTAAAATTCTTTTAAGAATTCAACTTGAATCGATCGTTCAAAAAGTTTTTACCAGCTCAACCATAAACAACAGCATATATTATAGTCTGTGAAATTGTGGTGATGATAATGCATGAAAACATGTCTTCAACTTTACAAAAGAATGATGAGATGAGTGTTTGTCTGCAGGTTCACATAGTTAGAGCGCTTGAGTGCCAGAGTGAAACCAAAAGTGTTGAAGACGAAACAAAGAAGAAGAGAAAGAGCAGCAACACAAGTGGATCCGAGGCAGAGAAATCAAGTGGTACGAGGAGGAGTTCGAGAAATAAAAGCAGCCAAGTTTGTTAGATTGTGGGAGCTCCACGCAATCCTCTTCTCTATTTATCTAACTCTGTTTCTTAAACGGGCTGAACTCTTTTAACATATTTTGCTGATCAACGTGGGTTGAAGAGCTTTTTTCATTTGGAAGCTTGCTTCAGTTGCATAACTTATAATATTATGCATCCAATTTTATAACATAGTTGTTTTGTAAGTTTATGCACCAAATTCCAACTCCTATTTATCCTCTAACTTATAAAAAAGAGGTCTCAGGTTAGATACACTTCAATGGTTTAGGCGAATTTTGTTCATTAACTTAACTCAAACCCATTTAATACCAAAACTTGATGCAGTATTTTTTTTCAAGTAAAAATTATCGAACACGAAGACTCAATTCGCCCGTTGTTTAAGTACAAGGGATCGATTTTGGAACTTAATATCTAGACGCGATAAAAGGGTTTGAAAGATCAATTTTAAACTACTTAAAATTCTAAAGATTAATATAACAAGAAAATAAAATGCTAATCAACTTTCTTAAGATTACTAAAGAGAGAGCAATTGAGGAATATAGGATGGATTGGGGTAGATTATGAATATGCTTGGATTTGCTAACTTTACGAAACAATTTCAATAAAATGATTTGGGTCCATTCACGTAACTCTAGCTATTACCCTTAGTACCGGTTCAACAAACCTAGATTCTTAATTGAGAATTAATAAATAAAATCCGTCTAAACCGTGTAACATGCCTTACCCAAATTTTTTCTTACAAAAATGGTTTGAGTTCAGCTTGCTTAACGTTTGCGTGAATTCCAACAAAAAATTACTGACGCAGAGTTGATCCCTAAAAAATGGATAAAAGTTGAAATACTATAACCCAAAAAAAAATCCGAATAAATCAAGGCTTGTTATTACTTATTGTTGAGCACAAAAACAAAAAATTTAGTATGAAAAATATTTAAACCAAAATTTGTTTTAGCCAAATTGACGTGCCAACTTACAAAACTCCTATTCAATTCCATCGATTCCTTTTGTTGTGTCCTATTTCACTTACAATAAAAAAAAATACATGGCTTAATTAAAAAAAATCATGAACACAACCCACAAACAAGGAGAAACGAATAAAACTTCTAAAAAAGCTAAATGGGTCATCAATAAAAGCAATTCAAAATTAAATGCAAATATAAATCTAAAAAAATTCATCTTAGAACAATAGGTTCAGTAAACACCGGAAGGATGACAAATAGTTGACAGAATTTATAAAACTAGAGCAAAGTTCATCTTTGATAATTCTAAAGCAACTCAACAAGAAAGGTGGTACACCAAAAACAACTTATAGGAGAATATCTGAACATCAAAGCCTCTACTCAGATGCAGCAGTCAAGAAAGCTCTTCCTGGCTGACGATTGGCCAATGGTCCATGACAACCCAAAAGCTGCAATGATTTCAGATTATGAATATGCAATTATATACATTATATAAATAACAAGATTAGAAGATACAGATATATATAAGAACCAGTGGTAATTTCAGGCAACAAACCTTGGCATTAACACCATCGGATACAATCCTGTTCTCTGATTTCCACCTCACGTAATCACTTCGACTGTATTTAGTGAAGCCCCTGAAATTAGCACAAGAGCAAAATGTAAATTATCAAGCAACTTCAAGACTTTCTGACAAGTAATGTAGTTGTTATCATAGTGTAATCTGAAATATACCACTTCCTGCTGACAATGATCTTTTGACGGCCAGGGAACTTGAACTTAGCACGGCGAAGTGCCTCCTGAGCATGAGGACTGTTGCTATCTTTGCAGCGGACAGAGAGAAGAACCTGTCCGATGGCCACACGAGCACAAACACCCTGGGGCTTTCCAAAAGCACCTCTCATACCGGTTTGGAGTCTATCAGCTCCAGCACACGACAACATCTTGTTAATACGAAGGACATGGAATGGGTGAACCCTGACCCTCAAGTGGAAAGCATCCTTTCCAGCAAACTTGGTCATGTATTTGTTGCACGCAATACGGGCAGCTTCAAGAGCCTCACTAGACACATTCTCCTTCTCCCAACTGACCAAGTGGACACAGAACGGGAATTCATCCACACCCTTCCTCTTCATTCCCACATCATAGATCCTGATCTTGGGATCAGGAACACCACGGCAAAACCGTGACTTTGGATATGGCTTGTTCTTGATCTGACGGTAACATCTTGCAGGTCCTTTAAACAAGATTCAACTCATTACTTATATATACATAAAATACATAGATAGATACATAGTGTGTAAGAAAAAGATAAAAATTTCCCAAGTAAAACTTGCCTATTCCCTGACAATCTATAATATACGACAATTAAAAAGAAAAACACAAATGATTGAAAAGGGTTATAATAAATCCCATACAAACTCAGTTTAATTTAATAATAAGAACTTCCCCCCGTAACATTTTCGAAACCCACAATATAAATCAGATAAAAAAAGAAATTATCCCAGTCAAAGATTCAGGCAGAGTTCTAGCTTCTGTAAACTCAACATTCAGCAAACCTAAAAATAAAATTGCATCGCTCTGTTTCATGAACATAATCTAAATACTTTAACCAGTAAAGCAGCTTCTATATTGAAAAATCAATCCCAAATTCTACAAAGTCACATCCATCAAGATGATTGCAAAGATACACATCACATATCCAATCAAATTGAGTTCTAACATAATACATCTAAAAAAGCCATCACAAGCACTGATTGGAGAAGAAAGAAACTTACTTCTACCCATGGCGACTCGTTCGTTGTTGATCCGCCACCTGCAGAATGAGAAAATTAGGGTTTCGAAGGAGAAATTGTGAATTTATAAGGAGAAGATTAGGCTATGGGCTTACGCATTTGATTATGTCACACGGGCCGAAATTGTCCAAGTCCAGAAGCTTCTAACTGGGCTGCAAAAATTGAATTGCCCTACATTTAAATATTGTGAATTAACAAAAATATAATTAATTAGTGTTGTGTTTTGTGAACATATTTATAATTAAATATTGTAAACTAGTAATTACAAGTGTGAAAATAAAAATTAAACTGCAAATATTGTCAATGGATAATTTGACTATTTATTGCATAAAGTTTGACTCAGTCGTTAATTCACATTTTAAATCATATACTAATGATACAATAAATCTTTTTTTCCTAAAATGATAACATGTCTTTATAAATTAACAGTGTAATTTAATTGATACGCTACTTTATTGGCTAATTTTCATATGAAACGGTCTCATCATTTTTATTGTGGGACGAATTTAATATAATGATGTGTTTTTTAAATTGTAAATGATGTTTCACCATTTTTATTGTCAACGAATTTAATGAAATGATGTGTTTCTTTATTGCAAATGATGTTTTTCTTTGTTGCAAATAATATAATTTTTAAAAATGAAATGATGTATTTAACTTATTGAAATGATGTATTAAGGTTCGTCTCACAAAAAAAAAATAATAATAAGACCGTCTCTCAGAAGACTAATTCTACTTTATTTTATAGCCAACGGATAATAAGAGTGACAATCTTAAATATGTGATATATTAATAATTATAAATTTTGTTGTTCGTATTTCAGCAAACGACAATACCTCTAATAATTTTATAATTTTAGTTTATCAATATGCGGCAAGTTGATTGGTCTTAATATTTTAATTATTAAGTTCAATAATATTGATAGTAGTGTGAGTGGTTTTGTACGGAATAAAAATCTAAATGAATTTATGGATAATATAAAATAATTTATTAATATTGAAATTAGTTTGCAGATAATTCGTAGTAAATTATCGAATACAAGTGTATTTTGTATGGTGATGGAATTAATAAATTAGAGCCTTTGAGGGTTAAATTATAACAAAGTTTTTCATTTTTTTTTATATATAAATCTCAATTAGATTTAGATGATTGTTTCTATTATTGAGTCGAATTATTTTGTCTACAACTATTGTTGGCTATCTTCCCCGCCACCGGTCGTTACGTCGACCTTATAATCACTGGACCTTGAAGATTGATAAGTTATAGTTCAACTTTGTTTTCACACGTGTTGGATCTTAGATGATCTCTTTCTTCTTTTGTCTTCTCTGCTCTTGATCAGAAATGCTGCGGCATTCTCCTTCGTATTCGGTTCATATCAGTTTTCTTCTCTAATGATACAATAGCTTCACGGTGGTTGCAGCTTCATCTCACGATGAATTGATGAGACTTGGTGGCTTAGACTTACCTACCTACTTCAAGTTCACACGATCTCGCCACCCTAAGAAAACTTGGAATATTTGTGATATGAGTATCACAAATATTCCAAGTTTTCTTAGGGTTTTCACTCTGTCTGTGAAGAAAGGTGAGAGTATTGAAAAAGAGAGAGTAATTACATATGAATAATACAACTTTCGCTGTAAAAGGGTCAAACCGCTAACTAAAAAAAAAGAGTGGACTGTTGTAATAAACTCTCTCAACAGAAAACTCAAAGTCATAAAAAATAGAAACTCAGTCATATACATATTAATAATTTCCACCTTAGGTGGAGAAGGGAAAAAATTGAAATTAGCTCGTGTAATTCTAAAATCAAATATTAGAATATAATTGATAATTTTGAGAATATTTTTAAATAATAAAATTAAACATTACAATGTAATTCAACATAAAAAAATATTAGTATATTTTTTATAATTGATACATACAATATAATATCTTGATATAATTGTTAATTTTCTTCCCTATTATTATTATTATATGTGGATGGATACATACAGCAATGGGAATGTAGAAGTATGGAAAGAGAAAATCGAAAATTAGAGAAAGGAGCTAGTACATAGTAAATTAAATTAAAATCAGAGAAAATGCTTTCCCAGATTTCGCCATCTCTCTCTCACACCTCTTCTTCCTTCACCGCCACCACCGGCTTCTCTTTCCTATCCTCTCTCTCATCGAGACTCCGTCTCCGCCACTTCAATCCGCCTATCCGCCGTTTTTCTGCCGCTGCATCGATGGACGGTACTTCTTCTCCTGCTTTCGCCGCCTCAGTCGACTCCATTTCTGAAGATTTGAAGAATCAAAAATTGGAAAACAATTATTGTGCTGTCGATGGCGTCACAAATTCTATCAATTCTCATAATAGGGTTAAGTTGAAGCTGGAAGAACTCAAGTGGGACCACTCATTTGTTCGTGAGCTGCCCGGAGATCCCAGGACCGATTCGATTCCCCGAGAGGTTTGCTTCCTTTCGATTTTGTTTGATCTTTGGTTTTAATTTTTCTTATTTGAGTTATCTGCAGATAATTTTGATTTCATGATGTGCTTCGCTTGAATTAGGTAGCTATTTACATTTTTTTAATCCTTGATATTGTTTTTAAATAGTTTTGAGGAATTCTGGATGCCAATGTTACCAGCCAGGAAAATCTTTTGCGCATTAGATTTCTAAGTTGTATTATTACTGAGAGCGTGGTTGTTTAGGGTGAATGGTATGCTTGAAGCAGGTTTATTTTACGGTTGTGGCATGTTTAGAAAGCGTTGAACTTCTTCCGAGATTATCTAGTATTTGATCCTTGCGATGGTGTCTCATTCTTTAATATCCTTGAAAACTCTTTAGTTGGCTTGTTGGATTACGATATTCTTATTTGGTAAATATCAACTTTGAAACTGATCATTACCCTTCTATTTCAAAAATATCATGAACTTTAAAATATTAAAAACCTCGACTTTGAAGACTTGCCCATAAAAATCACCAGACAAAAAATCTGGAATGCAGAGACATATGTTTTCTTTCAGCCCTGAATGAAGTGGGCCAATGTAATATGATTCTGATAGATTAGGCAGTTGTGCAACGTGTGCAACAAATTTTGCTATGTAGTCTTCCACTGAACCGTGTTGGCGTGTTACTCTCATCACCTCAAACTCATTAACCGCCATTCCATCGTCAAATCATAACAATAATTCTGTGGTGAATCTACTATACTATTCAATCCACTGAATACTAATGAATGACAACCAAATCATAAAGATCATTTGAATATTTCCATACCTAATAAGTAAAATCTATCTAAATCTTATCTGATTGCTGAATGATTTCTGAGCTTATCCTTGTGCTCTTTGTGACGCGTTTGATATGTTGTCACACCTGTATATCAACTACATAGTTGTTTTTGGTAAAATTAATCTTTATAGAACAGATATCAAATTCAAGAACTTGACATGTACACTGCTCATGAGAGGTGAATGATAATTTTACCAAAACAATAAACTTGTATGCTGTCATTCAAGAGCTCTCACTATTTTAGAAAATGGATCCAACTTCTCCACCATTGAGATTGATGGTGATGGTACAACCATTGTTTTGTCCCTCAATTTTTGTTTATTTCTTCTTTTTTAATTTTTATTTTTATGAGTAAAAACCAATTTTTGTGATGTTGAAAATAATTCTATCTCATTTTTGCATTCCACCTGCAATCATGCGTGGACTTAGGCATGCCACCTCATTATTCCTATGCTAGGTTTTTTTATGTGTGACAATAATTTAAAAGTGTTCAAATTTCAGAGCCTCTTTTGCATATTTCAATGTTCGTGATATTTTTGAAAAAAAAGGGTAAAGTTCGAATTGTAAGTTGATATTATTGTGTATCCATTCAGAGAGTTAGCATCCTGAATTCTATAGCAACATATTTTTTATGTGTTATTTTCAGGTTTTGCATTCTTGTTATTCCAAAGTATCTCCATCTGCTGAGGTGGATAATCCTCAACTTGTCGCATGGTCTGATTCAGTTGCAGAATTACTTGATTTGGACTCAAAAGAGTAAGTTGTTAATTATCCGCAGAGATGTCTGAGTTCATTGGTTTATTATACCCTTCTGCAGAAAGTTGTATATTGTTACTAATAGATAGTTGTCATTTTCATGGTTAATTTGTTTGTCCCAGATTCGAAAGGCCTGACTTTCCTCAAATATTTTCCGGGGCTCAACCTCTAGCTGGAGGGTTAGTTTCTAATCTTTCTATTGTTTTTTCATTTTACCCTGCCCCTTATTTCCAATTTCTCACTCTCCTTGTATATTCTACTTTTCAACTTTTTTATAGGATGCCTTATGCTCAATGCTATGGAGGTCATCAGTTTGGCATGTGGGCTGGCCAGCTTGGTGATGGTAGGGCAATTACTCTAGGAGAGATTCTTGATTCCCATAATCGCAAGTGGGATTTGCAACTTAAGGGTGCTGGGAAGACTCCATACAGCCGATTTGCAGATGGTCTTGCAGTTCTACGTAGTAGTATCCGGGAGTTCCTCTGCAGTGAAGCAATGCACTTTCTAGGAATCCCAACAACGCGTGCTCTATGCCTAGTGACAACTGGGAAATATGTTACTCGGGACATGTTCTATGAGTATGTCTCTCTAGTATGCTCTAAATATACTCAACTGGTCATGCTTATCTTTCAATCATAGTAAGCTATATATATTCTGATTAGAGTATCAAATATATGGGTTTATAAATTAAATGAGTTTTCCTAAATATCCATGCTGAGGCACATCATCATTCGACTGTATTAAGTAACTTATCAAATTGGTAAACTACAAGTTCCGGTGTTGACAACAGTTGATTCATTTGATTGCAGTGGCAATCTAAAAGATGAGCCTGGTGCAATTGTTTGTAGAGTTGCTCAATCATTTATTCGCTTCGGTTCGTACCAAATCCACGCTTCAAGAGGGAAGGATGATCTTGGGCTTGTTCGTGATTTGGCTGACTATACAATTAGGCATCACTTCCCCCATTTAGAAAATCTAAGCAAAAGTGACAGTTTATCTTTTAGCACCGGTGAAGGAGAGGGTTCTGTAGTTGATTTAACTTCAAACAAATATGCAGGTATGTCTTATATTTAAACAGTGGCCAATGACTACGTGTCTATATGGAATTCATCTAATATTGTTCTATGACATTAACTTATGTCCTTATGATCCTAAATCAATATTTGGTGTTTCAATGGAAATTGTTGTCTTGTAATGTTATTGTAATCATATGTGAATGAAAAATGCAAACGACTTTTTAGTTTCATATTTTCACAGCCAAAATCTCCTTAGTTATTTGGCTGAAAAAATGAACACCAATAGCCTAGATGATGGCCTAGGTCTCCTTGAATTAATCAATTTTCATTGTTTTCCCTTAGTGTTCAAATTCAACTCTTTCGAGTGAATCTAAATGATAGTTTGGCATGAATCCGCACGATAATAATGAATTTGGATTGAGGCTTATTGGATTCAGATCCTTATCAAATTACACGCTAAACATACGAAACTTTAGTGTCAGATTTTATTTGTATTACTTTTATGTTATTTAATTAGAGTATTGTTGTCATATTAATTATTTTTTATCCTATTAATCATATTGATTCGTTGTTGGATTCTTATTATTTTTCCTCGTATCAAATTTTGGTCGCATTGTTTTCGCCTTATTCTGATTGGATTGTATTGATTTTTAATTGTTTTTGTGTCGTTATTGTTTGGATTTGAGCTTAATTGATCATATTTGGATACATATTAAATCTTTTATTAATGATCGGATACAATTGAAGCTTAATGGGTCGACACGATAAGGATCTAATCTGCACAATTGTCACCCCTAATACAAACTGTTTATGTGATTATTTTATCATTTACTGAATGCTTAGCATATGTCTCCTTTTACTGTTCGCTTTTAAATGGATTTATTTATATATGGTTGCTATGAATAAATATCAGCTTGGGCAGTGGAAGTTGCAGAGCGCACAGCTTCTTTATTTGCAAAGTGGCAGGGTGTTGGCTTTACACATGGGGTGCTGAATACAGATAACATGAGTGTGTTGGGACTTACAATTGATTATGGTCCTTTTGGTTTCTTGGATGCATTTGACCCTAGTTACACTCCAAACACTACTGATCTTCCTGGCAGAAGGTACTGCTTTGCAAATCAACCTGATATTGGTCTATGGAATATTGCACAGTTTGCCACAACTCTTTCTGCTGCCGAGTTAATAAATGAGAAGGAGTCCAACTATGCCATGGAAAGGTATTGTTAATTCCTTTCTCCTTTTCTATTTTAACCAGCTTGATTTTTCATGCCACTTTTTCACAACTGTGTAGATATGGAACAAAGTTCATGGATGAGTACCAAGTCATAATGACCAAAAAACTTGGCCTTTCCAAGTACAGTAAGCAGCTGATCAGTGATCTTCTTAAAAACATGGCGGTGGATAAAGTTGACTATACAAACTTCTTCCGGTTGCTTTCAAATGTAAAAGCTGATCCTACAATTCCAGATGATGAACTATTGATTCCACTTAAAGCTGTTCTGTTGGATATTGGCAAAGAGCGGAAAGATGCATGGTCTACCTGGGTGAGATCCTACATCCAAGAGGTATGCTATAGTATTTACGGTTCTCTTTTGATTTTCTTCTGCTGGGGATATAAATTTACTCAATACAATATACTAAGAAGAGGATGACAAAAGAATTGTGGTGTGCATGACGTATAAATGGCATCAATTTTTCATTATGTTCTTTGTCTTTGGTTTCATGAATAATTTTCATGTCTTTGCTGCCGTAACTATCCCTAGTGACGGTGAGAAATATTTCTTTTATTGCATGACATACTTATGGACTTAGTTGGTTTGACTTTGATAAGAGCAAGATTTATTTATCCCTACGTTTTACGAATCTATCCCAACCTTAAGATAATTACAATTTCATACCCAACCTTCCATACCTTTTCCGAATCTGATCCCAGTGAAAAAACTCAGTGAAAGAAATAACCGACGCGCTTTTTATCACTAGGGCTAGAGCCTTTATTTTTTTCTTTCTATATCTGGTCATTACAACTTAAGAACCTGGGGTAGGACTGATAGTAGGAAATATCAACTTACAGGGCTTCACTTCCTTGCTTTCAGTCTTGTTGAGCTATGAGTTAGGAGTTCTGCTGCTTGTAGCTCCTTCTAAGATAGAGCTAAGCTAGAAGGAGTAACCCTAAAGGTCTTGTTTTTCTTCCTTGTAGCTAGGAGCTACGAGCTACGGGAGGGGCTCGGGGAGGGGAGAATCCCTTCACCGTAAATACCATACCTGTAGCTCCTTGTTAACACTGCTCCCATCTTCCTGGTCCTAGAACTGGAAATAGGGTAAGCAGTGACTATAGAGTAGAGGAAGAGGGCTTATCTGTTAGAGTGAAAGGCTCAGAAACAATTATAAGAAGAAGAAATAAAAGAAGGCTAAAAGATAAGAACGCTAAATAGATAGAAAAGAAGAAAAATATAAACGACAAAATAAACATTTTTCATCGACAATAACGTGTATCCAATAATTCTAGTTTGCAAAGTAAACCTTAGAATCTGACTCACTTATATAGACACAATAAAGAATTGTAAGATAACTGAAATATGAATGGATATACCCAAATAAATACTGGACAAAATCCTAATCTATTTCTAATAATTAATAAATAATTTAAAATAAAAGACTCCTATCTATTAAAGACTTCTTATTTAATTAATAAATGCAAATCATTATCATAATGCTGAAATAGTTTGTTAGTCTCTGTAAGTTTATGACTACCATAGGTCAATGGGAGTGAGCTATACCAAGCTAAGATTTTTCGGAACTACTATGGATTGAATTTAGTTTCAATGTTCTGGTAGTTGGGGTGATTGCAATATGTTGAAGCTAGCAATATGATCTGTAGCTGTTGTCTAACCAACCTCCTTTTCAGTTTCAAGATTATCCATCATTTTGGTTATCTTTTTCATGCTGTGTTTTTACTTTGGTCTTTTGTGTGCTTCAGCTTTGTGCAGGTGGGATTTCTGACGAAGACAGGAAAAAATCAATGGACTCGGTAAATCCGAAATACATTCTTAGGAACTATTTATGTCAAAGTGCCATTGATGCAGCAGAACAAGGTGATTTTAGTGAGGTACGGCGGCTGCTGAAGGTGATGCAACAACCGTACGACGAGCAACATGGAATGGAAAAATATGCTCGGCTGCCACCGGCTTGGGCATATCGTCCTGGCGTGTGCATGCTTTCCTGTTCTTCTTGATCAACTCAACTATACTAATTAATACTATGCAAGAGGAGAGGAGAAGTAGTGATACAATATTTTGTCCATACAAAGAATGTTGTATATGCTATTTTTGTCTTGTACTGTAAACTGCTGCCTCGTAAAAGCTGTAGCCTGATTTCATCTTTATTTATCTCAGATTTGAAGTCATAATTATGGGTGGGTTGTGCTTTTGTTACTCTTAGGAAATTTTATCTCAGCTGTCATCACTCATCACACATTTACATGGAGTTCCTAGTTAATTTTGTGATAGAAATTATGCTATGTAATAATAAATTATGGTATATGCACACTTGTTGTTGATGCGCGCAAGGCTGGCCCAGTAATTCCCCAAGATCATAAATAGTGCATCTATCTTGATATTATAATTATAAATAAAAAACTTCATTTAATTCAATATAAATGTAGAATATGTTTTAAAATTATTTTTATTATTTAAAACTTCTCTTAAAAAGCTTTGAACCAGAAAAAAAAAGAAAAAGTTTTGAGTGCATTTTATCTGAAAAGATGTATAAATAATATCATACAAATCAAAATGCACAATTATTATTTAAAGATAATTCTCTTATTTTTTTGTTTGAAGATATTTCCACAATCTATTTACTAAAAAAATAAGGTTTGTTAAAGTCTAAAAAAAAACCTTTTAAATTATTAGTGTCTTATTATACTAATAGACTATCTTGAATAATTTTTATTAGAAATGAAATGAATTCTATTAATTCTTCAAAAGAGGCTAATCGTTATTACCATATTTTTTAGTATTAACTAAATAACGAATATAATATTGTGATGGAAAGTATTTTGACATCTTATTATATATATATATATATATATATATATATTATTGAATATTTTTAAATATCTTGCTTTTATAAAGCTTACTATAATTTTCAGTTATATATTAGTATTTATTTTAATAAAGATCAATTTATATAATTTGTATTAGCACAATTTAAAAAAAAAAAGACTATATTGAAATAAATTAATACTAGTATTACACCAACGCGATTTGTGAGAACTTTAATTATTTTTATTGTAATAATGAATTAATGTTTATTTGTAGGCTAATATTATAGATATTTAAAGTATGTAAACCATTAGATTGTTTTATAATACATGCAATTTATTTATATAAATATATATTTCATATTATATTAACATATATTTACTTTAATTAATGTTTATATGATATTGATATATTATGATTTTTAATATTAAGTAATTTTCATTATTTTTTATTGTGCGAAAAACTTTGAATACTTAGGATTGAAAAACTTAAAATTTTAACCTTTTACTTTTCCTTATAATCTCCCCCTTTTTCATAATAAACGTTCATAATGATACTCCCTCCGTCCCGCTACAATTGTTTTTCATTTTGGCACATTAATTTTGGAGCTAGTGTTTAGTAGCTAATTGTGGTTAATAATAAAATTGGCAATCATAATTAACTTATTTAAGTCTTAAACAAATGTCGTATTCTGATCCATAAAGTTCATTTTACATGCTTGATTACGCTGAGACTCGAATGCATGATTAAACCCCATGATGAACTCTAAAAGGTTAGCACGAGATTTGGTGTACCTCTTGAAAAAGTTGTTTTCATACTCAGAAATAGACGTAGTCCTCATTACCCCGCCTAGGTAAAAATCGCGAAAGTAAGCAGGAACCCTAAAAGATCTATGCCTGTACATCACTTTGAACCAGTCCAAGTCTGTAATTCCATATGTTGTCATAATATCAAGCCACTGCTCTTCAAACTCTTTAGGCTCAATTAGATCTGACCATACACAAGATCGTGATTATCTTTTCCAGTGAACGGTGCAAATATCATACAATACTTAAAAATATTAAAAAGAATAAACGTCTGTATTCGAGCATAAAAACAATATTTAAAAAATATTTTGTAATTAATGATAAATAACAATAATAATAATGATATACAAATTTACCAATAATGATATATTACTGTTTGTATAAATGCTTATAAATGATAAAATGAATAGTAATTAATAATTAATGATAATGTAAAACAATAACAAATAAATATGTAAAATAAAATAATGATATAAAATAACTAATATTGAAAATGGTACAAACATGCTTACTTGTTAGTTGATTATGTTGTATTGAACGCAACAAAATCTCCATATGTCTGATAGTTACTCCTCCAAATATCATTTCATCAGAACAACCTTTTCAATTTGTCTTCATTATCAACTTCGAAATCATATACAAACGAATGACAAATTTCCTTTTTCCTATGCATCTTGTTCAAAAGCATTTGAGCATCGGACCCCTCAACAAAGGCTTTCATATCTCTAGTGAAATTCCTAACTTCGACAATAGTACATCCCACATTATCAAATCCACCAAACAACTCATTAAGTAGTTTGTGAGTAAGAGTAGGACCAATGCTAGCCTTCACACAATCGACTATAAACTCTTGATGCAAGGGATCAAGTTTTACGATTAACTCTCATAAATCGCTTGTGTTCCACAACAACCATATCATGATTATGAAAATCATCGAATTTGTCTACAACATAACCTATGTCCGATACATACCTGAACACAACCCTTGCTTTATACTCACATCTTATTGACCTTCTTCTACGCTTATTTAAAAAATCATCCCGTGCATTTTCAACATCATCCTGTTCAGTGTGTTTTTTCCTCTCTCTACTACATACAACGTAACGCCATGTAATTATATTACTAACACTCTTACTCCCATATATACGTGTATCAAAATCAACATTACTAGCATATGCTTCATAGAATTTCATAGCATCGCCAAGATTCCTAAAATATTTGCCCACAAGCGATTTTAGACCATCTTCACAAATAGGAGCAAACAACACTGAAACAAATATATACATATTAAACAAATGACAAATAATCAAATAATGAAAATCGCATAGCATCAAAAAAAATGATAAAATTACAAGAAAATAGTGATAAACAAATAAAGTACTAATGATTCTATAAATGTACTCAATGTTTAGTAGATGACACAAACAATCATTCACAAACAAAAACATTTAACTTATTTTTTGAATAAAAAAAATGACAAACAAAATGCAAGCAATTAGCGTAAACATTAAAAGAATGAAAAAACACGAACGAACAAAAATTAAATCTAAATGTGACACGTAAATATCAAAATAACTTTAAGAAACGGGTTAAAAAACAATGTTGTATTACAAAAAAAATTGCAAACAATATTACCTGGTGGCTCATTAGAATTGCATTCAACGTGTTCTGTAAGAAATCATAACAATAAATAAATTTATCAACATAACTTAATAATGATAAACGTTGTATAAAATAATGATATTTACTAAATGTTCAGAAACATTGTACATAATTTGCATTAATAAAAAAAGTACACACGTGAAATTACTATCAAACATTAACTACTCTTATGCATAATAAAATAACATGCGACACGTGCTGAATCAATAAAAATTAGTCATGAACCCTAAATACAACTATGTAACCAACTAAAAATTAATACAAACTATAAGGAGAAAATGTATAGTTAATTTTTAAAAAAACATGTAAATTATGACATGTTAAAGAAAGAGCCGAAACTTACATATCAAAAATACTAATATGAACATAACATTTAGAACAAAAAATCCAGAAACGAATATAGCGAAAAAAAAAACTGACGGAAAAAAAATCAACAAATCAGCATGTACAAAGATCGAAAGATACCTGGATGATTAACTCTGATGCTCTCCATGTTTAATATACGAAAAAAAAGATTGGCAGTTCAAGCAAAAAACGAACGATGAAAAATAAACAAGACGAAATAAAGTTTTGGACGTTAATTTTGTACTGATTAGATATGATAGATATAGAAACCAAAAAATAAAAAGATATTAGAAACTTATAAATCACATAAATATAAGGATTTTCATAACTAACAATTTTTAAAAAAAATACGTGTTACCAATATTACCATTTATTTAATATAAATTTAATTAAAAAAGACACGTGGCACATTATGAGGCGTCCAATAATTGAGATTAATTGTTAGTTATTTAATTATTTAATATATATATATAAAGATAAGATATTTGTAACTAAAAAACGAACTTAAAATGTAAGGCATGCATACGTACAATATATTAACACAAATTTTATATAAATATTAATAACAAATAATTATAAAATAAAAAAATGACTGATTATTATGAAATATAAATATCGCGAATAGCACGACTGATATACTAATTGCTATACTAGTATAATCAAAAAATTAATCAGATGTTTCATGTGAGTTTTAATTTATATAAATTCAAAAATAAAAAAAAAAAAAAAATCAGACAGGGGCTTAGGTGTGTAGACATTGCCATCAATTAATTCATACAATATTCCTCAAAAAAAAAAATAATAATAATCTATTATATATATATAAAAACAAGAAGTTTGAAGAAATTACAGAAATGCCATTTTTCCGCCTAAAAACATCACATCACAATATTATTTTATTATTTTTTTCCTTTTTTTTATCTAATTCATCTATATTATATTCCTATATACACATCCTTAAACCACTTAATTAAGTGACAAGATTAATAAGTGATAAATATTAGTTATATGACAATATTTAACTTATTTATCTCATTCATAAAATACTACGATCTATAACCTATTTTTTAAATCTATTATTAAGATAGTATCTTATTGATCTAAATAAATTATAGGTATAAAATAAATAATAGATAATAAGTTAGAGGATATTATTTGTGCCAATTTGTTTTTTCAAAATTACAAATATCATTTTTTGAGAGTTATTTTTATTTTAGGTTAGAATTTCAAAACATAATATAAATTAGGTGAAAACTTGATCATAATTCTATTGATGGATCATTTTTTCTGAAGGTTGAATTATAGAGTATATAGTCTCACACTTATATTTATGAATATACTAGACTTGATTTTTGGAGCAAAGAGTTTTGATTTGAGTTTGATAGTAACTTTAATTTTTAAAAGCCTAATTTTTTATTTTTTATTTTTGTAGATTGTAATACATAAATTGAGAATAAAATTCATGGGTATTAAACTTTATATATATATATATATATATATATATATATATGTATATATATATATATATATATATATATATATATATATATATAATGTATGAATTAAAGTTCATTCAAATGACCTACTGTAACTCGAAATCATGACCTATTGGACACAAGTAATATGTTAACTACTTTCGTTTCGCGTTATGAGTAATTTTATATTTTTTCAATCCTCAAAAACATACACTATAAAAAGATTATTTTAAATAATGAAATTTACTTATACAAAGATATATGTAAATATATAAGAATATAAACTAATATATTTCACATGAAAACATTTAGTCTATTATTTTGAGAAAAATACATTTTCACATTTTATAAATGAATTTCACGAGGGAAAGAAAATAAAATTTTAATTATATATATCTAAATCTGCAAATATATAGATATTAATATTATAGTTATATTAATTTATTGATGAAGCAAAGTTACACAAATGAAGAGGAATATCCCGAATATTATTTAAACATATAATCAATTGATTATAATTAAAACGCTACCCACGACACTCCAGATTGATAACTCACTCAATCTAATTATATTATATATTATTATTTATTAGTTTTATTCCGGTAAAAAAAAGTATCCAATTTCACCATATATTATTAGGAAAGATATGGGCTCAACATGCATAAAATTCTCTATAATATAATAACGCATGACTTTCTAATATCAAACATATAGATTATTATAATAAAAAAATTGCATGTTGCAACATGATTTGAGATATGTGGGAACTTAATAACTACTCAAATTTCTACTTTTTCAAAAAATATATTTTGGCCTTAGTTCGTATAATTCTTAATTATGTACAATTTATCTATTATGATATATTCATTAAATATAATCATTTGTTGTTTTTAATTTTTTATTAATGATATTATAAATGATATCTCTTTTTAAAATTATGATAATTTCTAAATTTATGTTTATATTTATGGATTAATATAAGGATTAACCTTCAAATACATATAATATAAAAATTATAGATTCATTTAAAAGAATTACTTTTTAGAAAATCTAGCAATCGAGATTATTAAAAAAATAAAAAACATAGTAATAAGTATATTTTTTCACTTTATCCCAATTATGTGGTTTCGTTTTTTTTTTTACATTCATCATTTGATAAGTATTTTCATTATTAAAATTAATATACTATCATTCAACTATATACTTCTATCTTAAATTATTTAAAACTAATAATATTTTGTACTCAATATATTTTACTTATCCAAGAAAATCATACCATTTGTCTTAATATTTTATAATAGAAGATGTATATTATATCATTGTTAAAAAACTATAAACTTAAAAGATAAAATTAAATATAAATAGTTGAATTAATTAAAATAAAATATAAATTTATGAATATATACAATATAAAAATATAAAAATAAATAAATTGGCCGATAATTCTAGTAATAATTCATACAATAAAATTAAATCCCCTATCGCCTTTTCAAATTCAACCCAATTCATGGCGCGAAAACCCTAAAATTAGAAGTGGAGCAGCATGGAAACAAAACCGATTTTCATGAATGAAATGCGCCCGACGGCGGAGACGGTCTCTTCACCCTCATCCCCGCCGCCTCCGTGGATCGAGCTGCCGGGAGATGTGACGGCGAATATACTGCAGAGGCTGGGCGTTAAAGAGAGATTGGAGAGTGCACAGTTTGTGTGTACTACATGGCGGAAAGCCTGCCTGGATCCCGCCATGTGGCGGGTGGTTGAAATGGTAGCTCCGGATCACGACCATGCCCAGGAGTATATTCTCATGTGCCAGTGCGTTGTGGACCGTAGCCAGGGACAACTGATTGACCTAAGGATCGTTTGTTTCGGCGACGATGAATTGCTACACTACATTGCTGATCGGTAAGAGTTCCCCCTTCATTAAATCACGGGAATCGTGATTCTCTGCTTAGTTTGCTTTTGTTAGTTTTTTTATTATTTACTTTACCAAATCTTGGAGCACATGAATGTGTTTGTATGAAATATAGATTTTATAGCTGTCGACTTAGCTGGCGGTGAGTCTGTAGCTTCTGAAAGATTAAATTTTGATTAGTAACTGAGATTGTGTGTGGCCGAATTTAAATTTTGTATTTCTCTTAGCTGTCAATTATTAGGAAAGCTTTCAAGGTAAAACTAGACTCACCTTGTCTTTTTCACTTGTTTCGCTAAAGGAATTGTTTTCTTGTGGTGAAGGGATATTAGCACATGGTTGGCTTTCTTCAGTCAAAAATCAAAATTGTACTGTTCTTTTTGGTTTTTCTTTTGTGCAAGTGTTTTTCTCAAACCTTGAATGGAAAGAACTTCCAAGTATGTAAAGTCCTCAATATTCAGTCAAAACCCTGCTATAAGAAATTGCAATGTGTTTCAACTTACTTTAGTGGGTTCAAACCATGTTAACCGGACTTGTTAGGATGATGCTTTCAATTGAAGTAGCTACACCTGTATTAATGAATAATTTGTGTGAAAAGTTCTATATTCAGAGTGCTACAAGATTTGCTGCAATTTTGAGATTTAATAGTTTACCCTTTGTGTCATCTCCATGGCTTCTCATATACATTTGTTCTTTGTATCTACTTCTTTTCAATTTATTATGCATTTATTTTATTCTCAGTGTTAGTGTTCTTTGTTCTTCCTAATTGTTCATGTTTAGAAGTTTTCTCTATGTTGTTTGGTTGACATTCTTATCGAATGATCACTTAATGTGGTCTTTTTTGCTACTCTTTCAACAGATCAAGTCGTCTTCAACGCCTTACCACTGCATATTGCTATGACATATCAGGAACTGCTTTGTCCCAGGCAGTTAAAAAGCTTCCTCTGTTAGAAGAATTGCACCTTGTTTGGGTGGACTATATCCGTGCCAAAAGTATTGAGGCTATTGGTATATCTTGCCCAACTCTGAAGTCATTTTCATTTCATTGGTCTGATTCTCCATTGTGTCCAGGTGAGGACGGACCTATTGACTCAAAACACTGTAATGAATATGCTTTAGCTATTGGAAAAACTATGCCAAATTTACGCCATCTTCAACTTCTTGCAAATTGGATGAAAAATGAGGGACTGGAAGCAATTCTTG
Organism: Plectranthus barbatus; assembly: GCA_026898455.1. Lineage (NCBI taxonomy): Eukaryota > Viridiplantae > Streptophyta > Magnoliopsida > Lamiales > Lamiaceae > Plectranthus > Plectranthus barbatus. The sequence continues at coordinate 2,281,123 of JAPKLW010000001.1, forward strand.
ATGGCTGTCCCTGCCTTGAATCACTTGATATCCGGAAATGCTCAGGTCTTGATCTAACAGGGGATCTAGGCAAAAGATGTTCTCAGCAAATAAAAAACCTGAGAGACCCTTCTGAACCCATCAGTGATTTTGAGTTGTTTGGTGTTGGTGAATCATCTGATGTGGAGTGGGGTGCTTATACATCAACTTTTTCTGACATTTTGGATTGGTCATATCGATTCTTTGGTCGGCGTGGATACCTTGATAATGATGTTGATGATGATTATGCTCTTTATTTGGAAATGCTGCAAATGCATCCTTATGGCAATTTGTGATCTTGGAAGGTTGCAAGTCAGGATAGTTATAGCAAGGGCATAGGATAATGTTTTCTTCTTGTGTAGGGTTGGGTTTCTGTGGTGATTCTACTTGTTTTCAAATGGTTTTGTTGACATTAGTAAGTATTGTATATCCATCTCTATTTTATCCGTGTTTTTTTTCTTGCATCTGTTTCTGGCTATATGGAGAATTGCTACTCTTGAGTTTTTTTGTATGTCGATTCTCCCTCTTTACTAGGGGTGTGCAAAAATCGAACCTATAACACCCGTAAAAATTTTACTTTTTTCTTTAATTATTAATTTAATTTTGTTATTATTTTAATCAGTTGTGCTTTCGATTACTGATTTAAATTGTGGAAGATTATCTACAGCGTTAGAATTGAAATTTAATAATAAAATATTTCTAGTTTACATATTATTTTAGAGGTTGCTCCATGGAAATTCCATTTATTAATATTTATGTCTTGCCATAGTTTGATTATTTGAATAAAAAATAATGAATGTTGATTTTTTAAAATTTGTTATTTGGAATATTTAAATGTTGCATATAAAATTACATATAGTAACAATGAGATTTTTGTAATCATTTTTTAAAAAAATATATAAATTATAGTATTCAAATAAAAAAGTTTTAATAAAATATTTCTTTTTGAAATAAACAATAAAATTAGTCAAAATATAAAACATGATTTTAACTTTTAAAATTAGTTAAAATAATAAATAGATAAATTTTATAAGTACTTTTAATATCGTGTGTAGTGCTCCATAATTATGGGTATACCCCCCTTTGTTTTAGGCCATGATAATTTTATAAATTTGGTGATTTTTGCATGAGATTTGGCCGAATAGCATGGAATTTGGACAACAAATATAATGATGAATGATGATTTTGCTGAAATAAGTATGTAACATTTTATTTATTATATTATGCATTATATACTATATCATTATATTGTGCAACCGCATTCATTATATAAGAATTCATGTACTGTTACGATAATTATGCATATTATATATGATATTACTTTTATTTTAGAGAAAAATTATATTACTTTCATTATAATACATATGTTATAATGATGAATGACGATTTCGCTAAAAAAATATATTGCATTTTATCTATCATATTCTGCATTATATATTATAACTTCATGCATTATATTGACCTCGATATGCATTATATACCTAGCAAGTATTCATTATATACATAACAAACATGTATTATATAATATAAGAAGGCAAAGTCTAAGATGAGACGGTCTCATTATTTTTATTGCGATACGAATTTAATGAAATGATGTATTTCTTTATTGCAAATGATGTTTTACCATTTTTATTGTGATATGAGTTTAATGAAATGATGTATTTCTTTATTGCAAATGATGTATTTCTTTGTAGCAAATAATGTAATTCTTAAAAATGAAATGATGTATTTAACTTATTGAAATGATGTATTAATATCCGTCTCACAATAAAAAAAATAGTGAGACCGTCTCTCAGGAGACCAACTCATATAATAATATACATTTATATAATATAACAAAAAAAACTACATAATTAAAAACAAGTAATGTATGATCAACTTTTATAACAACTATAATATTTTCTACAGTATGCAAATATAATGAATTTTAATTTCTTTGTTGATCTCGCATAAAAAAACATATTTTATTTTATCTATCATATCCTGCATTATATAATAAATCTTCATGTATTATATTATGCAACTTCATTAATTATATAAGAATTCGTGTAATGTTACGAGAATTATGCATATAATCACTAATTTTCATTTTTTACGATGATTTTAAAATCGAAACATATGCAATAGAGATTTCGTTTGAAAGATAATTGAATTACCTTTAATTTGATATATGATACATGAAAAATAATCTAAATCGAAGGAGTTATGATCATTTAAAGATTTATGATGATTTTAGAAGAGAGAAAATATTACAAAATAACCATTCAATGCATGTTTTACTACACTATAATGCAAATAGAAATTATTTAGTCTTGAGCGTTGGATCACCAATTTGGATGGCCGAGATTGATTCTTATATTCACATGATAAGGGGAGTTCTCATATGATCACTCCTATATATATATATATATATATATATATATATATATAAAATTACTTTATTTAAATTTATTTAATTTTTTTCAACAAAAATAAAACAAGTAATTTAAAATATATATAACTTATAAAGCAATTATTAAAATAAAAATTGACATAGATTACATAAAAAAACATAACTACTAGAAATAAAATTATATTGCATAAAACAACACAAGTACTTGAAAAAAAAATAATCGTAGTAGATATCCATTACTACAAGATTATATAATTAGAGAATAATATATTTCATATATATATACTTAAAGATATTATCTATAAATATCACAATTTTGGTAGAGAATAGTATATATATATATAGAGAGTTGTGATCATATGTTAACC